>OY101450.1:132661255-133186238 GCA_956483635.1 Panzeria rudis | reverse complement strand
ATTAAAGAAATAAATATTTAAGAAATATTTTCCAAAATAATGGATCCACCTAACGATTACTTTCGTTATATATACAGTTCATCTTTGCATGAAATGGTGCAAATTAAAGTGTAAGTAACTGTGAATTATATGCGTGTATGTATGTACATAAATAGTAATATATATGTACATTTGTATAAAAAACAATTTTTGTGTATTTAGTGGCACCTTGGAAGGCAAGAAACGCCAACCAGATTTCGAAAAACTTTTGGAAGATCCTATACTACGTTTCTCCGGTCTCTATTCCGAAGAATGTCCCTCATTTCAAGTGCGCTTACAAATTTTCAATCAGGGTCGTCCGTACTGCCTACCTGTGACCACCTCCTACAAACCATTTACTAAACGTTGGAGCTGGAATGAGTGGGTTACATTGCCTTTACAATTTTCCGATTTGCCACGCTCTGCCATGTTGGTGCTTACCATCCTCGATTGTGCTGGAGCCGGTCAAACTTCCGTCATAGGTGGTACCGCAATTTCCTTATTTGGCAAAAATGGTATGTTTCGCCAAGGCATGTATGACTTGAGAATTTGGCTGGGCGTAGAGGGTGATGGCAATTACCCTTCCAAGACTCCTGGTAAGGGTAAGGATTCTTCAAAATCACAGATGCAACGTTTGGGTAAATTAGCTAAGAAACATCGTAATGGTCAAATACAAAAAGTTGATTGGTTGGATCGCCTAACATTTCGTGAAATAGAAGTGATTAATGAAAGGGAGAAGAGAATGTCCGATTATATGTATTTGATGATTGAATTTCCCACTGTAGTTGTGGACGATATTTACACTGTAAGTGTTTGTAAGAGTACATTTTATTTGGCTGATAAAACATCTTATATTTTATTAATTATTTTCTAGTATTCTGTTGTTTATTTCGAGCCCGAAGGTGATAAAAACTACAAGTTTTTAAGTAAACCGAAATTAGTTACGGTTCCAGATTCAGAAATTTTACAGGTATGTAGCACTATTAAATTATTTGAACAGAAAAATAACATTTTGAATAAATATTTCTTTATATGTAAAATATTAGAGTTAATAAATTTCCAACGTTTTTAATTTTTTCCGCGAAAGCAATTATCATATATACTACATAGTAGGTTTGGTTAGGTGTTTTGTGGATTTTTCTTTTAACTTTGTAACAAACAGTTTGCGATTAAATTTTTAATATTTTAAAAAGAATTGTACAAAACCAAGCACAATAAGTCTTAACCCTGACTCTGGCCTTCCTAGTAAATTAATGTAATGAAAATTAAACACACAAAAAAACAGTATGTACTAGTTTAAGAATTTTGTACACGCTACAAAAATTTTCAAATATCAACAAAATAGATACGAGTAGCCTACTAATATTATAAATATGGAAGTAGTATATATATTTGTTACTGAATTACTTACAAACGGTTAAACGTATTTGAATATTTATAACTTGCTTTTTATGCCGAATTCTGAACACTGTTTTATTATTATTAAATATTACTGAATTTTGACATACAAAATATAACGAAATCACAAATCTATTACCGTAATAGTTACATTATGTTAAACATATTCCAGTTGTCGACGTCAACCTCGTCGTCATATTTGAGTCAACATCGTTTTGTTTCAACGTCGACATCTATTCGATACCAATATGGTATTCTAAGACAGTCTTGTGACGACGTGACTGTCGTTAGTAATGCGGTTTTATTACAACGTCCAATTTGAAGAACAAAAACGTTTATTAGACATTGAAATTTCCGTGATGATAGCAATTTTATGCGACTTTTTTATTATTTACAGGTTTAGTGATTTCTTGAATAAATTAAGCAATTTTTCTTCCGATTTTTTTTTTTTGGCGATTTCTATTCAATTTTAGGGCTTGTTCTCATGCCGCTATTAGCAAGTTATTGCGAATTTTCGCGATTTGTACCGAGTGTTTTTCATTCATCACAGTTTAAGCGATTTTCAATCAAAATTTTACGGCTTGTTTAAAATTTTGCAATTTTTCGCGAGTTTTCGGGACATGCGTAATTTTTAAAATTTTTTGGCTTTCTTAAAATTTTTGAAAGTTTTAATCAATATTTCACTTTGTAATCTTTAAAATTTACCTGGTTTTTGCAAATTTTCATAATTTTCCCGTTTTTCCCGATTGTTTGATTTTTTTTACAGTTTTAGGTAGTTTGAATCAATTTTAGGGTTTGTTTCCAATATTGCGTTTTTTTCGAATTTCCGACATTTTAGAGTTCGAGTGACTTTTAATAAACTTCAAGCCGATATCGATTTTTGCATTTATTTATTTTTCATTTTGCAAATACTCATAATTTTGCGAAAGTTGTTTAACAAATCTTCTACAACCTGTTTTAGCTGGTTCCCGTTCCACCCTTATATTTTTTTATTACTTCAAAATTCTTCAAGTCGTTACCAAAAATGACGACGACATAATCTGTGTCGTGTCAATACAATATCAATGTCAAATCGTAAAGAAGATAACGACAATTGGAATTGCAATTTGAAGCAGACAACGCAAGACAACATCGTTTTTTGTCGACGACGACAACTGGAATAAGGGCGAATATCTATTTTACGTAAAGAATTGGTTTGGCCCACAGACCATTTAAAAAAAATGAGGTATGGGGTATATATATATTTTGAATACCCTCTTTCAGAATCCGAAACCTTTTTCGAGAAATTGTTTGGAGTTTCTGAGATATCAAGCATTCATTGTGCTCGATATAAAAAATTTTAATACATTTTTTGTAAAAAAAAAATTTGTCATATAAACAAAATAAAAAACAGAAATCAAGTAAAATACCAAGCAAGGTATACTTATCGGCGAATTGATACAATAAACCAACTTTTTTTGGGAATGCTGTTGGCAAAAAATGTATGAGAAAAATCAAAGCAAATATTAAAAAGTGAATGTATTGGTAAAATATAAAAATATTTTCAATAAACAATAGGATTTTTCATCTCAACAACAAGTTACTCAATACGCAGTAGTTAGTACACACATGCAGCACAAAAAGTCACTTTTAAAAAATAAATTAAATAAAGTGGCGTATGCAGCACAAATCAAAATGTTTTACTTTAAGTAAAAGAATATTAACTTCTAACAGCATTCATGAAAGTTCTCAAAAATTTACATTTTTCTTCAAAACATATGACGGAAGGAGTGGAGAAAATACATGAAAATTTATCGGGTATATTTTGAGAAAACTTCATGGAAATCATCTTTGTCATTTTTCTCCATTCCGACTTTCTTCATAGGATCTAAACCAATAATGAGGTGACGAAATGTTGATAACGACAATTGGAATAGCAATTTGAAGCCGACAACGAAAGACAACGTCGTTTTGTGTCGATGACGACAACTGGAATAAGGGTGATTATTGTGACTGAATTTATCAAGTAACATTAAGTTCCTCGATAAAATCAATTACAGTAGTGACTTAAGATTTTTCCGTAACAGTGAATGAATTTACAGTTATAGAAACCAAACAAATATTCTTCAATCAGCCATGTAACAGATTTCAATTCCGTTCGAAAACTGAATTCAATCAATGCCAAGACGGCTACCCCACCGGCATATGGGGTCGTCGTCTTGGATTTTGGAACTTTTGTCACATGGTTTTACGTTTCATATCACGATATTTTTTGCTTAAAAAAATGTGTGTCCAAACCAAATAATATTTTTCACATGCTTCCCTTTTGAGTAGTTAAATTAAATGCCTTGAAAATCCACTCAAATGTTTAATAAAGTGTAAAAACGTCCGCCAAAACTATGCGTATTTGCAATTAACATTTAAAATGTTGTTTTGTAGGAAGCCACAGTTTGTAGACATAATTAAAATTTCTTCACAAATACCGATGCTATATTTTAGCAAAAATTCAGCAATTTAAAGAAAAATGTTTAAAATACTTCGATATATTTATGCGAAAAATAAAAGTTCGAATAAAATGTTTTCGTATGTGTAAATTTGGCAAATGTTTGCAAAAATGTCGTGTAAGAATAGAAAGAAAATATAAAAACGTTTAATTTTTAAATCAAATGATAGTGAAATCAAGCGAGGTGTTGAAATATGTATTTTTGATAAATTTAACAGCACTGAATTCAAAGTTCTGCTAGTTTAAATCATAAATATACGGTCCATTTAATTCAAGACCATCATAACTGGAAAAATTGGTTTTACAAAAAACGAATTTATAGGTTCTAATATCTACACATGTTGATAAAACTAAATATTGCGATTTTTGAGTTATGACAGTCCCGAAGTAAATGGGCGAAACTTTTCTTTTCTAAATGAAAATTACATATGTATTTGTAATGTATTTTTATTTATTTTTTACTAAATTTATTAATTTAGGAAAACTTAGTAGAACGAAAACATCATCGCTTAGCTCGTTCCGAAAGATCTAGAATCTCAGATCGTGATGCTAAACCTACGGCCAGGTTTGATAGTTAAATCCGAAAGTAGAAAAATTTATATTAATCCAGACTTCTTTCAGCATACGTGATCAGTTGCATACCATTGTGTATCGTTATCCACCCACATGTGTTTTGAGCAGCGAAGAACAAGATTTGCTTTGGAAATTCCGTTTTTATTTGTCTTCCCACAAAAAGGCTTTAACGAAATTTTTAAAATGTATCAATTGGGAAACACAACCCGAAGTCCAGCAGGCTTTAATTTTACTTAGTAAGTGGGCACCCATGGATGTAGAGGATGCTCTAGAGCTTTTAAGTCCCTCATTTAAGCATCCTCAAGTCCGTAAATATGCCATAAGTCGTTTGGCCCAGGCTCCCGATGAAGATCTGTTACTGTATTTGCTGCAGCTGGTACAAGCGTTAAAGTATGAAAGTTTCGCCGATATAATGGAATCATATAAACGAATTTTTCCTGATCGTGATATAGTACGCTCATTAGATGATAATTCTACTTTATTTGATCAAAGTTCTATGTGTTCCGAGTTAAGTGTGGGTGGTCGTAGTGGTCAGGTGGGAGGTAGTACATCCTCGATATTAACAGCCACTCAACGCAGCAATATGCAGCGTGCAAATGTACAAATCGAAAGATCATCTACAATACCTATGGCCATATCAGTAAATTCTTCGTTAGCAGATGAAAATGAAACTTCTATTGGTTCTTTGACTTCAGATGTATCGAATACTTTAATGAGCGATACCAATACTAACGTGCAATATTCCACTATTGCCAATTCGGCCACAAATCTAGCCACATTTCTTATACAAAGAGCCTGCAAAAATCCCACTTTAGCCAATTATTTATATTGGTATTTATCAATTGAAGTTGAGGATCAAGAACCCATACGTAAACAGGACGAAAGGGTACGTGAAATGTATGACATGGTGTTGAAGATGTTTTGGAACGAATTGGAAAAAGGTAATTTCCATTTACGTGGCATCGTTTATAATTTGAGAAAACAACGACTATTTATTGATGAGTTGGTGAGATTAGTGAAGATAGTCGCCAAGGAAACGGGAAATCGTAATAAGAAAACAGAAAAGTTCCAGAAATTATTAAATGAAACGGATACATTTAAAATTAATTTTACCAATCTTGAGACCATACCATTTCCTTTAGATCCAGATATTTATATAACGAAAATTTTACCCTCAAAGACATCGCTGTTTAAAAGTGCTCTAATGCCAGCCAAGTAAGTTTCGTAATAAATTTGTCAATCAACTCAGTAAACCTTTAACCATACATACATATTATGTAGAGTTAAACTAAATGAGAATTTTAGAAGCACTTAAAAAAATACAGAAAAAAACTAACGTAATGTGCTTATTATTTTTTTAGAAATTTAACTTTAAAAATCTTGATTTAATTCGTAAACTTTATATTTTCAGATTAACTTTTGTTACTTCTATAGCGGGCCATGAATATGTAGCCATATTTAAGCATGGCGATGATTTACGACAAGATCAATTGATTTTACAAATGATCACGTTAATGGACAAATTATTAAGACGCGAAAATCTAGATCTCAAATTGACACCCTATAAAGTGCTGGCCACAAGTTCTAAACATGGTTTTCTGCAATATATCGATTCCTTCACAGTGGCTGATGTGTTGGCACGTGAAGGTAGTATTCATAATTTCTTTCGCAAACACAATCCCTGTGAATCAGGCCCTTATGGTATTCTACCAGAAACAATGGATACTTATATTAAAAGTTGTGCGGGCTATTGTGTCATAACTTATCTACTGGGTATTAATTTTACAAAAAAAAATAAATATAAATGAAATAAGAAAATATAAATTTCTTGTTTTCCAGGTGTTGGTGACCGTCACTTGGACAATCTTTTACTCACCACCAATGGCAAACTATTTCACATTGATTTCGGTTATATATTGGGCCGTGATCCCAAACCAATGCCGCCACCCATGAAACTAAGCAAAGAAATGGTTGAGGCCATGGGTGGTGTTAGCTCTGAGCACCATCATGAATTCCGCAAACAATGCTACACTGCATACTTGCATTTGAGACGACATGCAAATGTTGTTTTAAATTTATTCTCTCTAATGGTAGATGCCTCTGTACCAGATATTGCTCTAGAACCAGATAAGGCTGTCAAAAAGGTTGAGGAAAATCTTCAGTTAGGTTTGACAGACGAAGAAGCCGTCCAACATTTACAAGGTCTTTTGGATGTATCGATAACAGCCGTTATGCCGGCTTTAGTGGAACAGATCCACAAGTTAGCTCAGTATTGGCGCAAGTAGTTTTTTAGTATTAATTTTTTACTATACATATTTACTTCAATAAATATTACGAATATTTAAATAAAATGCTACTTCATGAGAAATGAGAAACAATTTTTGTTAAGTGGAAATAAAAATGATTGCGCGATGAATCAGAGAGTGCTCTAAATTAGGAATGGTAAATCGATTTTGATTCCAACCGAAAATCGATTTTTTGTTATAAAAAATCGATTTTTCGGAATCGACTTTAATACATATAAATTTGGTTATTTATAATTTAAATATAAAAAAACAGTATCTGGCATCGTCTCGTCAATCTATTTTTGATAACACATTAAATCTTATAAGTGGGACACCAAACGCAGATGATATTGTATAGCGCAACAGCTCTTTTATCAATTTGGGTAGCTGAAATCGGATCAAATCTAGCCCAAAAATGGCACAGTTGATTATATTAGCGCAAATCTTTGGGCAGAATTGTGATTGAATTTGTCAATTAACAGTTTTGCACAGTGGGGTTATTATTAGTAAAATACTGGGTGGCCCAAATAAGTCCTGCCAAAGTTAAACACGTTCGTAGTTGGAATTTTGTATAGATTCAACTTAAGATATAACTCTCCAATGTTATTCTGGAAATGCTCAATTGGCCGGAACAACGACGAGTTGAGACAGATGAAGCATTTCCAACACTAAACCGCAGTGCGAACCGATGGACGGCCGACGATTGAACGCCGTTCCTCAAAACAGCCGACCGAATTCCTAATCATGAAGGCTATGTGGGCTGATCTTGAATTAAAAGATTGACGATAATTTCTCAGCGCCATAACCATTGAAACAGTCATTGCGAAGAGGGCATGCATGAGCCACACTTTTTTCATATTTCACTTTTTGATGGAATTTTGTTTATTTGCTTGTTTTACATATTCCCTTAAAAAATAAAAAATTGTTGAGTACAACAAATTCACTTTTACGGATTTCGAAAATTCAAATCTGTACGAAAAGGGCATAAGTCCTGAACATATTGAACGTTTACTTCTAAGTCCTTTGTAAATAGCCTGTCGGACAAAATCGGAATAATGTCATGATCCGTGTCCATCTATTACTATGTAGTATCTCAGGAAAATAAAAATATAAATAATATACATAATAATAATCCCTAAAAGGGGACACTCATTCCTACCAAATGATATGTTTGGGACGACAAAGAGACATACATATTCGCAAAAATGATAGTGTACGTAAATATGAAAATCTTATACATATGTACTTGAGGCTAATGCAAATTTAGAAATAAGAAATCCCAAAACTGAAAATATTATAGACATAAAAAATTATGGCCAAAGCATTTCAAGAAAGTGACACTATGGACTGAGCTGTCACGTGGATTCCCATGGTAAAGAAATAGTCAGACAAAAAAAGACTTTTGCTACACCCGAAGAGTCACGTTTCATATTTTCCGCGTCTATAGATTGCCCAATCAGTTACAAATTTCAGCTACTATAAAAAATGGGCACCAGACCACCTTTACCATCAAATTATATTCATGCATATATAGGGAAAATGCTAATCGATAAAAAGAAAATCGCAAATTTGAAAAACTTAAAAAATATTTTCCACAGAGTACCAAAATTTCTACACAGATATTTTTGCTTGGGCAACAATATCAGCTAACAAACAATATCAAGAACATCTGGAGGAATAAATATCAGTTCTGTTGAATATCTTTGGTTTTTTGTTTTAGTAATTCCGAAAAGGACATGAATTCAAAAACTTTAATATAATACTTCTGTGTAATAACTGTTTTTTTAATAAAAAAAAATTAGTAATACGAAAATTAGACATACTTTTGTTTGCCAACTTCTTAGTTTAGTTCTTTTACCTCCATATATGGAGCTAAAAGAACTAAACTAATTATATATAATTTGTTTATAAAAAACATATTTTTGTTCATCCTGAAAAATTTAGTTTTATGGACTTATGCCCTTTTCGCAATGACTGGTTCAATTGATTGTTGATAAGAAAAGAAAAATTCAGGCACCGTAAATAACAGTTATCGATAACAAAGAATTATTATATCAGATAAAAACACAAAATGAGTTTTATTTTCGGACGGGAAAAGTAAAGCTCCTAAAATGAGTTTTATTTTATGACGGCAAAATAAAATTCTCTTTTTGAGAGTTTCATCTGATCTTTAATTTTTTCGATGAAAAATAACTCTTAACTGTGGAGATGAGATCGCTTTTTTAGAGTTTTTGAGTTTAAAATTTTTGGATAACTATTATTTACGGTCCCTGGAAAAGTTCGATAGTTTTAACGCTTTGTTGCATACTGTTTGCATTCATTACAAATTAGCAAGAATAAATTCAAACTTTCCTGCAAAAAGAAAGAAAACAAAAACGAAAGTTATATGGCTATTCTTACCAATGCGGCGTCCCACAATTGAATTACTACTTGCAATAAATACATAATCATTATTAAATGCATTATTTTATAAGAATCCAATATCTTAATTATTTATTTAGTTCTTTACTTAATTTTTCTAAAAAAAAAAGAAATTTAAAATTATTATGTACGTGTTTAGTTTTTATCTAGGAATATTGCAATTTTTTATTTAACAAACAAAGTATTTGAAAACCTAAAGATAATAGTTAGAAAAGTTATAAAGAACGTATGTCAATTTCATTTATGTATAAGAATTCCAAAATTTTTTTCAAACTCAATAATTAAAAAATAATAATAAAAAATAGCACTGGCTTGTGCAAAGAGAGATCTTAAAAAAATTAATGAAAACAAAATGTAATGGGCGTAGAATAAAGAACAATTTAATAAAACGAAAAAGAAAAGTTTAATAAAATGAAAAAGAAAATTCTAAATATGTAGAGTATAACTGAAGTATTTAATAAAAAACATGACGTTGCGATTAATAAAAATGCCGCTTATTTGATATTAAAACTTTTAAAACTATTAAAAATATTTAAGAACAATTAACTAATTTGCAAAATGCAAAAATTCCAAATACAATTTCGAAAATATTTTTCGAAATAAAATTTAAGAAACAATCAAGGCGAATTCATACTAGGTGGCCGCAAGAGCCCAGATGGTTTACGAAAATGTTTACACATTTAACCTGTCAGTAGTGTTAATGTATCACCTTTTCTGACAGCTCAAATGTAAATTCTCCACGGCGAATTCTCTTGCGACTACGTGGTGTTATCTACCTTGGAAACAATAAAATATTTTTTCCCTTTTTTGCTTTAATTTTAACTATCAAAGGAAATTTGACGTCTTGCCTTGGAGCTGTTTGTTGCAATATCTGTAATTAAATTAGTATGTGCTTTGACTGCAGAACCATTATTACTGGTTCCCGCATAGGGACTCACATTGCGCTGATCTTTACCGGTGAAATTCTTTTGGGCCGATCTCCTTACTTCACAATCAACATTTTCACGCAATACCACACTGCACAAGTTACTTTTTGAAGAGCTATTTTGCAGTGAAGCATTAGTTTGTATAACTTTTGTGGCACTGCATGAATTTGAGTTCTGTATTGAATCGACATCTTGTGATATTTGAGCAAAAAAGCTAGTTTGCGACATGGTAATGCCATTCGTAGAACCACAAAAACCCGACGATGCTTGACTCATTAAGCCAAAAGAATCAAACGAATTGTCAACATTGAAAATGTTGCAAGTGGAACCTTTGTGGCTTTGTGATTGACTAAGCAACGACTGTGACGATTGTTGTTTGAGTTGCTGATATTCTTCGGGTCCTATGTAGCCAGAAAGACGTGTTGTCGATTGGCGTTTAGTATCTTCGATTTGTGTTTTGGCCTGTAAATAAATATCATCTGCTGTAGAACCGACAGTCACGCCGTAAACATACTTTTTAGCCAGTCTAAAAATGTTTAAAATTATTTAATTTTTTGTTTTATTTTAATAATCGTTTCTATTTATTTACCTTAACATTGTTTCGCTATTACTAGTACTGCTCTTCTGATAGAATTCCTGAAATATTCTCCTCACCACACGGGCTAAAATGGAGGCATATTGTTTGAAACTGTCATGTTTGGTTGTAATTTTTCTCTCTTGCAGCGCCTGCGAAACGGCCCACAGCAGTTTTTTCTTTTGATTTTCCGTCAAACTATTCGTAGGAGCCATGTTATCCGAATAAGCTCTTTGTAGCTTGGCCCCCAATAAGGAGGACACTGAATTAGTACGAGGCAACTGTTGTAGACTGTTACTACCACTACTGGTCGAACAAAGCGACGTATTTGAATTTGTTGTGAAAGAGCTGGAGGCACAAGGCAGTTGTTTTTTGTGCTTCATTGAGGAACCAGCCCCAATACAAAAGCTTTGACTTTTAATTTTGAGCGCTCTGGGCGTTAAACCAGTCGAGCCATCGGTTTTAAATAGTTTGCTACTTTGTGAGGTCAAGTCGGAAGTGTCAACCTCGTCGTTATCATCATAATAATTACGTTTGCGTTTAAGTAACATGTCCAATTGCGTAGTTGTACTAGGAGCAAAATATGAATTTGATGAAACGGATTTTTGTTCATGTTGTTGCTGCAGCTTTTCGGGTGTAAATAGCAGAGCTCTTTTGGACTTTTCTACTCGATTTGCTAATTCAGGTTTCATGGCAGGTGGTTTAGATACGGTAGCTGCTCTTTGTTGCAACTGTTTGGCAGGACTCTGGAACAAGGCTCGCTTGGAAGTTTCACGTGAAGGTCCACTTTTGATCATTTCATTACAGAATAAACGTTTATGGGCCGATGAACTAGGAGTTTTACGATCTAGAAAATGATATTTACGGGAATCACATCATTTAAGAATTGTTAAAAATGTTCACATTCAAACTCACTTTTCTTTTTACTGGCCGGTGTCATACGTTTAGGAGTAGCTTTACGGCGATTTTTAACTTTCCTTAAAAATAAAAAGAATGTTTTTCATATATGTCATTTTCAAAAACTATAAGTCAAACCTACTTCTTGTCCAGTAATATTTGTGGCCCTACAAGAGTACTAGTTTTTTGAGTTGCTAAATTGGCAGAAGAAAATATAGCACGTCTTTTCGCTAAGTGACTTAAGCGATTACCGGGTGATTGGGACAACAGTCTGGTAATAAAAAATAAAAACAATTTTAAATAATTTCTTATAAATTTAAGTTTTACTAATAGCATACTTTAGACGTGTATTGCGTTTCTTAGCCGAAGACGGTGAATTCATATATGATGAAGCAGTTTCAGCACCAATAAAACGTTCCATAACTGATAAACTTAAATATTCATTGCTTTCCGATGCCTTGTTTAAGTTGTAGCTAAAAAACAGAGGAATACTCAAACTATAAGAAAACTTACTAAAAAAATAATTTAGTTTAAATTGTGTGGTAAAATATATACTGTCCAGTTCTGCAGATCGAGTCGATTTGATACCGTGAGACTTCCAAAATGATTAATGGCGCTGTTTACATTTTTAAAATCATATACGATAATTTTCTTTCAGATATGATGTTTGACGCTCTATACAATAGAATAATGCATTAAAAACCCTTTCTCCTTTTTATGAAGTCAGTTAAAAATTAAAAAAAATGCTGAACAAGTTTTGCTGTTATTGGAGTTAAGGCCTTACTAAAATATGCATGTCTTGGCTTAAGCTAGCTTAAGCAACGGTGTGAATGCATAGAAATTATAATATGGTTTAAAAATCGTATAAACCGTAGAGACTTATAAATGGCAAAAAGTCGCTCCTATAACGAACATTACAAAAATTCGCGAGAATTTTCAAAATCGAAAGTAAGCCCTAACATTAATTAGAAACCGCCAAAGCCGCATGTTCACGAAAAATTTTTTAAAATATTGAAGAAATCGCTAATATAATCACAGAAGAAATTGTTAACATCGAGGAAAGTCCAATGTATAGTAAAAGTTTTTGTTCTTTAATTGTGATGTAAAATATTTTCAAATATTTAAAATTTTAAGAGTTTGAAAAAAACAATCATTTGACAATTTTTCTTTTCTGATATTTATCGTTGAAGATTTTTTATTTTTCATCATTTTATATTTGAAAATAAATATAAACATTATATTATATATTTTTTTATTTTTTATTTTTTTTTTTTTTGTAAAAATGAAAATAAATGTTCATCAACAAAAATGTTTATAGGTCTGTTCATTTACTTTCCTAGCAGAAACTAGCAAGAAGAGAGTAAAGCAGAAATTTGTAAAATTACTCTCCCAGATATGAAAAAGTAAATGAACGCTTTACTAGCAAAAATTTGCAAGCAATAAACAGTTTGTACACCCAAACAACTTGACATTAGCTATTAGTACTTTGTATGAAAAGTTAGACATATCGTAAAAAATATATGAAAATTTTATTATTTTAAGGTACATGAACACAACTTAGGATAAAAAAGTGTTAACTTTTAAATGTCCGTAAATAAAGTTTTGTGTGTAAAGTATTTAAATAACAGAAATAAAAGTACAACTGGTTATACATAAGGATTTTTTAGTTAAAATATCTGTAAACAATAGAAATAAAGTTAATTTCTTTGTAATTGTGGATTTTTTTTATTAATTTAGTTGAATTTGTTCTTTGCAGGAACTTGCCAGGTTTTTTCTTATATTTTACTCACATAATATTTCGAGTGTAACCTTTATGATTCAGCCTTAAGGTGGAAAATTTTCTGCCACCCAATTCAAGCGTTTTAAACTCTTTTAAGGGCCACTGTTTCAGTCAAATTAATGAAAAATATCCAATCTTACCGTATTTAATATTTCTGACTTCTTAAAAAGTATAATTTTTTAATAATTCATTAAAATTAGAAAAAGTTAACTTCTTCATAAATTTTTCAAACATTTATTTTGTAAACAAAAGATCTAAACAGCTGTTTGGCTAAGTCCTGCAAAAAAATTTTTTCTCTCAACTTTTTATGCTCTTTTTTTGCTCTCTCGTTGCTAGTTTTTCGAGTACGTCAACACTTTCCAGTAACAACTAGTAACAATTAGTAACAACTTTCAGTTATTGAACAGACCTTATATGATTTGGAACAGAGCAACAAGCCGTCTCAAAAAGTCGGCGGCGGCGGCTTTGGAAAAAAATACTCGGCTGCGGCTCATAGCCGGCTGACAGCGGCTGGTTTTGTATTTCGCGAATATTTCGCGATAAAATGTAATGAATCGATTGCACTTTTTACTGTTGAACTTCTTTATTACGAAATTTTATTAAATTTCCTTTTTATAAGTTTTTTTAAATAAATTTTTATATAAAATTTTTCAAACACCTGACGACTTTCACATAATTTGTAATATCTAGTACAAATTTGGGGGATTCTACGGTTTCTACGGCGCCGCGATTGGAGGATGGTTCCTTATAGAACTCAACGAAATAAGACGAAAACTCCTAGTAAAATTTTTCGATATCTCGCTTCGTTTTCGAGATATCGACGTTTGAAGTTTAAATTTTTTTTATGATTTTTTTTTTAATTTTTTGATTTTTTATAGCACTTGATGAAATAAAACGAAAAGCCCTAATAAAATTTTTTGATATCTCTTCTCGTTTTTGAGATATAGCCGTCTGAGGCTTTTTTTTACTACATTTCTGAATGTAACTGGTCGATGGTATCAATTAAAAGTTATGCAGAACATCTTTATAAGTCAGCGCCATTTTAGGAAGAAAATTATTCTTCAGCGAAGGCGCTATTCGACATACCTAGAGGAGAAAATCATTATAGTCCGACCGAAGGCCGGCTATGCAAAATATCATTTTTTAGCGAAGCCGTTATTCAAAAGTCATGAGAAAACCATTAAGCTCGATCGAAGTCCGGCTAGGCAGAATATCTTTTTCCAGTGAAGACGTGTCTGTTGATTATCTTTATTTGAATTTGCTTTGTTAGCTATTTTTTGTATTATATTTGAGTACAATATTAACGGTAAAATCGTATGGTGCTTATTTGAGCGCATTTTTTATGCACACATACTTTTATATAAAAAAAACCTATCATTACTTTTGTGTTATTTCGTCGAATTATGTAAAAAGAAACCATTATAGTATTTAAAAAAATTTAACTTCAAATATCGATATCTCGAAAACGAAGCGAGATATCAAAAAACTTTACTAGGACTTTTCGTTTTATTTCATCAAATTCTATAAGCAACCATAAAACCAAAAAAAAAATTTATATTCAAACTTTAATCGTCGATATCTCGAAAACGAAGCGAAATATCAAAAAATTTTACTAGGAGTTTTCGTCTTATTTCGTCGAGTGCTATAAGAAACCATCGTCAGATAGCGGCGCCGTAGAAACCGTATTGCCTAAATTTGCAACTAAAAAAACAATTACCCGGGTGCAATTTTGAGCCGAAGCTAGCCGCATGGATCGGCGGCTGCTTGAAGTTACATTGTTTCTATGATATTATGAAATTATAAAATATTTCGTAATATGTACGAGGGTTTTCGTGCATATGATGCATGGAATTTTTTCGGTGTACTGATGAGTTGGCATGAGCACCCAACGAAATGCCAGCATATAGATTAGCTAACCACAAAAAATCAATTTAATTTTTTTTTGCACATAAATTCTTGAGAATATCTCAAATAGATACATTTTATAACAATAAATAAATAAAAATGAAAAACAAACTCACCACAAACCATGTTGTCGCACACTTAAGATATCACGCCATGGCATATTTTTCGCCTCCTCCAAACTGTGTGTTGGCTTAAATAAACTGGGTGGCCTTGATGAGTTAGAAGAACCATCAGCCGAATCAATTTGTTTTGATGATTCATATTTGACATCGGTAATGAAATTGAAAATATCATTCTTTTTCGACAGCACAGCACTAACCATATCCAACTGTGGTATTGTAACCGAGGGTGGTGGCAAAACACCAGCTAAGCACTTACGTATACGTCTTAACATGTCACGTTCGCGACGACAATTATCTTTGAATAGTGTATACGAGTCGGATGAATTGCCGCTAGCACCTTGAGTAATACTAAAATCCATAGTGTGATCGTCGTTAGCAAAACTCGACTCGGTGGGACAGTTAAAGGAATTATCAGCCAAATTACATGAAATGACAGGAGGTTGTGATTCAGTTAAAGAGATGGTTTTTAAAATTTTTGAATTTTCGCTCTCTTCATGTGGCCCTTCCTCGACATGAGTGTCATCTTCTTCTTCGTCGTCGCCGAATAAATCGGGAGATTTTTCATTGCTGTATTTCTTTAATATAAAAGAATCTGAAAACTGTTGCGCGGTATTGAGTGAAGTTTCCAGTAAGCTGGATAAACGTCCTGTGTTCTCAGATTTACCAAGGCAATTTTGAGTTGTTGTTTCTTGGATTGGGTTTAAAGTTTTTATTTTACCATTAAACGATAATTCCGAGGATGGATTCATGTCACTTTTGTTGGAAGTATAACTTTCAATGCTTTGTTTGCGTGTACATGAGGCACTGTTTCCTGGATCTTTGGACATTTGCATATCTACGGCATTACAGCTGTTTTCTTCTATGATAGTGTCATAAAACTTTGAAAATAACATTTTACCAGGCGATATATTTGTTGCTGGCTGTTGTGAGTTATTTTTTTTAGGTGAAGACTCTTCAATTTGGAGCTGATCCTGTGCTTGATTTGAATACAATAGACGATGGAGTTTTCCAAATGGACTGGAGCCAAAGCCTTCAAATGAGGATTCTTGACTAGAATTGATGGACATATCAAACATTAGGTCAAGTTGATGAGTTTTTAACGAATCCTTGTGCGTTATGTTCTCCAGCTCATTTAAGGAATGCAAAGTCATGGATTTTGTGGATGCCATTGTGTTTGATGTTGAATAAGAAGTTGTTACAATTACTTCATTATCGTATGACGGTGGCTTTACTAGATATAATGCCCCAATGAAATCAGAATGTTCTGCTAAAAAGGACTGCAAAAAAGTTATGAAATTTATTACTCTTTAATGTTGCATTAGGAGAATTTTTAGTTGAAATCTTTCTATGATGCATATGGTTTAATATGAAAATTTTCCCTAATATAAGAGAAAGAAAAAGCCAACTATCTTCACTTCAAAATATTTTAGAGAAATTGCTATCTCATAGATTTCAATAAAGAAATAAATACGCAGTCAAACAAAACCTTACCGGTTTTCATTACATAATCAATGAGGGGTTTCCTTTCAGACATTTTTATGACCTAAGAAATAAATTCAATTTTTAAGGTAAAAAAACAACTAACGCACACGTACACAAGCAAGTTGAGCCCACTGTCGAAAGTCAACAGGCCTGCAAATTTCAGGCCTACAATACCTTTTCTATTACAACTAAAAGTTTTTTCATCTTTTACAATTCTCGTCCGATAGACATGCAAAGCTGCCTTCTTGTAGAAGGGAGGGGGAAGTAGTACTTTTTTTTCGTTCGATACACATTCCACATTCCCTTCTTTAAAGCGGCCCGGCCCACTCACTTGCAATACAATTCTGCAATTTTTCGTATTGTATGTATGTATATCGCCAATGTGTATGTCATATATTGATGGTGTAGTGTTGAATACCTCTAATCTTAAGCTTGACTTAGGCGTTATATTTGATAACTCCTTGTCGTTTGATGCTCATGTTGAGTATTTACTTCCTAAAGCATTTAAAATACTGGGTTTTCTGAAGAGAACTTGTTCTGAGTTTGCTGATCCATACACTCTGAAATATATCTATACGTCTTTTGTTAGGTCTAAACTAGAATATGCTGCTGTTATTTGGAATCCCCATGTCTCTAATCGTATTGCTCGTATAGAGAGTTCAACGCTTTTTCGTCAAATATGCTACGCGCTCGTTACTTTATTTATCATCCGTTCCATATGAATCTAAATGCTTGTTTATTGGTCTACGTACTTTGGCGTCTCGTAGAAAAGTTCAATCTGCCTTGCTGTTATATGATATTATCAATGGTTCTATTGATTGCCCTGATTTGCTTTATGCCATACGGTTTTATATACCTCCCAGGAATATGAGGTTCGCTAAACTTTTCGATGTTCCAATTCATCGTACAGATTATTCTCGTAATGGTACCTTATCACGTACATTCTCTTTCTTGAACGAAATAAATTATAATATTCAAAAAGATTCAAAATCTTTTATCGAATTTAGCACTGAAAAATCAGAGTTTAAATTGCTTCTTTTTAGTTTATTGAAATAACTGTGATCTCAAAGCTATTTAATTGTTTAATTTAATTGTAAACTTTTCAAAGTAATATTGTATATATGTATATATATGTCTATCCGTGATAGATTTCTTTTTTCTTTTTTAATACAAATTTTATAAACAACCTTAGTATTAGTTCCTTATCTTTGAATGTTATCTTAGTCTGTAAGGATTATTTGTCCATTGACTGAACTACAATAAATATTCTAAAATGGCACAATATATTAGCAAGAATCAAAAGACCATTGATTTTTATTGTACAATAAAGAAAATTGTGTAATGTGGTGGCAACACAGTCCAGTGTTATGTTAACTTTTTCATTGTCAGGAAAATTGGTTAGTGTTTTCTTGAAAATATTGTGCCATTTATTGCATAGTATATTTAAATAAACAATGAATTTTACTCCATTCGTCCTGCAATGCCGCCTTTAGGACATCCTGCCAAGAAATACTACTTTCCCCCACTCTTTTGTCTACATATTCCAACAGATTCTCAATTAGATTATAGTCTGGGGATTGGGGTGGATGGTCAACCAACCTTCATGATTTTGGAGGAATGTTTTGGATCATTATGCTATTGAAGTGTCTAGTTGTCTGCTGAGCATGGTTTCTCCACACAAGCGGCAACATTGTGTTTCAGAATGCTGACCTAATCTTCTTTTTTCATCACTGATTCGATAAACACAAGATTACCGACCCCCGATGTCGCCATGCATCCAAACACCATTACAGAAACTTCAAAATGTTTTAAGGTTTTAACCACGCACTTATCGATCAATGCTTTCTGCATTATATAAAAAAATACTTTACATTTTTCTTTTCTCAGGTCATGCAAAAAAAATTTGTTTTTTATATCGCATTTGTCAATTTACAAGCCATTAGCTCAATTGTCACGTGCAAAAGATGTTGTATGAACAGACCAAAAAATGTTTTGTAATTTGTGCTGATTATATCGTATATTTGATATTTGCAGCTTTTACGATGTAAAAAAAACTATTTTAAAGAAAAATTAAAATTTTTAATAGGTCCGTTTGTTTACTTTTCCAGTAAAATCCAGTAGTTGAGTAAATTCTGGGTAATTTGAGAATTTTACTCACAAGAATGGCTATTGCACAAAGAAGTACGCGAACGGAAAATTGCAAAAATTTGCAGGTTTAGCAAAACAGCTGATCAATAAAATGGATAGGGTTGTAAAATATGTGTTGTTTCGACCACAGATGCATTTCTATAATTATAAATTCGTAGCGAAATGTATTTATTAAAAAGAATTTCGGAGAAGCTTTTACACTTCTTTATTTATACATGACTTTTAAGTTTGTTTCTGCTTAAATTACACACGAAAACACATCATTACTTGATTTTTGATATTCGGTACCCAAGGTAACATGCATTAATAAGTACTCAAATATACATTAGCTTTACATCTCTAAAGCATTAATGTAAATAAACCAATTAGAGGAAAATTTTTGCCATGTGTGCCAAGAAAAGAAAACTTGGCATTGTATGCTCTTCTGGAACGTACAAGTTGAGAAGAAACTTGCTTAGGATGTATGTACAATAATTATTTTCAGTTTTTGTTGGACTTTTGATTCAACTTTTCTTCTTTTAAACGATTTTTTTAAAATTGTATACATTTTGATTGTTCACTTTTCTTTGTTTATTTTATTGAATCATATGTTTTTTTCTTCTACTGGATTTTACTGGCACAAATTTGTTCAGTAAAAATTTGCAGACTCTCAGTGAAACAACTGTCACTTTACTCTCTCAATTGATGCTCTCTTTTGCAAAATTGTGTGTAAACGAACGCATTTCAGTAAGATCCTGTACAAATATATACAAATTTTTGCAAATTTTGAGGTAAACGAACACACTTAATGTAAAATTATTATAATCACGTGTCAAAAATTAACGGCCAGATTTAAAATCAGCGACCTCATATTAGGTCTGTTCATTTACTTTCCTAGCAGAAACTAGCAACGAGAGGGTAAAGCAGAAATTTGTACAATTACTCTCCCCGATATGAAAAAGTAAATGACCGCTTTACTAGCAAAAATTTGCAAGCAATAAATAGTTTGTACACCCAAACAACTTTACATTAGCTATTAGTACTTTGTATGAAAAGCTAGACATATCGTAAAAAATATATGAAAATTTTATTATTTTAAGGTACATGAACACAACTTAGGATAAAAAAGTGTTAACTTTTAAATGTCCGTAAATAAAGTTTTGTGTGTAAAGTATTTAAATAACAGAAATAAAAGTACAACTGGTTATACATAAGGATTTTTTAGTTAAAATATCTGTAAACAATAGAAATAAAGTTAATTTCTTTGTAATTGTGGATTTTTGTTTATTAATTTAGTTGAATTTGTTCTTTGCAGGAACTTGCCAGGTTTTTTCTTATATTTGACTCACATAATATTTCGAGTGTAACCTTTATGATTCAGCCTTAAGGTGGAAAATTTTCTGCCACCCAATTCAAGCGTTTTAAACTCTTTTAAGGGCCACTGTTTCAGTCAAATTAATGAAAAATATCCAATCTTACCGTATTTAATATTTCTGACTTCTTAAAAAGTATTAATTTCTTAATAATTCATTAAAATTAGAAAAAGTTAACTTTTTCATAAATTTTTCAAACATTTATTTTGTAAACAAAAGATCTAAACAGCTGTTTGGCTAAGTCCTGCTAGTAAAAATTTTACTACCAAAAACTTGCAAAAAAAATTTTTCTCTCAACTTTTTATGCTCTTTTTTCGCTCTCGTTGTTAGTTTTTAGAGTACGTGAACACTTTCCAGTAACAACTAGTAACAACTTTCAGTTATTGAACAGACCTATTATAAAAAACAAATTTTTTTCTATGGATTGAGAAAAGAAAAATGCAAAGTATTTTTTTATATAATGCACAATATCTCTGAAACTAGAGGTGCTAGGAAAATAATAAAGCTATTTTCGTAATCAGAGGATGAAAATACTTAATAAATTTTTTAAATAAATTAATACAAAAAAATTGTTTAAGCCAAAAACACACGATTTTTAACATCCTTGCAATAACAGTTAGATATCCTGATATACTCATCAATGTGACTCTACCCAAATGAAAGAGAATTTTGTGGGGATTAATAATCCAGAAAGTATTGGAGGACGAGTTGTGAAATAATAAGCGAATAATACAAAAAGTGGTGTAAATTATGCAAATGCTAAATGTCACTGTCTTTAAAACTAGAGCTGCTAGGGAAAAACTAATTACGCCACCGTAATCAGGAGATAAAAATACATAAGATTTAGCTATTTTTGTTTAAACAACACACAAAAACCTCCATTTTGTTGTGCTGTGTTATATAATGCTATTAGATAAATTTAATTATTACTATGTATATCTTCAAAACATATAATATTGCTGATTTAGTTATTTTAGATATTTTATTACAAGAGTTTAAATAAAATTGCCAAAAAATAATAATTGATTAATCGTAATTTTTAAATTTTAATCGATTAATGGGCATTTTTAATCAGATGAAAAGTTTGTATTATATGGCGAAGAGTATACGTATTTTTACACGTTCAAAATTAAGGGAGAGGCATTTAAAGTTCAGTCTTAACATAAATGTTGACTGTATCCGTCAAAAAAAGCTGAGAAAATGTTTCTTATTTTAATATGAGAAAAAAGTTTATATAACTCAGTCACTAAAACCTTTTAGTTTAAGAGTTATATTTAACTTAAGCCGTAAACCCTTTTTATAGTATTTTTGGGCAATTTTGGCCGATTAAATGCAAACGGACTGGGCGGTTTATACTTTAGAAATTTACTTCTGATGCACTACGTATTTTTTACTGCCGATTCAACTGAAAGTGAGCGGGGAGCGGAAAAAATAACACTTTTGCATATCCCATACATTTTATGGGTGGTCTAGTGTACATACATATATTGATCAACTGAAATTAAAACGTACAAAAAGCGTTCATGTTGCTCAATTTTTAGTTTCTTAAATATACCCGATATACTAGTTGATTTACGAGAAAATGCAAGAAGAATACGAAGTCGCTTTTACACTCGGCTCGTTTTCACTTTTGAGCAACGAAACTCGTATTGTTCTGACTTGAAATCAGTCTTGTGAAAGAAAAACGAAACGAGATAATCAAAAGAGCTTTTGCATATCTTTATTATGCGGGTGCTAGACGGATCAATATTTTAGCTTCAATATATGTGCTTGTGTGCGTTTGTTATGAAAATCAAAAGCATTTTGTTATTCTTCAATATTTCGCCTTCGTATATGTGTACAAATTTAAAAAAAAAAACGCACACAAAGACATATATTGAAGCTGAATATTGAAATGTGTGGCATTCGCTTTAAGCGAATGTCATGTAAAATTCCTTTTAAAGCGAATGCCACACAAGTCAATATTCAGCTTCAATATATGTTTGTGTGCGTTTGTTTACAAGAAATATATACACATATACGGAGGGGAAATATTGAAGAATATCAAAATGCTTTTGATTTTCATAACAAACGCACACAAGCACATAAATATTGATCCGTCTAGCAGCCACTTAAGAACTCCATAGAAATGTAAATGTTATCCGTTTTGGAGGGGGAAATATCCCTTTTTCCCCTCCCCTGGGTCAGCACCTGATCATATACCTAGTGTGGCTGCTAGACGGATCAATATTTTGGCTTCAATATATGTGCTTGTGTGCGTCTGTTATGAAATTATAAGCATTTTGATATTTCCCCTCCGTGTATATATAACTATTTTTTTTTGTAAACGAACGCACACAAGCTCATATATTGAAGCTAAATATTGATCTGTCTAGCAGCCACTTTAGAAAGACTGAACCAAAGTGGCTTCTAGACAGATCAATATTTATCTTCAATATATGTGTTTGTATGCGTTTGTTTACAAAAAATAGTTACTCATATACGGAGAAGAAATATTGAAGACTATCAAAATGCTTTTGATTTTCATAACAAACGCACACAAACCATATATTGAAGCTCAATATTGATCTGTCTAGCATCCACTTAAGAAAACATGTTCAACTTTCTGTAGATTAATAATCTACATTCTAGGTTATTAATTAATTTACGATCTGTTGATCTAGGAAACTATAAGTGGAAGCTAAAAATCAAAATTATTTCAAGATGTAGTGAATTTCTGGGTACATGTTGATATATGTATATATAAAATACAGTACTTTTCCCTTATAGTCACAACCTTTGGTTGCACGAAAATTATGAACTATATCGCTAATGTGTCTATAAGCCTAATTTTCATATATGCCATTCAGAGGCATATAACCGCATACAAAAGTAAATAACAAGTTATTTCATCCCTGGTATAAAAGACTAAAAGTAATATTTTCTTCTAGTCGAGAGTTGGTGACAGGAGTACTTACTAAACGATTCAATACTTTCATAGTAATATTTTAAATGGCTTGTGGCTTCAATACCCAATCGATTTAGGAAATTTTTCGATTGTGGCTATAACGCAAATCGTATGTATGCATTTCTGTCTTTGTGGACCGTAGATAGATGGCATATATGCCAAATGTGCTTATATCGCTAATTGGACTATAAAGTGAATATTTGCTATGATATTCGGTAATGGAAGCAATAAACAGATAAAATGGACTATATCGATAATGCGACTATAAACGATAGTGACTAGGTATAAACGAAAAGTTCTGTAATTCCTTTTCAGTAGACCAAATTGCCGAAAAACTCATACAGCTATAGTGTACTGAAGGAAATCGGAAATCCAAAACTCTAATGAACAATATGAGTTTTATCATTGTTTGAAATGAAAAACACAAAATATTATATGAAGCTGGTATGGAATGAACTGGTGTTGCATTTTATATGTAGGATTCTTTCTTCACAACTTACCCCACCACCAGAAGTTTCCGATTCATTTTTATTACTGATAGCAAAAGTATGCTTCAAAGAAGTCATTTATCTAGAATTAAACAATAAAAATGTCTTGAAAATTTAACAAATTGCCCTCAGAAGTTAGTAACACAAATTGGAAAACATTTGAGGGAAACCAGGACAATGAATAAATTCCTTTCTTCCTTTATTTGTTACATCAAAGCCTTATTAAATACAATTAGAAATGATCAGTAGAACTATTCACTATTTTAACATAAATATTTACCTTATTTTAACAAAATTTGAAGAATTTTTATACAAATGTACTTATATGTACATACATATATTTAATAAAAAAAAAGAAATTATTTATTTTAGCCAGTGGTGATTGCTATAAAAATAGATGCACTTTGCCACTATAGCGCGCGCTTTTGTTGCTTTTGTAACAAAAAGAAAAAACCTGGCGCACTTCACTCACATATAACTTTCGCTGCAAATGTTGACGCAGCAAATTGGCCAGAAAATAAGGCGTAGCACACTGTTGTCAATTAATATTTCTATAAAATATTCACAAATTTAACATATTTATTTTCTCTTAATTACAGTTTGAGTTTTTGTTGAAGTTTAAAAAGATTAATTAAATGAATTATTTTAATTATTTATACATTTAACAATTTTATTTGAAGCAGCTGCAATGTGACCACGGAAAACTCTGCAGTGTTGGCTTAAGACAGTGATGCCACATATCGTTTCTTTTGTTCCCAACAAAATTATTTTTTCGCAATGAAATCAATTTCGAATTAATATAGGGAGGGGAAGGCGAACTCATTCAGTTGCTCAAATTTTATTTTTAAGCTGGTGTGGACAGATCAATATGTAGCTTCAATATATGTGTTTGTGAGCGTTTGTTTACAAAAAATAGCTACACATGCACGGAGGGATATATTGAACAATATTTAAATGCTTTTGATTTTCACAACAAACACGGACAAACACATATATTGAAGCCTAAATATTGATCTAAAAAAGATTCATTAATAGAAAATCTTGACACAGCTTTTTCTAGTAATTCTACTGTACCGGTTATTATGAAACTGCATGCACATTGTGTTTCCGATACAATACAACGTTATCGGCTTTGTTCTGTAAACCGAATTGGAGTAAATTTCTCGTTTTCCAAAAATAAATAATGCCCCATTGATGTATTTTAAATCATATATTAAACATCACATCAACAAAACATCTTCTTTTTCATTTACTCGATTTTTGTGAAACTTTGTACACATATTGAGACACCAGAATAAAAATATCTGCCGCTATCGCTCGCTTGCATTTTCAAAGACAAAACTCATTTGCGCAAAACGGAAATTGTATGTATGAATTTCTGTGTTTATGAACCGAAGATAGATGGCATATATTATGCCAAATGTGCTTATATTGGTAATTGGACTATAACATGAATATTTTCTTTGAAATTTGGTCATAGAAGTAATCAATACAGATAAAATAGACCATATCGATAATATGTGACTATAAACGAAAAGTACTGTATTGCGTTGCGTGTTCGAAAATCGGTTACAAAACAATTATTCTCATTATTGCGGTAGTCTATATGGTCCCAAAAGTTTGTGACAATATATTTAAGCTTACAGCCTGGTAGCTCTTTTCATATGTTCTGGTGGGATACTATTCCATGATAATTGAAATATAATAAGAAGAAGTATCCCTTTATTTTGTGTTTTTGTTTGCGTGGACAGAAAATTTGTGAAAAATGAATGTGAGCGAAATATATAGACATTTTATAGAAATATTAAAATAATTTTGTATTTCATACGTAGGAAGCTGATATACCCATAGATATTCATACTCTGAAGCTTCAGGATTGGCTTATCAGCAGACGTATTGTACCCAAAAATATTCAATCTGCTCTAAAGGATATACGTTCGAAAATAACAAATGCTTTACAGGATATGCCATCAAATGATGATCTTATAAAACTCCTTAAGGGCTCAAGTAATATAAAATGTTCATTATAAATATTGTAAATTTGCTAGATTATTATTATATTTTGCAGACATCAACTATTTTCACTGCAAAGAAATTGTGGAAATATTAAAGCAAACGGAAAAGGATACTAAGAGTATTTTTGGTAGCTATGGCAGCCAGCGCATGAAAGATTGGCAAGAAATTTTACGTTTGTACGAAAAGGATAATGTGTATTTGTCCGAAATAGCACAATTGTATGTGCGCAACGTAAACTATGAAGTACCAAGTGTGCGTAAACAAATGGCCAAATTGGAACAGCAAAGTGATGAGTCATTGAAACGTTCCCTAGATCTTAATAAACCAGAGTCTCAGCTGTTAGCTGAGCATTCAGCTTTATTGCAGCAACTTGGTGTTAAGGGTGATAATTTGAAAGAGGAATTTATCCAAGTATTGGCTGGCCTGCCAGAAATATATGCAAAATCTATAAAGAACATTATATCTCTTGAAGAGGCCGTCGATTTGTATGCCACCACTAGTGGTGAAAACAAACAGCAATGTCTTCCAATTACCAGACATTTAATTGAATTTGGTAATACCACCGTATATCAATATATACACAAAGAAGCACCTTTATCTCTGGAGGAACCACCTATAAAACTTAATTTAAGTAAAGAAAATTCAACGAAAGTAGCTGAATGCCATGAAATTGATTTTGGTGATGACAATAATGGCGGTTCTTCTACAATATCGGGGGAAATCATAGATTTTGGTGATTTAAATATCGACAATGGTGCTGGTGGCATTGACTTCGGTGATGTTGGTGAAAGTGGTCACATTGATTGGGGTATTGAAAGCACTCCAGCCGAGGCCGTGGAAATCAATTTCGATATACCGATAGAAGAATATGGTATTGTGGTAGAAGGTGCGGGCATGGATGGAGGCATAGCTAAGGGAGATCAAGCTTTTACCCTTCTTGATTCGCCCAACTATCGCGAAAGATTCACTGATGAACTTTACGAACTTGAAGCGTTTTTACGAATGCGTCTCTATGAGCTACGTCAAGCTCAATCCGCGTCTAGCAATATTATGTTCTCATTAATGGAATCTATTTCTACCCACGATGAACAATCTATTTGTAAAATGCTTAACCAAGTGGAAAAAATTCTTCAGGAGATCAGTTGTGAACAAACACGTCACCTTTTCCAATTGAAACATTCGCCTAAATATGCCGATTTACTAGCTTCGAAATTGAAGCAAATGTTAAAAGCTGTAGAGAAAACACGAACTACAAAGCAATTATTAAAAGATCGCGCAGCCGAATTAAAAAAACAACGTTTTGATTTAGCACCTGTACTTGAAGAATTAGTAGACCAAACGAATAAATTACAAAGACAGATTGAGCAAGATATATCTAAACGTTATAAAAACCGCGTGGTTAATTTATTGGGAGGTGTTAGTAATTAATTAATATTTAAAATATGAATTAGATATTTTTATGACTTGTAGTTAAATATGAAATAAAGTTTTCTAATTGATTTTGTTTTACAGTTTTCTGAATTTTATTATTTTTTTGTAATAACACTAATCGAAACTCAGTTTTTGTAAATAAACCATGGTCATTGTACGCAAAATGTTTTAATTCCGTAAATTGATTCTTTACACAGCGAAAAAATTCTTCAGAAATAAGTCGCTTTGAGTTTTCGGACTTTTTAGTAGGGTCGTATTCATAAAATATCGCCCATTGAATCGTATATAATAAATTAATTTCAGCAACGATATTTTAAGGTATAAAAAATCTGAAATTGCAGAAAAATCTGAAAAAATTAGCTTTTAGTAGATTTAATTTCTCTAAATCGAGCTTTTTTAAAACGACTAGAGTTTTTTTAGTTTGAGATTACAATATAAACATATTGTTCGATATCGAATGTCATAATCTCAAACTAAGAAAACTCGATCGAATCAGCTCGATGTCGAAAGCGACGATTCGGCCCCAAGATTGATGTATTTTCGTATGTCATTTAAGCAGAAACAAAATTAATCAAAATCATGAATAAAACAAACAACAAGTGTAAAAGCTTCCTCCGAAGTTCTATTTAATAAATACATTTCGCTACGAATATATAACATGTATGTACTGGGTAGTCAAAACACATATTTTACAACCCTATCCTGATCACTAAAGCTGTTTTTATAAACTTGCAAATTTTTCCAATTTTTCCATTCGCTTTGATTCGATAATAACCAAAAACCATGTTCGAGTCAGCTGTTATGTTTTGTTTACATTTAGTAGTAGAAGCAGTATGTCCGTTTGTTTACTTTTCCAGTAAAATCCAGTAGTTGAGTAAATTCTGGGTAATTTGAGAATTTTACTCACAAGAATGGCTCTTGCACAAAGAATTACACGAACGGAAAATTACGAAAATTTACAGGTTTAGCAAACAGCTGATCACTAAAAACGATAGCGTTGTAAAATATGTGTTGTTTTGACTATCCAGCACGGACCGAAAATAAGAGTTATTTTAAAAATTTCACTTCAACGTCAGATAGAAAGAATTTGTCTATACGATATTTGAGTATAGAATTGTGATGGTCGTGAGCTAAGGAATAAAAATCTAAAAATACCTTTATTTTTTTACTTTTTTCAAAAAAGTCAAAATACATCTTTTTTTGACTGATACTTTTTCGGTCAAAAATAAAAGTTAACATTTTACCGATATTTTTTGGTAAAAAGTAAAAGTTAAAATTTGGCCGATATTTTTTCGGTCAAAAACAAAAGTTAAAATTTGACTGATATTTTTTTGGTCAAAAATAAAAGTTAAATTTTAACCGATATTTTTTTTTTTTTTGGTCAAAAACAAAAGTTATAATTTGACTGATAACTGAATATCAATAACTATCAAGTGAAATACAGCTCTAAGAGTGACAGTATAAATTGATTAAAAGTAGATGATATTCAGCTCTTGACTGCAAACACCCGACTATGGTCAAGTGGTCTAAGCGATAAAGAACTCTGATGAGGTTAGCGGGAGCTATCGAAACGTCAGTTCAACCCTCCGCGCAGTCAAAATTTTTTTTGTCAACATAATAGTAAAAAAATAATCATTATTTTTGGACTGAAATCATATTGGTAAAAAAATAACTATGTATTATTATATTACTTTTTCGAAAAAAGTCGTATCAGTTACGGTCCCTGCTATCCAGTTTGGCTAGTTGGCTTGACGAGTTGAGTAGATTTTCTTTTATCCATTCTTTCAGTACGGTTTTTGTTAGATTGCATGACAAATCTCGTAATTTCCTTAAGTAGTCGTTGATGAAAATGTCCTCTACGACGTGTTGGCCAACCGGGATACGAAGTAGACATGCTTTACGTTCATTTCATTCACTCTTCTGTTTTGATAACATTTACTCTACTCGTTCTCATTGAGCGTTTAATATTTGAATGAATGTTGTTTTCTTTGTGTGCAGCCAAACAAATGAATGTACTCTTGCTAGGCTTTATTAAATACTCACATGAAGATTTGGGAATTTGATAAAGTTTACAAATATTAATTCCTCGGTTGTTTAAACGTCAACTTTTTTGCACAAAATCATCAACTTTTCAATACATATTTAAGAAATGTTTTCATACAGGAATTTAAGTGTCAAAATCAATTCGAGTTTGAAATTTTGCTACAGAGTTGGGAATTTGTGCGTTACGAAGGAGAGGGTAGGGGAAAAAGGTGTAATGCTCCTATTGTCGTTCTCAACTCATCTCAATTTCGTCGTCTGAGAGTCGAACCAACTTTCATGCGATCACATTTTTTTAGTATTGTAATACAAAACAGTTTTAGTTGAAATTGTCTTCGTGCTACCAACTTAAAATATCAAGATTGACAGAAATTTTAAGGACCACGACCAAATCGAATTGAGAATGAAATTAGGGGCGTAAAACACCACAAAAAATTGCGTTATGTAATTTGTGAACAAACCCCAAATTCGTTTTTTCTTCTCAGATCATTAATAAAACACTTTATTTTATTTTTTTATAATTTTTCTTTTTTATTTAATATACAAACGTTTTTTCCATATTTTTAAATTACAATTAGGGGCTTATTTTTTGTTTTTGTTTATTAAAATGTTTTTTTATATCCATTATTTTTATAATATTTTAAGATATAATTATTTTTTTTTTCATTTTATAAGTTTAACGTACGTTTTGTTGTTTTACTTCATTATTAATAATTAATTTAAAATCTGTAAAATGTGTTTGATGTTTATTTTATAAATTAAAAAAATCTTAAGTAATAAAAAACAATCTATAAAAAATTCACAAGAAAACAGAAAATATGGAAATTTTTCAGTGAATACGAACGAGTATACATTTAGTATGAAGTGGGATAGAGATAAATAATTGTTATATATTTTTCATCTAAATTACAACAAAAAAGCGTGTGAAAGGTGGATGGAAAGGAAAAAAAGTTGCATGTTTGAGAAAAGCTGGAGGAGTATATTGAAAAAAACTCTTGTACTAAAATAATATATGTATGTATGTAATTGTTTCAAAATTATGTGGATATAAATTTAAAACAAATATTAATGTTTTATACAGTTTTTTTTTAAATATGTATAAGAGAAATTTAAATTTTTTTTCATTTTTTTTATTTTATTTTTTGTTTTTAAATAATAATATATAATCATTATTTGTTTTAAAACATTAGAAACAAACAATTTTGTTGTTGTTTTTTATACATTTATATATAAACCTACTTATAATATTGCTTAATTTTAGTTATGTTTTATTGTAGTTTGTTTAATTATTAATTATAATTTGTTTTTTTTACTTTTTATTCATCATATTGTGAATGATGTTTTTTTTATTTGTTTACTTGAAGTATAATGGTAATTTTAATTATTTAAATAAAATGTATTAAAAACATATACATACATAAGTATATTTATAGTATATAAAAAACTGGCTTTATGTGTGTGTGTGTATGCGATTATATATATTTTTCTTTCTTTAAAGAAACTATATGTTTAAAGCACTATAATCTACAATAAAAATTTGTTCATTAATATGTGTAAAATTCTAAATAAAAAAAAAGAAAATAAAAATGTTTATTAATTATCGATTTAAATTATTTTTTGCTGCATATAAATAAAATGATTTTAATTATTCTTTTAACATAATTGAAAGGTATTATATAATAAACAATATAATTTTGATTAAAATAAACAATATTTGTAATAACATTTTACTTATGCAACGTTATGTTTAAAATTTAAATTTATTTTAATTCTTGTAGTTTGTTTTTATTCTTAATTTTTAATGTATAATTTACTTTTACTTAATCATCTAAAGCATTATTGTATGTATATATTTATTACGTAGTAGTAGTTGTAATAGTAGTAGTAGTAGTAGTATTTTTAATTTTATTATTTTTATTAAAAATTTTATAAATTATGGAGTTCATAAGGTGTACTAAGTGTTGTATCGGTTGTAAGTGCCGAGATTTTTCAAAACTTTTAAAATTGTTATTTATATTGTCCACGACAAAAAATTATGCAACAATTCATGAATTTAGTGATCATATTTGAGTCGTTTTTGACTCTTCATAGCCGATTAAAATAATAATTTATGCGCTCATTTTCTGATCATAGATAGAAAATGGGGCCCTAGCCGCGACTCTTCTGAAAGAATCTTTTATGGCTCGCGTTTCTGACCAATTTACGACTCATTTTCGAGCCAGTAAAAAAATTATTAAATTTCAACTGGGAATCGGACAAAGCTCCTTAAGGTTTAAAACCTTACGTGCCAACCACTCACTGACTACAACAGCGACAGCACAAAGTTAACATAAACTTGCTCTTATAGCAATGCTAAAACAAAACGAGCACCTTCATGATCAATTTATAATTGCGCACAAGTCGCGTTCTAAGCATTTATGGGAATAATTTTCGAGTCTTGTTTGGATCGCGCAACTGATAATCACTTTTTGATCATCTAATATAGTCTTAAAAGACTCAGTTTGGTAATTTTTATTAACACAATCTTCCAAATGCTAAGTGGAGAAGTACACACATCAATTTGATAAAACGTAGGAGATATGTATAACCGATACAACAATGAGTACACCGTTGTGAATTCTTTTGATATATGTATGTATGTATTATGTTCACATTGATTCTCATAAAAAGATTTCTTTTAAAATTGTATACATAAATATGTTTGATATAAGAAAATGAATACGATGCAATTGTTGACCTGATCAACCTTTGGTTGATGAGTATCGGCTTTAAAAGAAAGTAAAAATACGTCACAGTTACCGATTTTTTAACAAACAGTCGTCGACTAATACCGTAACGTCCAAACAATAGAGAAGTTTTTTCACCACAATTACAAAATTTTCAATACAGAATATTTACATGCAAAAATATACATATATGAAAAAAACAAATCAAACAGTAAGAAAATTTGACTTTTGACATGATAAAAATATATCAGGTATAGTCGTAGGGTAACTCTACGTCTCCACCTAACTTGAAATGCTGTTGTAACTTGAAATTATGACTGCGTTGTTAAAACAATTGCATTAACAACTATGTTATAACCTGAAAAAAGCATTAACTTGATCGGTCTACACTTAACATTAACTTAAAGTTAATGTTAAGTTAAGTTAGGTGTAAAACATTGTTATCAAGGCGTCTTTACACAGGTGACCTTAGTTCTGCAACAAGTACAAGAACGCCAAAACCACATACACTTCGTTGCTAGATTTAGACTTTATTGCGTCAAAATTGGATGTATTTTGTTTTTCTTTTTCCCTTTGACACCTTTTATGCAGGCAAAGTTCACTTTGGCAAAATTTTTTTAAATTCTCTTTTAAACTATAATTCGCGTTTAGACAAAGAAAGTTTAGTTTTACAATTTTGTTTTATTTTTTTACGTTGTTGTTTTGTTTTCTTTTATTTGAATGGCATATACAAAGTTGCAGCCAACTTCAGATATAGGATGAATTCTCAAATGCAGTAAATTTGTGCGACTGATCTAAAAACTATTGCAACAGTAATAAAAATGCTGCAATTTTTGCAGCAATCTGCGACATTAGTGTCAAGTGTTTGTGGAACGAAACTTTTTACGAGCGCAGAACTTCGATCAAAAACTAGCAATCATTAACATGAAATCATGTGATTGCAATTAATGGGTCGATTAGTCTATGTCCATACGAAGCAACTTTTGCTTCTGCAACTTTCTTAAATTTTATTTTGAAGTTGCATTCGTGTCCATATAATGAAATTCTTGTTGTGCAGCTTTTGTTTTTTTACATAGATTTTGTTGTTGCTTAATATTACGAAGAAGAAAGCAAAAGAAAGTTTCATGTACATGAAGCAGTGTACCCCTTTTCCCAATCTTCTCACCTCTCTCTCCCATATACTCAAAAGCTGCGCAGCAAAAGTTGACTCGTATGGACATAGACTTATGTATGGCAACCAAACTTCAGTTGCGTTGCCAGCCGGCAACTGAAAATTTGTGGTTGTCAGAAAAGCACTAAATAGCAACTGATAGCAAATGGCAACCCAACTGAAGTTCGGTTGCCATCGATAATCGACCCATAAATTGATTGCAATCTTTCACAGCTCTGACAATTACTGAATTTATGAATTCGCGATTATGTACAAGAAAGTCTGTATTCCACCTCATTCTCTTTTCCCCTCTTTTCTATAAAATCAAGACTTTGCAAAGTAAACTTTCCCTGTGTAAAATATGTCTTTCTCTTGTTCGTAATGGTGTCCACTTAGTTAATTTATTGCTAAACGTAGCGATCTAGGCAAAGTGACACCCAGGTAACGTTACTAACGCAGATGATTTTTTTTAGTTTAGACCGCATACCAGACAAACTCTATATAAAAAAAATTAAAAAAACTTTGTATTAAATTTTTTTATATGGAGTTTAACATGTATTCGGTCCAAGCGAATTGACTACAGTTAAGTAAATTCGCCACTGACATCACCTTGTTATGGATTCGCCTTGTATTTAACATGTATGAATTCTCCACTGATATCACCTTGTTTTTAATACGCCTTGGTAACAATTTTTTAATTCTCTTAAAAAAAACAGGTATATTTGACAGCCTCGTAACACATAACAGCTGCGTTGTCAATGTTACTTTTCAAAGATACACTTTGGTTTCACTCCACTTACACACAGCCAGTTTTAGTTCATCTGGGAGAGGGACAGATTATGAATACAGATTTTATTAATTCAATTCCATCTATCGCAAAAAAGCTTGCACAAGAATACTTGCAGTGTGTAAATGGCGGCTTACTTAGACTAGGTTCACACACAGTAAGACCAGGGGCCCGTTTCTCAAAACTTACAAGTTACAAATCTAAAAGTAAAATACACACAACACTTTTTAAATTTTTTTGTTGTTTTGTGTGTCTTTTACTTGTAGATTTGTAACTTGTACTTTTTGAGAAACGAGCCCCAGGTTCACACAGGGCTATTTTTCTTGCACAGTTTTTTCCTCTGCTGGGAGAGAGACAGAGAAACACTTTTGCTCTATGTTTTCTTGCGCAAGTTTTAATTTTGTATGCGAAAGATGAAAAAGAAAATATATACAATTTGTATTACTTTCTCCGTCTTTCTTCTAGTTGAATTAAAACTTGCACAAGAGAACTTGCTATGTGTAATTATGTTGTTAGACTTCGCAAAATGTTGCATCATTGTGCAAAAGAGTGTTCTGTATGGTTGCTGCTATATTTTCGGAAAACTGCATTTTGACTTTATCGCAAGATTAATTAGCAAAAGGACACCTGTCAAAAATATGTCACACATATTTACTTTAAATACTTTTTGAGCACACTTGCAATTTTTTAAGCGACTTATCTGATACTGAAGTTGTTGTATTCGGGTATGTGATGGAAATCGATTTGAAGATGAAGCAATTTAAAGCAAGATTGGCAACCGAAACGAATAACATATCGGTATTGATACCAAATTTTTATTTCGTAGTCGGTATTTGAGTTTTATCGGTATCGGTTGTCGGTAATACCGATAACGAAACCGGTACAACGCAAATACCGATGCAGAAATAAAATTTTATTACCAATATCGATACTGTTATTTTTTTCGGTTGCCAACGTTGATTTAAAACCGAAAAAATTTGTCTTATTTAAAATCATTTGTACCTATTTTCACTTTTGGTTTGCTTTTTAAAATGGCAATAATATGAGATGCAAACATTCAAGAACGAATCTCAAAATTTTTTTAAATCCATATCACCTGTTTGAAACGACCAAAATCTGTAGAATTCCATCACATAGCTGAATATAAAGATACGCAATGGACCGGTTGCGCAGATACTTTACAAGTGGTGAGCTTCGTACTCAAAACTTTTAAAAATTGTTAGACAATATTGTTTTAGATGAACTAGTTTTTGAATGGAAGAGCTTAATCAATATTTTCGGTGAAAAAAGCGTCAGATTTAAAGAAATTTTTATAAAAATAAATATCTCAAAGTCTAAGAATAGTTTCTTTCACCCATGAAATCTACCGAATAATATTTTTTTGCAATTTCATTTAAATGATTCAATCTGAAATCATTTTTCTTATAGCAGACATAATGTACGATATTGATTTTAAAAGAAACCTTTAAATATTTTTCAAATACAATTTGTTGTCACAAAAATAGTAAAATAAATCCCGTCCGTACAGGATAGTTTCATCATTTTTTTTTTCTCTTTCTTTGTTCATTAAATACTATTATACAGGATTATCTTCAATGTCCTTCTTTGCTAGTTGTCAATTTTATGCACTTAAAACAACATTAAATTAAATTTTAAATACAAAAAAAAAATGAGGAGAAAAGACCTGTAAAGAATGAAAGAATAAAGACTATAATGTAATAATAAACTTACAATCAATTTAAAATAAAACATCGCCTCTCTTAGATTTTGTAGTTGCTGCAGTTGCAGTTGCAGATGCTGATGATGAAGAAGTTGCTGATGTTGTTGTTGATGATGCGGCTGCAGCCGATTGTGATACTGATGTTATTGAGGGAGGCACTGGTGCAGAGGATGGTGGCGGCCACCAGTGCAAAAGCTCAGACTGTGTGTGAGGTGAATGGCCATGACCGTGGTGTGGTGGGTGGGAATGTGCTGGATGTGGATTAGCGGCTGTCTTTCCCCTTTGATACTGCTGTTGCAGGTGGTGTGGGTGGTGATATGAAAACTGATGCGCCGCTGCCTGTGCTGCATACTGATGGTGAGGATGATGCTGATGATGTGAGGTGGGTGGCGGTGGTAGTCCATGATGGTATATTTGACCTCTTGCCGATGACGCACTTTGATTATTTCCAGCCCCACCAGGTGGCATGACCTATTTTAAATGTCAGTCGTTTTTAACGGGGTAGTACAATAAATCGGGTTGTTGGACATGTTGCTGCTGCATGTGATGCATGTAATCGCTAATGGGAGGTAGAACAGCTTTTCCATCATCAACTCCACCGGCCAACACGGGATAACCGCCTCGATCGTAAACATGATGGCCAGCATGTGGAGGGGGTGGGGGTAATAGATGTGAAGCAGCCGCCAAAGGATGATGAGCAGCGGGAGCTAATGGATGGGCTCCTAAAGCATGAGCATGTGGCTGTAGGCCCGCATGTGGATGATAAGGTTGAAAACTGTTCTTTTGCTGTTCAGTCATTTCGGCCAAACTGGAAGGATGATGTGCCGGATGATGGTGAGGATCGTATAAGGAAGAGGGTGCACCATAAACACCGGCATGGCGTATCAGCCCACCGGCACCAGGCGTGGGTTGTAGACCATATGCGGCAGCAGCGGTTGATGGTTGTTGGTGCTGTTGCTGCTGCTGTTGTTGTTGTTGGTGATGTGATGTTTGTTGTGATTGTTGTTGTGGTTGTTGCGATCCAACTGGAGTAGAAGTTCCACTGCCTCCAGATCCCTGCTGCTGTTGTTGCTGCATTATTTCGAAATTATATTCCATTGGATTCGGGTTATTTTCGATGAGATTCGTTAAAATACTGCCAATATTGTTGTAGTTGTGAGGATCTGTGGTAGCAACACTCGCCACTGCGGCTGTAGGTTGTTGGGAAGCACCTTGTTGTTGTTGCTGTTGTTGTGTTTGAGGCTGTTGTTGTTGCTGCTGCTGGGCACCATTTGCGCTGTAGGCCATTTGATTGTTGGTCTGGTTGGTTTGTGGCCACATGTTCTAGAGTGCAAAAATATAATAATAGAACAAAATCATTTTAAAAAATTCACTTAAAAATAAACGAATAAAATCCAAATTACAACTTGCACAACAACCGCTGTCGACAATGAATTTTCACACATTTTGTATGCAATACAAATATTGGCGGAGTACTGACCACACTATTTCAATTCAATTAATTTATTTTTGATTTCCTATACAACAAGACTGACTATATTTATATTTAAAATATAGGAACGTAAAATGTAAATTTGAGCGTTGGTAACAGCTTTATTCAATAACTGAAAATTGTTAATAATTGTTAACAGTTTTCACTGAAAACTGTTCACGTACCGAACACTTGTAGTAATAACCAGGGCTCGGACTCTCTTGCAATTAAAAATTTATTATAAGCGCTTTAAAAATGCACCTAAAATACAAAAATATGCGCAAAAATATGCATTTACCTACGAAAAAAGTACCAAAACCAAAATAATATGCAAATATTTTTTTAGTTTTTCATTATTATAAGAAAAAAAAAACATAAAAAAATACAATTGGGTCTATTATTTAATGCAACCGAACTTTAGTTGCGTTCCAGCTGGCAACGGAAAAGTAATGGTTGCCAGAAAGGCACTAAATAGGGACTGAAATCGACAGCTCTCATTTGCAATAATGTACTTTTAAGATTAATAGTGTGTGTGTTTTTATTTAATTTAAAATAGCCAGGAAACAATAAAGGATAAAATGATCAAGTTTTTATCCTAAATGTATGTATATCAAATGACAGCTATGTAATTAATATATTTATTAAGTACCGGGTCAATAGGCTTGACAGTTCTATATACTACTATAATGAAATTTTAGAGTTCTTTAAAATGATATGCAATGATTAAGGAAGATCACAACTGTATTTCATCCAAAAAAGACTATGACGTCATATACAAACATATGTATGTATGTACTTTTTTTAATTTTCAAGCATTAGTGAAATAATTCTGTTTCGTTAGTTAAAAAGTAATGTGTTCTATTTGAAAAGATGAAATTTTAATTACCTGAAAACTCATTAGGTCACCTCCAATATTTTGCTCTTGTTGCTGTTGTGGCGGCTTATTAGCCACCAAAGGTGCTTGCTGTGTCTGATTGCTGGTTTCAGTCACCCCTGGTGTATTGCCGCCAGCGACATTCATTGGAAGACCAAGAAACTCGGAAGAATCAACTATATAGTATTTGTTGGGATTATCTTTATCAGCTGGTAAATTGCTTGTATTATTTTGCTGTTGTTGCTGCTGCTGATGATTACTTGCATTGGAGGGGTGTCCAACAAAGTTAATATTACCCCAAGCATCTGTTGTATATTGCTGCTGGTGATTTGCTGCTACTGATGGTGGTTGTTGTTGTTGTTGCTGCTGCTGCTGAGGTTGTTGCTGCTGTTGTGGTGTTGTGGATTGTTGTGGCTGTTGCGGTTGTGGTGTAAGAGGCTGCGGCGTATGAGCTTGTGGAGCTGGTGATTGTAAACGTACATGTTGTGGCGAATGCATGGGTTGCTGATGTTGATGTTGCTGTTGCAATTGTTGTGTTGGAGTCTGATGAGGATGTGGCGAACGTTGTTGATTGTGTTGCCTTTGATGTGGCTGTTGCTGTTGCTGCTGTTGGTGTTGCAGTTGCTGTTGATGCATCATTTGTTGATGATGATGCAGTTGCTGTTGGTGCTGAGCAGCGCTCTGTAAATGTTGTTGATGCGGTGATGGGAAATGTTGTTGATGTTGCACATGATGATGTGGACTTTGTGGTGTATGACTACGCATATGTTGTTGCTGCTGTGCAGCTTGCTGTTGCAACTGTTGCTGTTGATGGTGTTGTTGCTGATACTGATTAATAATTTGATGTTGTGGATAAGCACCTGGGTTTGTTATATTAGAAGTTTGGCCGCCAGCGGCACTTTGCTCAAAGTGAAACTGTGTCTCAGGCTGAGAGGGTCCACCACCTCCAAAACTATTTATACGTGGTAAATTATTATCGGGTGTATGACTATTAGGTGTGTGACGGTGATGTGGTTGCTGCTGTGCTGGTGGTGGTTGTGGTTGTGGCTGTTGTTGGGCATGAGGATGGGGAGGTGGTGTTGGTCTTTGCTGTTGAAGTTGCTGCTGTGGAAGCGTGTGTGACTGTGGTTGTGCAGTAATTATTTGCTGTTGCGGCTGCTGTTGCTGCTGTTGTTGTTGTTGTTGTTGTTGTTGCTGTGGGTTATGTTGTCCCAACAACTTTTCAGCACTAAAGTTTTGACTGTATATGGAATTCGGTTGGGATTCACTCGATTGCATTGAATGCTGTGATGTAGAGGCTGTTGAAGACTGTGAACTATTGTTCGATATAATGGCAGCATTGAAGGGATCCTGTTGTGAAGATGATGAAGTTCCCGGCGTAGTCGAAAGAGGTGGCGGAGTGGCAATAGCACCCAATTTTTGTTGTTGTTGCGGCTGCTGTTGGATTTGTGGTGTTTGATTCGCTTGCTGTTTTGGTTTACTAGCATTCGATCGTTTAGCAACTTTAGCTGGCGGTGGACCAGGTTCATCGGCCATTGGGACTAATTCTGGGTAAAAAAAATACAAATGCTTAATCATTGGAATATTTATTATAATAATTTTTTTCAATAAATTACCATCCCCTTCCTTTGAGAAGCGTTTAACTTTTTTAGGCGATGGTTGATTGCCATGCACGGTTTGCTTGTGACGCACAAGATGTGTTTTCCATTTGAATGTCTGAAAGTTATACGAGGAAAAAATAGTTTATTTTAAAAAGGATTTATCGATAAGCATTTTAATCATCTTGTTTAGCAGATCTATCAAATTATTCGAGTTAAAAATTGTTGGGATAAAAGTTCATGACCAAAAGTCAAATTCAATCAATTTATACGTTTTTTACTTCAATTCGGAGTCTTCTAATGAAATTGATATGGTAGACTGATTTCGATTTTTAAAATGGCGAATTTGGTTTGAAAAATACTGATTTTGATTTGGAAATTTTTGAATTTGTTTTTTAAAACCCTGAATTTGATTTGGAAAAGGCCGAATATGTCAGTGCTAATCGCTGCCGGCTTTGCCAAAGTGATCAGTGCTATGCCTCATCACTTTAACAGTTCAACAACAATCAACACACAATGGCACGGCACAGTAATGCACATCAGAAAAATTCATGAAACTAGTATTGAACTCAAGACCTCAGGGGCCGAATCGCCACTTTCGATATCGAGCTGATTCCATCGAGTTTTCTTAGTTTGAGATTATGGCATTCGCTATCGAACAATATAAACACATTCATTGTTCGATATCGAATGTCAAAATCTCAAACTAAGAAAATTCGGTCGAATCAACTCGATATCGAAAGCGACGATTCGGCCCCTGGTTTTGTAGTTAACGCGATAACCATCTCAGCCAATAGCACCCTCAAAAAAAAGCAGACCGCAACATAAATGCAATTTAACGGAATTATAAAAAGATTTTTTTTTTAATTACTGAAAAGTTGATCAAAACCGTATTTTAAATTTTTTATTATAAATTTAAAAATTATTCCAATAATTTTTCTTCGAATCACAACTCTATCGGTTATATTTTCTGTTTTCGAAAATTGATTCACTTACCTGATCACAATAGCAACAACAATGTGGTCTTTCTTCCGAATGTGATGGCAAGTGACGCTGTAGAGATTTAACTGATCCAAAACGTTTGCCACACAACGTACACTTGCATTCCGAAGCATCAGTATGAGCATTGCTGTAGTGATCTTTTAAAGCTGGATATGTAAAATAGGAAGAACCGCATAAATCACAAACATATGTTCGTTTAATTTCGGTATGCAATTGTACGTGTCGTTCCAAGTTCGCCTTTAGCGTAAAGCGATTCTGGCAAATGTGACACTCGAAGAAGTTATCTTTTTTATGTACACGTATGATATGCTGATACAAGGCATTTTTGGATGGGAACTCATCACCGCATACTTCACAAATAGCACCGTCAGCCTTGTGACCAGTATCATCCAAATGCTGTTGATGTAGTTTCTTGTGAGGAAACTTTTGCCCGCATTCAATGCAAGAATAAGCTAAAGACACAGAAACAATATCTATATATGAATAAAAATATATCCTTCAATTAGGTTGCACAACAAAAAATCTAAATAAATAAAATATATATAATAAATTAACAATGTGTAAAAGTAAACTATAAACATGAGAAAATTAGGGATTGATGGTTTATTGTTTTTGTGATTTTGAAATTTACTATTGACATCATGTTAAACATCGGTAACGTATCTTGACACAAACTCACTTTTGAATTCCTTCTTGTTGTGAGATTGAACATGGGCATGAAATTGTTGACGCCGTGAGTACGACTCACCACACGTTTCGCAAACAAATGGATATTCCTTGGCATGCACGGTACGATTGTGATGAATAATTTCCTATAAATTTTATTTCAAGCAAGTGTTTTTAATATGATTACTATTGATTTATTTGAAAGAACTTACCTCTAATGAAATACCATTGGGTTTACCACAATCATGGCAATAGCCCGGATGTATTTTATAATGATCCAAAAGAGATTTACGCTTACGATATGACTTGGGACACAGCAGACAATTGTAGCTGGGCTTTTCCTTTTTCGGTCCAGGCGTACTGGTGTTACCTGCAGCTGAGGGTGCTTGTAAGGAGGTGCTGCTACTACTACCGCCATCTATTAGCTGCTGTTTGGGTTCCATGCCATCATTTGTATCATTTTCATGGTCTTCATCATCTTCGTCATGGGAGAGACCTTCTTCATCGTGTTCAAAGGAGGCATTTGCCGACGAATTTCCTGTTGGAGTTGTAGTTGAGTTTGCCATTAAGCCCATGCCGGATGCTGGTGTAGTTGAAGGTGTCAAATTTGAACCAGTTATGAGGTTTTGCTGTTGCTGTTGTTGCATTAAAATATGTTGCTGCTGCTGTGGTGGCAAATTTTGCATGTGAGGCGGCAATTGTTGTTGCTGCTGCATATATTGCATATTTTCCGCATTACCATGAGATGGTGGCGGAGTTGATTTATTTGATGGTGTTGCCGCACTAACGCCACCACCCAGTATATTATCGATACTATTGATCATATTATTGGAAGCATTAAGTTGCATACGTTGTACTTGCATTTGATGCTGTGTCGCTGTTTCCATCATGCCTCCTATCATGGCTAAAGGATGACTTTGTGGCTGCATATTGGAATTGTAATGATTTTGCTGCTGCTGCTGCTGTTGTTGTTGCATCATAAAACGTTGCTGTTGTGCCTGATTTTGGAAATGAGGCTGTTGTTGCTGCTGCTGCTGCTGCTGTGTAGGCGGTTGAGCCATATTATTCATTAAATTATTTATATGAGCCGGTTGTTGCTGTTTGTCATTCATCAATCCCGCTTTATGATTATGGGGTAGTTGCAATTGTTGATTTGAAATAATTTGTGGCTGGTAGTGTAGCTGATGCTGTGGATGTTGTTGATGCTCCTTGGGAGCCATATTCGCGAGGCTATTACCTTGGGCTATAGCCTGTAAATGTTGCTGTTGTTGTGAATTCGCATGCTGTTGATTAATGTTATTAGGCATAACGTTGTTTGGTATTGATGTTGTTATACCATTCATCAATAATGCGTTATTGGGCCTGTGGAAAAATTATTTTAATACAAAATGGGGTCAAGATAATTTTTTCAATCAAGCAATGTAATGTATGTCGTGCAGTCAGCCTCACGAAACGTAGATTACGTTTAAAGATACAAACTGATATTTCTGGTTATAAAGATAGGAAAATTTAAGAAATATATAAATATGTAAAATATCACACCTATTTTTGAAAGCAGCAGCCTATTTTTTCTAGCAAAGTTTATCAGGTAAAAAAATTGGGGCGAGCCATGCTTCGTAATCTCGATATTGACAATTTCAGCTGTCTCTCACTCTTATCCTCCTGGAGGCAACTGTTAAATTTCATAAAATTGGACTTGCGGAAGCTCATTTCCGAGCCCACGCTAAACATAGTGGTCTCCACTATAATCACTACTGCTTTAGTTGTAATGACGAAGAAGAAGAAAACATTATGGAACTTCTGTGCCTCTGCCCCAGTCTGGAGGATAACCGCCTTCACCTCCTAGGTAACTCAGAAGCGTTTAATACTAAAACGGTCCTTCCTACACGTAACATAAACTCGCTTTACGCCACACATTTCCTTTAACCTCAGTTTTCTAGTAAATCTAACTTTTTACTGATAGGGACTTTTGGGTTCAATCTGATAGACTCTACGAGGGTTACGCGCTCTATACAGACGGGGCAAAAATTGGAATAGGCACGGGCGCTGGTATCTATATTTTAGGGACGGGTATATTCGTAGCTCTTTTAGACTCCGAATGAATGTAGCGTTTTCGAGGCTGAGATACAGGCGATCCTCTGGGCCACGGAACTGTTTACCAGAAATGTAGCTGAAAGCGAGGAGGTAGCCTTCTACGTCGACACTCAGGCGGCGCTAAAAGCTTTGATGGGAAACAGTGTCAAATCGAAACTGGTTAATGACTGTAGGAAAGCTCTCGCTTATGGACAAATATAGTGTGAGAGTATATTGTGTTCCTTGTCACTGCAATGTTGAGGGAAATTAAACTGCGGATGAGCTGGCAAGAATAGGGTCGGCGTTAGATGAGGAAATGTGTGTCAGATCGGTTAAGCTACCGATCTGTCATTGCTAAAGGGAACTCAGTAATTGGATGTTGAGCAGGGGCCAACCGTTTATGGGGGAATATGGAAGATTGTAGAGTATCGAGGGCCATGTGACCAAAACTTGACGTTTTCATGAGAGCATTAGTGATATCGCGAAGTGCAAACTAGAAGATATCAGGGACTTCATCATGAGAATTAGATGGCTTAATGACAGTTAATAGGGTTGCTTCTGGATATCAAGGCGGGTTCCTTTCATAACAGGTACAAATTGATTCAATTGGGTCTCTGAGTGGAGGGGTGTTGCAACACTACCCTTTCTAACCTAACCTAAATTTTAATTCCTCAAACCCAAGTGGACTGGACTCTTTTTTTCACTATATCAGAAACCAGCTAACCTAGTCAAACGACTTAATTTTAAAACGTGGCACCTACCTATTCCTTGTCAAATGTTCTGGTTTTTACAATCCTACTTTGGGCTTAACTCAGCAACAGGCGCGGACCCCTGGGAGGGGAAAAAGGTATATTTCGCCCTCCAAAAATAATAAAATATACCTCATTTTTATGGAGTTTCTAAAAGAAATTTTAGAAAATGATATGTTTTATTTAAAACTCCCCCTCCCAAAAGCTTAAGATGGATCCGCTCGTGCTCAGCAATGTTGCTCGGTTAATCTTCATCCTAAAAACTACCCCTAAGAGAATTCAGTAGTTTTGGCAGAGTCCCTACTTTAAGTTCGACTGACAGTTGCCACCCATAAGGCAACTCACTTGGGTGCGTTAATTTGATAACTTTGTAATACATTGAAACAGATGGAGCATGATTATGTTTGCCCCACAGCCAAGTCAAACCATCCAGTCTCTCTTAAGTAGAAGGATAGCTTGACTAACCTTATATTTGCTAGACCGTCCAAGTCCATCAAATTGTTAGAGGCAAGTGGTATTATCCCGCCACTAGTTTGCGCAGGGCAATGACATAGAAGATAAAGTACAGTTTCTTCTTCCTCTTTGTCGTTACATATTCTACAATAATCGTTGTAGCTGTGACCCATCCTTCTAGCAAATATTACATACAACCTTTACCAAGACTCAGCAGATCAGAAGTTTCCTACAAGTCGTAATGGGGCCACGAAAGCCTACACAGAAAAAAATAAGTTTCGTTTTTGATAACAAAAATCCCGGTATTCAATAATTTTTTTTTCAAATTTCCTGTGATAAAGAATTCCCCTATATTGATAACAAAATTATTTCAAAATAAAAATATATATATAAATTAAAAAAATGTTGACATGGCTGGAATACGAACCCGGGCTTTCCGGACGTAAAGCATACACTCTCTAGCTGAGCCATATCCCATTTATTTTTTTATGGGATACAACTTGTTTTAAGTACTTATGTATAAAAAGAAAAGAAATAACCGGCATGGAAAAGAAATACTTACAACGAAATATTTTATTATGTTAAAGATAAATGTTATTGAAATTCATATTTTTTTTAATAACATGGTTTTATTGAATATAATTCTTGTCTATTTTTTTCAGTGTAGGCGCTCGGCAGGTATCTAAGCCTCCTACTTTCGTGAATCAAGTTTGTATCATTCGTGCTGAATCAGCAACTTCCGATGAGATAGGGGAATGCCAGAAAAGTAGCTTATCATTGAGTTGTTCAAAGTCATCTACTGCCTGGCAATTCCATCAGCAAAAATCAGTAGTTAGGGCAATCAGAGTGACACTAAAAGCCTATATTAGTGTCACTCTCCAATGCTTCCCTATTTCGTTGAGAGCATTTGACAAACACTATGAATGTAGAGTTTACACTATTTATAGGGGCATTGGCCGCTTTACTATCGATAAAAATATAGATATCCTCTGATATCGTAAAGCACCAACTGGCCAACTTGTCTCCTAGTACTAGCACAAATTTTCGCTTGCAAAACTTTACAGCTGTCATAAAGTTTAAATGGAACTTTCACGTTAAAATTTTCCACATGGAAGCCTCCGCCAACACTGTCCCTTTCTTTAGAACCGTCAGTAAACACATTCGCCGTTCTTTCGCGGGAAGAGTAAATTGTACTGTTCCCTGTTATATGAATAAGCGAATGAAGTAGAATATAGTTTCGTTACGCCTCTCAGAACCTGGCATGAACATATGAATGAGTTAGAGATGTGAGAAAGAAAACTCTTCATTTACCAAGCTCAAAAGCAATCAATAATAACACGGGTAACATATTGTATGTTTCAGTGTCTCTAAATAAAAAAAAAGTTTTAAGCTAAAGTATATTATTACTCACCCATGCTGTTGTTGCGCTAAATGATTTTTAAAGGTTGGACCTCCAGCTGCACCGGGTGGTCTATTACCAACATAGGCCGATGCACTATCATTTCTTAATGTGTCAAGACCATTGCCTCCTGAACTGTTACTGCTGCCACCACTAACACTTGCACCACTGCCACCACCGATTACTTCATCCATTTCGGGTTCCATAACCAGGCCACCAATCAGCCTTCCTGGACCCACACCCTCATCAATAATTTCTTCAAATTTCATAATCTCTTGCGATGCTGAAGACAATTGAGATTCTGTTTCTAATTCAAATTCCATTTCGGAATCATATGCATTGCCTGATGCCGAGGTATTATGCAATGATCCAGCCAACATGCGTCTCCGTTGATGCATTAACATCATTTGATGATGTTGTTGCTGGTATTGTTGCAATTGTAGCTGTTGTTGCTTACGTATTTTTTGTTGCTGCCATTCTTCTAAATGTTCGGCCCTTAGCTTATCCAAAACATGTTTGGGAGGTGTTGTGCCCAAAAGACGTCCGTTGAAAACATATTCACGTTGGAATTCTTTTAAGAATTCTTTGTCGTGAAATCTCAAAGCCGTTTTCAAACGTAAACGAAACTGTTCTTTGAACACTCGTATACTCAAGTCCTGTGAACTATAATGAAAACGTACCGTAAAGTCAGTATCCGGATGAAAGATGTAACCTTCTCCTAAACGCGAAACACGTTGAAACTTTTCACCTGAATATAAACGTGACGATTGTACATTTAATTTTCCAATACTACTGCGCGCTGGAGGATTAACACCAAATGCACGTCTTCGTGTTCGCTTTAAGGAATTCTCTGGTCCCAAAGCATCTAAGCTATTACTCTCATCACCCTCAGCATCGGCTGCTGCTAGTCTACCCAGACGTCGGGCGTGTATAACCGATGAAGGTATTAAATCTAATGGATCGCCTACCGTCTGTTGTACTAAAGACGTACATCCGATTGTCGATCTTATTTTTCCCTTATTGCCCGCAGCATAACGTACTCGTTTATTAAGCGAAGATGAATTTTCATTGTCAGCATCATCGGCATAAGCATTGTCGTCTTCATCCAGGCACATAAACTCCTCTTTGCAGAGAATTTTTTCAAAATTCTGATTCAAATCTGTGGAAGCGTTTTCATCTTCATTTTTAATACATTCCTCCTTTTTCGTTGGCAATAAAAATTGCAAAGACTTTTTATTGTCCACAAGCGAAGTTTGGGGAAAAATACTAGCTATGACTTGTTCGCATGCCTGGGGATATTTATATTTTAGATTCCTCAGCAAATAATGTAAAGCATCACAACGAGATTCGGCATCAAACTTTTCCAAGGATGTTAAAGTTTGATCCACCTAAAAGAAAAGCAAAATATAATAAATAGTTAAGTATAAAATGAATATATACAATACTCTGAATCATTAATAATAAATACTAAAACTAGATAAAACGAAATATGAAGGCAAATTTTTGTCACCTTTGAAAAGATGTCAAGGTAAATCTAAGAGTAAATTCCATGCCAAAGGAAATTGCTTAGAGAATAAAACTCTCTTAAAAGCTATAAACGTTAAAAAAAACCCAACAAAAATAATGGTCACGCAGATTTCTAAACTAAGAAATCGGCAAAAAACAAAAAAAAAAAAATGCAAAAAACGAAAAATCGCAACAAAAAAAAAGCACTTAAATTAAAAAAACCCCAAAAACGCAAAAAATCATCGAAACTAAAAAGATCACCAAAAAACTAAATAAAAAGACGTCAAAAACCGAAAAGTCGTCAAAACTAAAAAAATCGGTAAAACTAAAAATATCGTAAAAAAAAACGAAAAAAATTCGCCCAAACGAAAAAAAGAGCCAAAACAAAAAAAGCACCAAAATTAAAAAAAATCGCTAAAACGAAGTGTCAAAATAAAAAAATCGCTAAAACTAAAAAATCACCAAAAACTGAAAAACAGCGCCAAAACCGAAAAAAGCGCCAAAACTGAAAAAAACGCCAAAGCTAAAATAAATACCTATAACTAAAAATATAGTCAAAAGCGAAAAAAAAACGTTTAAACAAAAAAACGACAAAACCAAAAAAATCGCCAAAACTAAAAAATCGGAAAAAAAGGAAAAAACCAAAAAGAAGAAAGAAAAAAATCACCAAAATAAAAAAAGCTAAAAAAAATTGCCAACCAACGGAAAAAACTTAAAAAAAATTAAATTAAACGAAAAAGCAAAACGAAAAAATTGCCAAAATGAAAAAAGGGCAAAAACGAAAAGGCATATATGTGTATTCGTACGGAACCCTTCGTGTGCGAGCCAATGTCGCACTTTACTGAGTTTATTTAATGTTGGTACATACATCTTACAGTCATAAAATGAACTTTAGACGCGTGAAGCCGTGGACACATCTAATAATAAATAAATAAACATAAGTTTGAAGGTCGAGGTGTAGGAATTTTTCTGTTACTGAGATTTAAAAACATTTTTTTCGCCAATTTCCATCCGAATACGGTCAGAGAGTAAGCACAAGATGCCGAAGTCTTTGTGTGAGAAAATTTACCGAGATATCTAACAGAATTCTCATACTTTTACATTATGTCGTATTTAATAATGTCGGAGAAAAGTCGAAAATAAAATTAGAAATTCTGATATTAGTCGGATAATATTTCAGAAAATGTTCAAAAACGTCGTACTGGATAACTGCCAAATATCTGAAGGATTTTTAGACAACTCGTTTGATTGTCTTGTAAAGTCTCAGATATTTTCTGACGTCAGACATGCTGGCAAAAAATGTTTCCTGGGTATTATTATGATCATGATTCATGAAAGTATTTTTATATAAACTATGTGAGAGTAAAAAGCATCTTAACCTCGAAAAAAGTCTCAGAAAAAAATATCTTATCAAAATTTAAGTTACGAGAAAAACTTTATTTTTTTATAACATATGTACACAGTATTTACTTCATATCTAGTTATTGTAGTGCATATGTATGTATAACATTCGGCATAGTCGAATATATGTAGCCCTTTTACTAGCTTTTGGTTTTTACTATTTTAAAAGCTAGAGGCTTCTGCCGCATCTCTCGCTATAAGGTAGCCGTAAAAAATCTATACATATAATAAAACTGTAAAAGAGGGTATCTGTACATCAAATATTTTTTATAAAGTTTTTTATACAAAAACAGACCTCAAGATCATCATAAACTTGTAAATTTTTAACGTGGCGCAAACAGTAAACGACAATACGCAACTTTACTATTATAAATGTTGCTGAAAATTAGTGATTTAAGGAATACATATGTATTCTACGGATACCTTAAGCACGCGAAGCAGCGGCCACATCTAGTAATAATATAAATTTCTTTGCATATTTTTTAAAGTTCCCGTTATACAAAATAAACAGTGCTACCCAACGTCCAGCAACATTTATTTATATTAGTAAAATTGCATATATTCCATTTTTTTCTATTTCAACTTGGAGATGAGATAACTTATGCTATTTATTATTTAAATGGTTTGTTTATCCACACATGGATTTTTTTTAATAAGGCCCCTATTATGATTCACAACTCAACTAGGTTGAGTTGTCAATGCTACGAGCCAACTCAACCATTTTTTTTTTGTATTATGATTGACAACTAATTTTAGTTGTCTTCCTGAGGGTCTACATTAGCCATGAAGTTGGTATGAACATCATGTCGGACATCGCATATGGCTAATGTAGACCGCTCATGTCCATGTTTCGTCCATTCTCTGCCATCGATGCCCGAACATATGGTTGAGCATCAATGTTCGCCATTAACAACCATTCGCTGTCAACAACCATTTTTAATAGAAAGAAAAGAGACAGAAAGAAATTGTTAAATATTCTATTTCTGTTGTACTACCACCAAATACATTGATAAAGCGTAGTATGCAGCTCTGAATGAAATTCAGGCTGCCATAAGAAGTATGTATGTCTAAAAAAAAAACAAACTGAAATTCAGGTTGGTAAATTTCTTAAAGATATTTCCGTTTACTAGTACGCAGTTCCAAAAGAAAAGTACACGGAATTTTGGCATTTATAGTCTATTACAGGCATGCTATAACAATAAGTGGAGAATTTTTTCCGTCAACTGAAACCAAAATTAATGTTCAGACAATTGTTTGGTAACGTAATTTTTGACATTTCTAGTTTTTCGTACATTGTAATTAGTTTTTAGTGTTTTTGTGTGTTGTAAATTAAAAAATATATAAATTTGTGTGTATGCAAACAAAATTCTGTACAGAATTCTACACGATAATTTTTCCGTGTAGAAATAAATGCAAAACTCCAAACCTGAATTTCAGTGAGAGCTGCATACTACGCTTAAGGCAGAACATGGACAGCACACGTATTCACCACACCAAAGAAGTTGATGATTTTTTTGCAGTTGCTCTGCCGGCGTCATGTTCATGTTATGTTCAAGTCGATGGCTCGAAAAAATGTTCGAAAAAAGGTTCTTATCTATACTCTCTGTTTTTTGAAACCAAAGTAGCCATCACAAAATATTTTAAATATTTTTAGCTTTGGCCTTACTATTTTTTCTTGAGATTTTATGTTTTATAGATATGGCAACAATATGGGATGACAAATGGGATAGATTGGCGCCTAAAAGTACCATTTTAAAAGTAATTAAAAGTAACACAATAGTCGTAATAAAAACAAAAACACAAGTGATAAAAAACTGAGACAACTGCTTTGATTAAGATGTATTCCATGATATGAATTTGACAACTACGACTCAACATCAATTTATGTAGTTGTGAATCATAACAGGGGCCTAAATAAAATTGTTCAAAAATTTAAAAAAAAACTCACTTTTTTATGTAAAACGTTAAAAAAACGCAAAAGTTCAACTTTGGGCTTGAATTTCTTAGCAACTACTGAACCAGTTTTAATGAAAACCAAATTAAAATATCTCAACCGGTTAAAAAGTGACAGAATTTTGGCCAACAAAAACAATTGTGAAACCATTATAATTGTTTTTGGTTTATACCTATATTTATTTTGATTACAAAAAGTTATAAGAAAATTATTTTAAAAAAAAACACTAAAAGGGCGTTTTTAGGCATCAAAAAACACTAAAAATAGTGGCAAAAACACTAAGATGACATTGCTGACATCTTAAAGTGAAAGCATCGACAAAAGTGCGCCGAAAGGCAACTTCGTTCGTTCTACCCTAAACAAAGACTAGGGCAGGCGTTGTATTTGTATAGATATAGATTAGCTTTTATTTACATACTAATTAATGTTACCTGCGAATTACATATGTATACACTTTGCTTATAACCATTAAAAATTTAAATCCTTTAACAAATTGAAATAAATAAAAACTTTGAACTTTTGCTTTTTTATTAGTTTATTTTTTCATTAACTTTTTTTGGCGGAAAACTTTTTGAGTTGTGGCAGCACTGCTCTGGCCAAAAATTTAATAACTCAAAATATGTGACACAATTCTTATTGAAATTTCCAAAATGATTTCTTTTTGATTGCAATAAAAATCTTACAATCACCGATGATAATAAATACATTTCACAATATTGTTAAATTATTACACTCGTGTTTCACTATTTAAAAAATTTCAAATAAAAAATAAAAAAACATGAAAATGGCAAATTTGTGCATAAATTATATTTTAATTACTTCTTATTAAATCTTCACTGCTTTTATTAAAAAATTAAATATCTACTTGCATTATAGTTTTTTAACGGTCTTAATAAAAGTAAATTTTTATTTTAATTTTTATAGTTATTTTTCATTATTTTTTTTTTTGTTTTAATTCTTTTAGATATTTATTTACTAATGAATGTGTGTGTGTATAAATTACTAGAAAAACCGACTAAACTAATTCTACAAAGCTTATTTTCTTTATCTTGTATACAAAGAAGCTGCACAAAAACTATTTTAAAATTAATACAAAAACAAATTATTTAAGAAAAAAAAATGGCAGCAGCAAAAAATTAAAATATAATAAAATAAATATAAAGAAAAATAAAAGAGAAACAAAAACAACATCAGCGAAGCAAGCTGAAATTTAATTTGTGCCACTTTTCCCCCATATATCAATCTATTAAACATTTAAAACAACGTTACTAACGTTAAAGTCTAGCTTAGAATAGTTTGTATGTATGCGTGTATGTGTGAGTGTTGTGTTAAAGTGATGTAGCGCTGCTGCAAAGGCAGCAAAAATTTGTTTAGCTGCGCTGTTTATTAACCCGGCAAACATTTTGATTTATTCCTAAATTCTGCGTTTTCTTATGTAGTAAAAGTGTGAGGGAGCCGTAATTCAACTCTGGATGAGGGAACACCTCAATCGAGTCATTGTGGCTATTTTTTTTAAATGCGGCTACGAATTTTGAGTCTGAATCGCATTATTTAGTGTTTTTTCCTTGTTGCTCAGTTACTGTGGACTTTCATTGCTCATATACAGGCCTCAGACTTTCATGCAAATGCATGTTTTTAGTTGTGGTGATAGATAAAGAGGTATTGAATAATTATCTATGCGAATCATCAAATTTTAAGTAGTTTGGCATCGATTTGTAGTTGCACATTTTTGCATATTTTGGTGATAAGTGCATATTTTTTGCATATTTTGGCAATAAGTGCATATTTTCGGAGTAATAAAAAGTTTTTTAATGCATATTTCTCAAATATAAAAAAATTGTCACTAAAATTATCTTCAAACTATTTTCTTATCAATTCCTGTCTAGTTTTGGGGATATTGAGAAAGTGTTGGGAAAAAATATATTTTTTCAAGAAAATAAAAAATTTTTTTTTCTTAAAAAATTCATAAATATGTAAAAAAATTTCAACAAGAAAATTGCTAGGGAATTTCACAATATTTTTTTGATGTTTTATGGTACCCTAAGTACAAAAACAGTAGAAATTTTAGATTCTATGGATAATTTTTTTTAATTTGCGATTTTTAAGGACCCTGCTCTGCTCTACTGATTTTATCATAACTGATTATAATTTTATTACAAAACCACTAAAAAACTTTAAATAAAATTACGTTTAACATTTTTTCGGAATTATTCAGAACGCAATGATGAAATATATATTTTTTATGCAAAATCCCTCGAAAATAAGTCCCAGATGTAAAATTTCAAAAATGCCGATACACGTATTCATTATTTTGGTGACTTCTACCAGAATCAGTGGTAAAACCTTGTTATTTGAAAAAATGATTTTGTTGTACAGTGTAAATATTCACAATTTTAGCAAAAATCGCGTGATTTCACTTTATCATTAATTAAATCAATATTTATCCATCGATTTTCATAAAATAAGGTTGATTTTATTTGTAATACATGTGGCTTTATGATCAATTAAAAAATTTGTAATTTTCTGTCCTTTTCGATTTTTGATAAATTTTTTAATAATAAATATTTTTCAATTCTGCAAAAAAAATATATTTTTCATCATTGCGGTCTGAATAAATCCGAAACCATTTGTTAGAAAAATAATGATCGAAGATAATATTATTCATTAGTTTTTTAGTGTTTTGTGTAAGGAGATTGGATAACCCGTTTCCAAGTTATGATGAAATTAGTGTAGCAGCCTCTTAAAAAATCCCAAATTAAAAAAAATTTAAAATATGTATCCATAGAATTCTAAATTTCGACTGTTCTTGTAGTTATTGGACCATAACATATCAAAAAAATATAGTGGTAATCAAAGGTCATGACAAAAGTTTCATTTTGTTGCATAGTATAATCTAAAATGTATAAAATCTTAAATTTAATTATTAAATTATACAACTTTTGATTTTATTCACAATTAAGTGAGGGAACTCAGTTGAGAACGATATATCGAAAACTTGAACCAATTTGGAGAAACCGAGTGCAGATTCGAATTCAGCTTTCCAAATAACAAAAAAACAGCGTTCCGTTGCTCCAGTTCAATACCTTGTATATTTGTGTAATTTTTATGAAAAACTCTCCCTTCTTTCAATTAAAGCAATGACTGAGGAAATCACATAAAAATTTATTGAGTTACAGGCCTTTAAAATTGGAAAATTTTGAATTTCTTGAAGTTTTTTTCTTATAAATTGTAATTTTAAGCTGAAAACAAAAATATTTTATATTTTTTATGTCTTTAGGTTAAGAATAATAATGTAAACTCCCATGAAAAACGAGAAAGTTATAAGACATTGGGCCTTACCGTGGTTGGCGTTTTTCGACTTCAAATTCGACAAACAATATAAGCGACATTTTTCTTTAATCTAGTACAAAACGCCTGATTTTCGCCACAAAAACGCCAACCACGTTAAAGGGATTAATTAAAAACGCCGTTTTTTTTTTTCATAAAAAATTGTTTTAATTCAGTTTGTAGTATACTCGATCAAAAGCAATTTCGTATGGAAAATAAAATCTGTTTTTTTTACATAAAGGCTTAGAACTTTTTTATGTTTTTTTCGGATCTCCACAATTATAGGCTTCTTTTATTCGGTACAAAATATTCTTTTAGGTGTAGACTTAAAACAAATTATTAAAAAAAAAATTTTCCATACTAATGAAGCAACTTAACATGAAATTCACAAAAGTGTTGGACCAGGCAGTGAGTTTCTAAAATATTTTTTTTAAACGATAAGTTTCATTTGAAATATCCCTTCCCAAAGCCTTAAGCTGGATCTGCGCCTGATAAATGCACAGTTTTGCAAATAGTTTTGTATAAATTTTAAGATTGGAAATGATTTTAATATTTAGAGATGTAACGATACGCCTTTTTGCAGTGGACACAGAACACGCCAAGTAGAATAATTTTTTTAATGCAAACTTACAGTGTAACAGAATATTAATATTTAAAATTGATATTAAATTAAATCTTAAAATTTTATCATCATGTACTTTTACGAGAACTAATTGTGTGTGCGACGTTTCACAAGAATCGGATAAGTGGAAGTAATTAAAATTAATATTTACTTTTCATGGGCGTGGCACTGCCCACATTTCTAATCATAATGTTGTATTGGAAATATAACTAAAGGTGTATGCAAAGTTTCATAAAAATCGATTTAGTAGAAGTTGTTGAAAAAGAATATTTACTTTGCATGGACGTGGCACAGCCCACTTTTTTCATCCTGATGTAGTATTTAAACAGAAGCTTAATGTGTGTGTAAAGTTTCTAAAGAATCGGTTGAGTAGAAGTAGTTCAAAATGAATGTGTATTTACTTTGTATGAGCGTGACCCCACCCAATTTTCAACGGGACCAATCTGGAAGTACATCCTTTTGAATAGAGAAACAAATTCGAAATCGTTTCATAAATGGCGGAGTTTTGAGGGAACATACATAAAACAAACAAAACAAAAATACATGACGAATTGATAACCTTTCTCCTTTTTTGAAGTCGGTTAAAAAACAATGAATTGAATTTGAATTCATGGTAAAATTGACAAAAAAAATATATTATTTATTAAAAAAAATTCTAAAAAAAAAAACTTGAAAAAGTATCGTCGTATCGACGTTAAAATATCGCCGATACCGATATATCGGCAAACCTGAAGTATTGCCGATATGTCGGTACCGGTATCGGTTACTTCCCTAATAATATTTAATATCGATTTGAGAGAATGTCACCTGCAATATTATAGCAAATCCTAAAACGTTGCAAATGTCTGTTATTGTGTTTGCTGGGAATTGATATGTACATTCACCAACATAGATACATTAACGTATGTATGCATGCATGTATGTTTGTATGTAAGTATATTGGGCCTCTGCTTAGGTTTATCTAGTTCCGCTTCAGGCATACCACAGTATAATACTACAGCACGAGAATAATTTCTTAGTAATTTTATTCGTACTACTACTATCAATAGTGCCTGTCAAATATACACGTATACAAAATTATACACTAATACACACAGAGAAAATAAGCTTTAAGACTAATACTTCCAAATATATGAATGTATTTATGTACATATGTACATATTTATGTATTTGTAGAAATGTACAAGAAGTTGCTTTCAACCATGTACCACCCACCCAATAGATTTATTAAAAGGTTTGTTGTTTTGTAGTTAGTACCAGTATTTTGTTATCCATTTTACAATATCCATGTTCTTCTAATTAATTTCTCTGAGTGTAACAGTGGACACAGCACACAAAAGAAAAGTTATTAATAAACTATTTATGAACATAAATTTCATGAGAAATTAAGTCAATTATTGTATTTTTTACACACTGCTATTACATTAATTAATAAGCACGTTTTTATTTTCTTGGCTGGAATCAAATCTCAAAAAATGATTTTAGAAATTTGATGTCGATTAACAATTGAGCAATTCCATTTTGAATTTAAAAGAAATTATCACATGGTCAACGATATAGCTGAAATTTGTAGAGTTAGCGAAGGGGGTATGGAAGCTCGAGATTGAATTTTATTCTTTTAAAAATGCCATGATCTTTGCTGTGTGACAGATAATAATTTTTTTTCTGTAAGAGAATCGAAACATAGCGACTTTTACATCCGGGAAGCATTATTATGAAGATTCGATTTTTTATGCTTCCCAACTGTAAGTCGCTATGTTCCTCACACTGTCTTTGTTTTTTTTTCTTTTAGTTTTTTACGCAGTCGGGTTTGTTGTTGTTGTTAACCAACTTTAAACTGTTAAAGATCCGAAATGGTCATTCGAACCGAAAAATGATATGAGATACCTAAAGATTATTTTTAAATACCTGTTCAATGATACGCATTTTAATATAGTTCGGCGACTTTTTATTTTTTTCGTTTTCGGAAAATGACGTCTATTGGCCGCCATAATGAATTTTGACTACTGTCATAACTTTAGTGACACTCGAAGGATTAAGACAAATCGATTGACGTAAGAATCATCAAAAGCCGGTTTATATAGTGCCGCAAAGGAACACACATACTTACATACATAGAGTTAAATCTCAAAAATTACCAGGCAACCCAAGAGCTTCTTAGGCAAAGCGTTCGAGATTTCAATATAGATATCGCTGTGCTGACTGATCCATATCGGACCATGAGATATGTAAATTGGGTTTCTGATAATACGGATACATTGGCAATATGGAACACCAGCACGTTAGCACTACGAGATAAAATAACATCACAAAGTGGATATGCCCGAGCCACTATCTCTGGCATCACACTATACAGCTGCTATATTCTCCCTAGGTATTCTATAGATGACTTTCGAGTAATAGCTGACAATATAGAAACAGATGCTGCTACCAGAAACCCTGTCATAATAACAGGTGACTTCAATGCGTGGGCTGTTGAATGGCACTGCCCTTTGACAAACGCAAGAGGCAGAGTACTCTTGGAAGCCTTTTCTGTATTGGGTGTTGTACTCATGAATAATGGAGTTGAACAAACTTTCAGAGGGGGTGATGCTGGATCGGTAATTGACATTACATTAGTCTGTAGCAGCATCACAAGCCAAGTGAACTGGATAATATATGACATTTATACTCATAGCGATCACAGCGTTATAATCATAGATGTACAAGATGAACAGCACCGTGTGACAGTGCAAGCACGCGGCTCGACAGGATGGAAGGTAAATACCTTCGATAAGGATATCTTCGCAGCTTGTATGGAGAACATAGAACTGAATGGTTCAGTTGAAGACATGACAATAGAATTAGTAAGTCATATCACGAATGTGTGTAATGTAGCTATGATAAAGCGTAAAAGGTCACCAAATAAGCCTCCAGTCTACTGGTGGAATGATGAAATCGCTAGCTTGCGGAAGGCAGTATACGCGAAGGAGAGGTAGTTTAGAGAATAATGTACACCATGAAATATATAAGGATAAAAGGAAAACGATGAAGCGTTTCTTAATATTTGCGATGAAGTAGATAGTAATACTTGCAGCTTTGCATATAAACTGGTAGCCAATAAACTTAAATGTCTTGGTCCATCGCCGCCAAGAGAAGAGCCTATCCTCAAGGGAATTGTAGATCATCTCTTTTCCCAAGAGGAAACTCCGACATGGCAACACAGCTACACCCGGCTGCATTTCTTATCATTCCTCCGGTTACGATTTCCGAGATAGAAAGTGCTGTCTCAAAATTTAAAGACAAGAAGGCACTAGTCTTAGATTGCATTCCGAATATGTAGCGAGTTAAAAGTAGCTGTTAAACTCCATCCTGATTATTTTTTGAAAGTAATAAGCGGATGCTTGATCCAGGGCATTTTTCCAACAATGCGGAAGAGACAAAAGTTAGTACTGTTACCTAAGGATAATAAGCCGCTAGACGACCCGTCGTCTTATCGTCCGCTGTGTATGATAGATACAAGTGGGAAATTACTAGAAAGTATAATCTGTAGAAGATTGGAAGGTTGTGTTGAAGCTAATCGTGGGACCTTATCAGATAAGCAATCTGGCTTCAGGAAAGCAAGGTCAACAGTGGATGCTACCAACGTTGTAGTAGAAACTGCTGCTAAGGTTATCCAAGGGCAGAAATGGAACAAAATAATATTGTGTAGTTGTAACTCTAGATGTAAAGAACGCCTTCAACACGGCAAACTGGGAGCATATTATTAATGCCTTATGCTGAGTACACATTATGGCATTTCGTGACACCACAAGCAAACACAACAGTCTCTACTAGTGGCAATGTTTGTCATTTCCGATACTTTTCTGTTTGTGGCCTTACGACACCACAAAATGACAACAAAAGAAATGCCAAATGTGTACTCAGCATTAGCCAGTTTAGACATCCCATGATATCTACTTGCAATTATACACGACTATTTCCGAAATAGAGAGCTAGTTTATGATACTGATAAAGGTACTAGGAGACGCAAGATCATTGTTGAGGTGTCTCAAGGATCAGTACTTGGGCCACTACCGTGGAACATCATGTACGATGGAGTATTGAGATTAAACCTACCGGAGAAGGTAAATATAGTTGGATTCGCAGACGACATTGCGTTAGTATGTGAAGCAAAAGAGTTACTAGAGGCGGAAACCATTGCAAACGCCGGTATTCAGATTGTAATGTTTTGGCTGAGATCAATGGGCCTCAAACCAAACATTGTTAGAACCGAGCTAAGTCTAGGTATGGATTGAAGAGTTCTAAAAGTCTTGACAGCGGAAGTGGCACCAGTGATTTTGTTAGGACGTGTAATAATGAGGCAGAAAGTATTAAGCATATTATCTATCATCGCCCGTGATAACAACGGCACAATTTCACTAGAGAATCAGTGATATTGAGAAGAGTAACCTGGAAGACATCTATGACTTAATAGGTATGAATCTGATACCAATATATCGACGATACTTCGGGTTTGTTCAGTTTGTTCTTTAATATATGGATGTAGAAATTTAAATACATATTATTTTTTAACTTCTTTCAATATAAGCTTTATATTATTATTTTTTATTTCGCCTTACTGTGCAATCTGCACTGTTGTTTCTCATAAATTTTGTTATTTTCATTATTTTTTGCTATTTCACCATTCCGTCCTCTTCTTCTTCCACCTCCTATATGTACATACATATCGTCACAGAAAATGCAAAAAGCCCTATCTAAGATTTTAAAAGTTTTACAGGAAAAGCATAAAACTTGTTTAAGTGACAACTATGTATATTGACAATTAGTGCAAAATCTTATAATACAAGTAAATAAATTAAAATATTTATTGTAAAATTTTGCACTAATTGCCAATATAGTGTTTGATATAAACAGGTTTTATGCTTCTCCTGTTAAACTTTTAAAATGTTAGATAGGGCTTTTTGCATTTTCTGTGACGTTATGTATATATCTGTGTACGTATTTTGCCACCTATTATATCACCCCCGATTCCCTCCCCCTATTTTTAATTGAAGGAGAGTAGATTGTAGCTGGGTAAAATATTCAAGTTTGTGTTGTTGCTTTAGTTGTTTTTCGTTACTACAAAAATATACACAAGTAAACATGTAAAATTGTGTACTTGTTTTTATTATTGTAGCAAGTTGTTGTACTTGTTTTATTATTATTATTATCGTTGTTGTTGTTTGTGTTGTTGCTCTTTCTGTGTAGTTTTTTCACATTTTTTTTTTGTAGTTGTGTTTTTGCTGTTCTTACTGCTTATTGTATGATATGAAAAAAAAAAAAAAATACTCTAGCATTTAAAGTAGCAGAGGCGAAGACAAGCTGCAAGTAGAATGCATTTTAGCTCTGATATATACATAGATACTAAAAGTTATATATGTATATGCATGCATACTTATATATGCATATAAATGCATACATAATACATCCATACATTTATATTAATTTTTCCTAACATAACAGTCATACATACCAGGGATGGCAAAGTTGGTACAATTGTACCATTTTTGGTACAGTTCGAGGCCCGTATATCCCTGCACACGTACCTCGAATTTCCTGTTTGGAGCCGTCAGTGAACCATATCAAAGTTTTTGTTCAATACTAATATCGGTTGAATTTGATCACTCATCCATATATTTGGTTCGTTTACAAAATGTCCTAGTATGTATTCTCGTGTGTCTCACAAGATATCCGGTTTTTATAATGGAGATGTCTGGTAACCGAAGTGGTGCACTCGTGTGGGCAAAGGTGGTATGTGCTGAATGGCACCTGGTAATCGAAATGGATATTAGGCGATGTAGCTTGTCGAGTAGTGCACTAATAGTGGCGTGTAACAGTAGGGATGGGGAAAAATATCGATATATTGATATTTTCTTAAAAATATATCGATATATATCGTCGATATTTTTAATAGCAATGTATTGATATTTCTATATTTTTTCAAAAAATATCGACAGTATCAAATTTCATATTTTCTTAAGATTTTTTTGTGCAGTTTTTAACAAAATTTCAACACAATCTTCATCAAAAATAATATTATTAACAAAATCGTTTGGTTTATTTATAAAATTTTGTGTATTCGGAAAATTATATTTCTTTGAGTATAATTTTGTTGATGTACGTTCCATGAAATACTGATGAAACAGTAAAAATGTTGGATATTAACCCTTTTCAGCTTAATTATTTATAAGAAAAGTACTTTTCGTGTTTTATTTAAAAAAAAATTGGAATTATGTATGAATAATTATGCTTGAAAATATATCGATATATATCGAAATATCGGTATTTTTCATTCGATATATGTGTACCGATTACGATCGATATTTGAAAATATATCGATATCTTTTTTCACTTGCCCATCCCTAGTCCACAGTTCTTATCCACACCACACTATTACTATAGGTTTTATTATAAATGAAAATATGAAAGCAATATAAAAACTTAAGCGAAATGGTCGGTTTTGGAAGAATTTGGTAGATTTGGACACAAATTTTAGTAGAAAAAATTCTTTCTTTGTGGCATCTCTGCGTACATGGTTGTATGCAGTTTGTATTTAACTATAATAAACATTTGCATGCAGAAAATATACACAATTTCATATACATATGTATATTCATTAAAAATATGTATTAGGGGTGTAACTTAAAAAAAAATTTGAAAGACCATATAATATCAGTAGCATTTTGTGGTGTACAGCACGTACCAACACAAAGAAAAAAAATATTACTTATATCCAAGACATTTTTTAATAAATGCTATGAATCTAACATGAAAATTTTTTTCCAAACTATTTTCATTCCAGCTAGGAAATTTTACATAAATTAATTCATAAATTATTAAAAAATTATTTTTAAAAATTCAGTATTGAACTTGCATAGTCTGTTGTACTACGCACAACTATTTCCATTCTGCCAAACAGACTATTTGGAATTAGTTGTATTTTTACTTTATATAAATAGAAAAAGCATTTTAAAATTTGTTGAAAAAAAAGTTGAAATTTTTTTTCAAAGCAACTTTGATTTCATAAATTTATTTGTTGAAAGCTAAATTCATACTGGGAATGAAAAAATGCCTGTATTTTATTTATAAATTACTAAAATATATAAACAATAGATTATGAACTTTTTTCATACTACATATTTATGTTCAAACTTTTTTCTGTGCATATAAAACAATTGAAAACGTTCATTCACTCTAATAGCTCCGAAAACGTTCAACCAATTGAAATACAATTTTGTCAGTTTAGTTTGGCCTTGAGATATAGGATACGTTTGAAAGCTATAGGCGCCACTAATGTGGTGATCAACTTTCTCCTAATTTTAATTCCTTATCCCATAATAATACTTTTTTTTTAGTTTTTTTAGGTTGTGGTAGGACAACTTCAGATCGTACCATTAGTAGCACTTTGGAAACAAAGATAAGTTGACTTGCTATGGAGCGTCACTGCATCATTTAACACTGCTTCGACGTTGCACACAGACGTTTAGGAAGACCGCCATTTATTATTAAAAATTTTTTTTTTTAATTTCGTCTTAATTGTTTACTTAATAAGTACACTTTTAGCCGAGTCGTAATTAAAAGGGCAGAAATTAATTTCGTACCCTAATATATACCGATAAATACATACATACATATGTATATACATAGTTCATGCTTACAAATAAACAACTATGCACATTTGAGTGTTTATGCATATCGCATTCTGTGTTTATATGGCTGTGTCGTAAATTTAATTTCATCGTCATTGTTATTGTTGTTGTAGTAGAATAACATAGAAAAATAACAACAGAAACAAGGAAAATGTAAAAGAACAAAAACACAAATACATATTAAGGAATGTTGCCAGATAATTATGTATTCTTAAGGATCAAATTAAATTCAATTTATATTTTTCAATTTAAACAAAGATAGATTTATTACCATAATTTATTGCGTTAGACGACGTTGCGCGATATAGCATTTAGCGACTATACAGCAGTGTTGCCAAGTTAGGGATTTTCAACTCTAAATTTAGGGTTTAATTTTGCGGTTAGGGTGACTTTTAGGGAGTAAAAAGCAGTTAGGGGGAAATTTAGGGTGCAAAAATTTGGGGATATTTTAGGGTTATTTAAGTCCTGATTTTATTTAGTATTATTATCAAAATATGCCTAAATATTGCTACAGTTAAGGTTTTTCATTTTTTTATGTAAATTTCTTGGTAGCAGGAAAAAATCTCAGTAACATAAAGCTCTAGAATATGTCAAAGGAAAGAAACTATTCCCAAAAATGCAAAAAATAATGGAAAAAAGAAAGCGAATTTATAGGTGATTATATTGATATAAGTTTTGTTATAAAAAAGCTTTATTTGGTGCAGGTTAAGCATGTCTATATGCCTGAATTTCATTGGTACTTTACCAAACCATCAGTAAACATCAGCCGTACTTTTACATAGTTTCACAATTCTTATCTTATGCAAAGACTTTCAATTTGAGAATTTACAAAAGATTTTTTGAAAATCACAATAGAATAAAGCTGAATTCACCCATTGTGTTCGAACAAAATTTTTGTCCGGACAAAATTTATTTTATATTTAATTTGACGTCTATCTCATGAAGAGAACGTCAGGCTACATATAAAATAAATTTTGTCCGGACAAAAATTTTGTTCAGACAAAATGGGTGAATTCAGCTTAAGCGTAATAGGCTTACAAACTTATACAAAACACAACAAACAATTTATATTGGATATGAATCTATTTAACATTTCAACAAAGAAAACTTTTTTAAAATAAAACTGGGAGAATATCTGAAATAATCAATATAATAAAAAAATTTTTTAAAATAAAATTCATTTAAAAATCCGGTTTTGTAAAGAAAAAGTATGATAGGACGATTTTTAGCTTAAACTTCAAATCCCCTTTTTTGTCAAAAGGTAATAGCGAGAACAAATTAGAAAATGAGAATATGAAATGAAATTTTCTGGAATAGACTGGTTGAAGTGCGGATTATTTGGGGTTCTTTTATTTTGTCTCAGTGCAAATTTGGGGGGTATATTTTCGATTTGGGGATATTTTTAAAAATGTACTTTACATTTACATTTTGCACAAATTTTGCATCTGCGTAACCTTGCTGAAACCTATAATATTTTAACTGAGTTATCTTTCTGATGATGACACAGTCATTCATCGTTATAAAAAATCATACTAATATTATAAATGAGGAAGTTTGTATGTTTGTGAGTTTGGTTGTTTGATACACTATCACGCGGAAACAGCTCAATGTAGCTGTTGGCCCAGATTAAAATATAAGGTACTTTTTAAGGGGTAAACAAGGGTAAAAATTGGTACTTTCGGTACTTTTTTTACCTGCGGCTTTTCTGGCATTTCAAGCATTTATCAGATATTAAAGATAATTCTTAATTTATTTGGCGCAGTATAATCAAAATAGGAACCGAAAACACTTATTTTATATGGAAGTTTCTCAGTCATAGAAGTTGTAAGACTAAAAAAAGAAATTTGAACTACTGTTGAACTTGCAGAAAATCTCTTAGATTCCCGCTAATTTCAAGGCCAAAGCGCATTTTTTCAAAAATTTCGGCAACGATATCTGTCGAACCACTGAACCGACATAGATCAACTTTGCAACATACAGCGCGTTTTTTCAAGTCCTAAATGCTAAAAAAATTCTAAAAGAAATACTAAAAGATTTAAATAAAAATTTCAGCAATCGAAAATTTGGAAAACTTTTTTTTCGAAATCTAACAAGTCGGTCGAATCGGTTCATATTCTCACGATATCTAAGTTTAGCCAAAATCTTAAGATTGGCGAATACTATGTTTCGATTCGTTGAACACTTAAAAATTCACATTCCATACGGACGCCATTGTAAAAATAGTCATAATAGCTTCTACACACAGAAAAAAGCTCCAATGTAAAATCAAGATTAAAAAATGTTGATTTCATATCATGTAAATTTTTGCACAAATATTGACTCTAACACTGTTTCATATTGATTCAATATTTAAAATTTTAAATTTAAACTAGAAAATAGTAGATTGAACATTTTCTGTAGTTAGAATAAAATCGTGCCATGTTGAATTTACACAACTCAGCTTCGCAGTAAAACTAATATTAATTATGTTAAATTAATATTGGATTTGATCAAATCTGCATTGAGCAGAGTAAAGTCAACATTTCGACATTTCAAATCCACATTGTTAATATTAAATTGATAGACAAAATATAATTCAATGCTGGATCATTAAAAACAACTTTGACTCCCAATGCAAGATTTCAACTTTGTTAATGTTAAATCATATTTAACAAGTATTTGAAGAAATTATTTACATATGTAATACATATATTTAAATTAAACACAACTGTTGTTTTAGAAGCTGAAATAACATTTGAAAGTTTGAGGTATTTATCTAAAGGAGATCTAAAGGAAACTATACATCCAGTTGGACTACGTGCATGTTTTTGGGAGAAATTGGTTAATTTAAAAATACTTGAGATAAAAATATAGTTTTTTTAATATAATGCTTGCTCAATTTTATTTATTTATTCGCATAGTATGGAATTGATGACGAAGCCAATTCTGAAAGAGTTGTCAACAGAGCTAACACCGGCATCTTTCTTGTACATATGTGTTGGAAGTTCCAAGGTATCAAAGGTAATTTTTATAACTAATGATATTTGAAGCTATGAATTATATATTCTGCATTATATGTACATATGTATGTGAATAAAATAAATATCAAAAAATAAATACATGATAGAAATTGGTATTATTGAAATGTGTATAGGGTCACAATTTTAAGCCAACAAGCATTTAATGTTGTTTTAACATGAGTATCGCTTTAATTTAAAAAAAAAACTTCATATTGGATCAATCATTGAATCATATTAACTCAACATTATAATTATTTACATATTAAAAGAAACTCATGTTGGAGTCATATTGATTCAATATGTCATATATGTTGTTTCAAACTGAAATAATTTTGATTCAACAGGATTCGACATGTTATTTTAATATGGGTCACATGGGTTGCTGTTGATTTAAAATTAAAACATGTTATTTGCAAGTTATTGTAAAGTCATGTTGATTTAACACGAAACGATTGTGAAGCAATATCGTTGTGAAATCAATAACTTACCATTTTATGATTTCACGCAATTAAAAATCAAAATAATAGCAATATAACAAACTTTAATCAAGATTAAACAGAGCATGTTTGACAATCGAATGTCGTTTTGATTTTGTATACCTATACTTTGTAGCAAATTTTATTACAATAAAACTAAATGAGAATTATTGATATGACTTTTTTGTGGGAGCATACTTTTGGTATATTTTGCAAATTTTTCATATTTTTTAAGCTTTTTCGTACATTTTTGATTGCTTATTTTAAATATCTTTGTTGAGTATATTTAAACTTGCCCTGTGGTTGAAGATTTGCAAATTCTTATTTTAATATTTTATCCATGCTATTATATTTTCATCTAAATGTATTACAAATATGTGTAAATAGTAAGTACACACATATGCATGTGTTTACATAAGTACTATGTGTGTATGAATGTATGTTTGTTAATAATCTCATTCAAAAAGGTTTTTTTGTTTGTTTAATTATAAGCTGTAAATTATAAATAAATATAATTAATTTCTTATTTATATTTTCATTAAACATTTATTTTATGTCTGATGTCAAATATGCATATACACACACATATATACATACATAAGCAAATACATATATCTATACATATACACACTCATCCATGTATATAACGAACCATTCATATATTTATACACAACCAAGTACAAATTTTATTTCAAGTCACCCTACACACATTTAGGGAGTATACGCACGCAATCAGTGAATTATTTCTGGTGGATACTTTTGAATACTCGATACTCATTGAGTATTGACTCAATACTACTCAATACTTTACGGTTTTCTTAAATTGATCAATGAAATCAAATAAAAATTTAAAAACTGACATCTTATTCGTGAAAATTATAGTTTATTAACTTTTCAACATGGAAACACACATTTTTAATATGTTTTACTAGGTTTTATTTAAGTAAAAGTTATTTTTGTAATTCAATAATTTTTTGTACTTTAAATTTAAAATTTTTTTTATATCAGTTTAATTCATTATTTACAATTTATTTTGCTTGAAAACTCAACTCTGAAAGTATTGAGTAACTACTTTTAAGTATCGAGTTAGAGATGTAAAATTATCGATAGTGTCACTATCGAAAATTTTAGATATTTTGAAAAAATGTAGCGATATATCAATTATAAACTAACAAAAGTATGAAAAACTATCGATGTATCAACGATACTATCGTGATACTATCAAAGTTTTATAGTTCTCAGAGTAAGAACTAAATATGTATGTAAATATTGCAAAATAAAATATGTTCTTAAACAAAACATAACTTTATTTCTAAGTTCAATAAATAACAAAACTAAAATCATTGTAACATTTTAATATAAGAAAAAGGAGTGAGATCAATGATTTTTAAAACCAACTAAACTGAATGAGTATTGTTGAAAAAATGTCTAGCACAAAAACAGTAGCGGATCATTTACTATCGATAGCGGTAAAAAGATATCGATTGTTTTCAAATATTAATCGATTGCACAATGAAAACATTGATAGTCACAAAAACTATTAAATATCGATACTATCGATAGTGTCATCGATAGTATAGTAAACCGGCATAATCAACAGTTCAGCAGTTTTATGTAAAAACGCACGAGAAATATTTTGGTGGAATATTTTAACCCTCTAATTCTCCGTTGTATGGGTATTTTTGTGGCTTTCTTAAAAAGGGGACAACTGAAATCCGCTTTAACGGCGTTGTGGTGGTCTAAAATGTTCTACAAAAATATTCTTCATAAAATTGCAGCTTCAGACTCAATTTTAACGCCAGATATCATTCAAAACTAAAAATGTGTTTAAGGGTTCATTTCGTACTTATTCACAACTAGTGGTAAAATATCCCACAACATCTTATTTTATGAGTGTAGTTTATATTAAAAGTATATCTCACGTAAAATTTCACAAAAAAAAAAGTTGAAGACTGGAAGTGATCCTTAGCGATACTAGCAGATGATAAAAGTCCTATCAGTATGGCAGCCTAGTTCATGGTAACCGTTTCGAATGACCTCCACACAGATTTAACAAACCTCAGCAATACCAGTCTCAATTCAAGATAAAAGACTTTGGAAAGTGTGGGCGGGACCAAGAGAGTTATATCTTATGCGGTCTTGCGCCGGACAATGGCACCCCGGATTCCATACATTTCCTGCAAGTACTTTAAAATATTTGTCCTATTTTGACAGCATAAGAAGATGTCCACCCGTTAGGCTTGCCAGACGGGCTTGAATGAGCTTGATTGTCAAGATATCGTAATTGCTGTCAAGTTACAAGGTCAAATATAATTTGTCAAGCTGAAATGATATTTTTGATTTAATAATGCTTATACGTAGCTAAAAAGTAATAACTTCAAAAACTTTATGAACAAATATCTCAGTGTACAAGTACCAAAACTGGTTACAACTTAAAGCAATGTTCCTTAAATGTGTGCAGTGTTTTATTTTTCATAACCTTTTGGAGTCTTTTGGGAGTAGATGCGACTAATTATTGATAGTGACAATCTGGTATTTTTTTCCATTCTTCTAATATGACATTTTTCGCCTCAGAGTTTAGGGGAACCATGTTCTCTTGGTCTTTTTATTGAGATAATACCATCAATTGTTCATAGTGTTTCCATGACATATAGCATAATATGTAGCAGCCATGATCTTATTTTGTGTTCCTTGTGTTTAGGATCATTATCCGTTATGCAGATTGTTGATGAGCTTGCTTTCTTACTAAAGACACTTTCAGCCATAGAAACAAGTTTTGGAGCACTTAAGAAGAGGGTTGCTCTTAGTTTTCTTACAAGAAGACGTTCATCTGCTCAGTTAAAATATTTTGTTGTTAGCCTTTTTTACACGTTTTAATATGTCAAGTTTTCATTTGAAAATCAGGCTGATTTTGGACAAATGTGAAACTAGTGTACTATTTTAATCTGGCAACCCTACCGCCAATGCCCAGTTAAGTTGAAAAATTACATCGACTTCTTGTCATTATAAGGTAGCTTATACTTACGAGAATTTATGGTAAAAACCCGGACATAATTGAAAATCCCAAAGTTAATGTTATTCCATCGAAAATGCATTATTGTTAATCTGTGATAGCCCATTTATTAAATTTTTATTCGCCTAAACGAGTCAGTCGAACCCAGTCGTTGTTAAAATGTGCGAAATGTTTTCATGTGGCGAGCAACAGGAAAAAACGACTTGGAAATGGAAGTGGAGGGTATGTGCTATCTACCTATGCAAATTTAATTTGGTTTATTCTTTATTTCCGATTTTTGTGGTCACTATTAGAAGAAATTCTTTGAGACTTGACTTTTTAGTGAACTTTTAGATATATTACGCTGAACCCACACCAAAAAAAGACAAAACTTTTTTGTCTTTCAAATCAAATAAACTTGTTTGATGCTAACCCACAACAAAAAAAAGTACGTCTTATAAAGTTTTTGTCTTAAAGACAACCGGTAATCTGACAGCAATGCGAATATTTTTTTTTCGTTTTTTTGACTTGTCTTAATTGGTGTGGGTTACATCATAAGAAAGCAATCAATTATGTGCAACAAGGTTCGTTTCAGTCTGTTTTGTCTTACTCTGTGTGGGTATGTTGTATCAAACCACATGTAGTATTTTCTGCAAGCAGTGTTTTGTTTGGTGTGGGTTGTCTCATAAAAACGAATGTACTGTTGCCGTATTAGTAAAAAAAAAAGAGTTTTGTCTTATGTTGGTGTGGATTCAGCCTTAAAGTTTTAATGCGAACATAAAATTTTGAGTATGCAAATCTGAAAAGTCAGCCAACGCACCCCTAAATGTTTTATGGGCATGCCTAATGATTCCACTAGTACATCAATATATTTCACTCCAACTCGAGAACGGTGTGACCTACATATTTCGATCAACGAAACACCAAAAGATGCATTGCACAAATACATACATACTGTCTTAATATAATTTTCTGATTTTATATACGCTTTCGGAGCTATTTCCAAATTATTATCGAAAAAGTGCCTTTTCATTTAATTTGATTTTCTTGAAACTCGTAAAAAATCACTTTATTCGATTCTAATTTCTGAAAGTATTGATCAAATAAAAAACCTATACTAAGACCGTATGAAGAAATTTCACACAGAAAAAAAAGGAATGTAAAATCCACATGCCGCAATTTTGATTGCAAATTATATTAAATTTACAAGAAATAATTTGTCATTTGAGTGTGTTAGTGTTTACTTGCTTTGTTCCATGATGGATTTATACAGGTGATATTATAAGCACAGCTGTTCTACTCGGTGCTCGGATGTCAAAATTTGTATATGTTCGCATAGGGGCTGAGATGTCAAATGTTATTGTAATGTTGTAGTTGTTTTAGAATCAACACCACCTGATAAAATTAATTCACCTTGCTTTGTTCATTGCTACAATTCACTGTTCTGCTTAGTTGTGTGACTTGTTGTTGTTTATTCTTACATGTGTCGTCTATGTATACGACAAAAAACGAACTACCAGCGAATATTTACTGCTGCTGATTTAAAATTACCATTGTTTCATATTAATTTTAAACGGAAAATAATTAATCTAACCTTAAATCACAGTTAAAACAATTTTGTTATAAACGTTAACTTTCATTTTCAATCGACATGACTATAACTTTAATTTCAAATAAGTTTTATGTTAAATAATCATTTAAATCATGTTGAATTAAAATGAGATGCATTTTACATACGATGGTATTTATTTAGTGTATAAGTAAAGAAAAGTTTGAAGCTAGTGTGGCTGCAGTGGTTAGCGCGTGGACTATCATGCAGGTGGCACGAGTTCAAATCTTGGCTGGGGCAGTCAGCTACAACGAAAAGTTTTCTGAGGACTATCACGTAAGTAAAATAATTAATAAAATAGCTACATTAAAGTCATGTTGTTTCAGCTTGATATAACTTTAATTCAACGTGATTCTTCGTGTTGTTCCAATATCAAATTCACGTTGTTTTAACTTGAAATAACTTTGATTCAACATGATTCTTAGTGTTGTTCCAATATCAAAATCACGTTGTTTCAACTCGAAATTACTTTGATTCAATATGATTTTTCGTATTATTTCAGTATCAACTTCATTTTGATTTAACTGTACTGGAATATTAAATCAACATGAAATATAGTTAATTCAAAAGGAAAAATTTTCTTTCAAGATTATTGTAAATCATGTTGATTTAACATGAAACACCTATGAAGCAAAATCACTACCAAAAAATGTTAAGTTAACTTGGTTTTCGACGATTTTACATGGAAATTTTTCTGTGTGTTGGTTCTGCATTTTTCTAGCGTTCAGCTGATCGAAATCGGGCATACCGTTTTCGAGTTGGGATGAAATATACTGATATACCTACTTAGTGAGAATATTAAGATGCCCATAAAAAAGTCGTAAGTTGTACGACTAATTCTGTTTTTTATTTCATAAAAATGAAAAATAATACATTCAAAAACTTTGTCCGGGTTTTTACCTCAAATACTCACTCGTATGTATGTACATCGGAAAGAATTCAGTTTTTAACGGTCGGTCTAATGTGCAAAATACTTTCAGATTGTACATAGGTAACCAATTTTTGGATTCGATAGCCGTCATCTGGCCGTGTTTTGAATAGTAGTCCTTGGATTCGTTACTTACCTACGCTCATGCTAAAAATACGGTAATATTTTATTTCATTTTTTGTTCTTATTTTTTTATTTTCATTTATTTTTTTTTTTTTTATATTAAAGCAAATTAAATTTATTGCTGCGGGCTTATGTGTGCTCAGAGTTGTAACGTCGAACAAGAAGAAGAAAAAAAGAAAAAAATAGAAGGAGGAAGCAGGAAAAAGAGAAGAAAGGTGGGGGTAATCTGGTGGGGCGATAAAAGAAGCTCAAGAATAAAGAGGAAAAGCAGAAACACAGCAGCTGTACGTGCATTTTAGTTAAATTAATGGTGGGATTGGTGGATACGATGGATTGTACAAAAATGGTGAGAGATAGAAAGAGCAAAAATAAAAAATAAAAAAATAAGAGAGTTGACGATTGAGAAATATGTGGAGCGGGGGAGGTGGAGACTGGGAGCAGGAGGGAATCAGAAAATAAGAAAACAAAATAAAAGTAATTGTGTGTTCGATGGATGGTAGGTAGGTAGGTATGTACATATATGTTGTTTCTGATATACCAGAAACTGCAAACCAACTAGCTAACTAACAGAGGCAGAGTTTATGCTGTGAACAGAGCTGGATGCAGAGGTAAAAGCTGAATTAAAAATAGAGGAAGAAAACTTGCTTATCAAGAAGAGAAAGCACTCAAATAGAAAATGTATTATTATTTTGTTGCTGCTGCTGCTGCTGTTGTTCTTGTTATTTTAAGTTCATTTTATTTATTTTGTTTTCTGGTTATTTATTATTTTTTCCAACACTATGTTTCTTGTTGTAATTGTATATATTTTTTATGCTTAATACTAGAAGAATATATTGGATGTTGCATTAGTTGTTGTTGGTAGATATTGTAATGACGGCTCCGAGTGGGAAGTGGGACAAATGCATTTTTAGAAGCTGTCATACTACTTTTCGGCAAAAAAAAGATAGAAAAAAATTAAAAAAAAGTTTTAAAAGGCACACACAAGATCTAGTGCAAATACATATTTTAGCAATTTAATAGTATATATCAACAACTAAATATGTATGTGCAAACATCCATACCTACATACTTACACTCACAAACATTCGTATTGTGTATGCACGTTTATTTAAATGTATTAGATGTTACAAATACCAAAGAGTAACGTCGTTTAAATTTAGTTACAATAACAAAAAGTGCAACATAAATAAGATAAAATTAATAACAATTAATTTGTTTCTATAATAGTAACATACACTGGGAATTACTTAAATAAAGAATCTAATTATTCCAACCTTAAATGAATAAACATACATACATAGGTACCTACAGCTATCTTAAAATACTTAGAACTAAAAGTATCTATCCCTTGAGCAATTACCATATTTGTCTTCAATATTCTAAAAAAAAAATTTTATGAAAGATGCTCAAAGACCTAGGGCCGAATTACCGCATATGTGATTGAGTAAAATTTTTCGAAAATTTCCTTTTTGAGATTACGGCATACGATAATCGAGTATATGCTGCTTAAATTCCACTCGTTAGCACTAGAGCGATTGAAAAAAAATTTTGGCGCATATTAATAGTCCTAAACAAAGTATACTTTAAGAATTTAAAACCGGTATTGCAATACAAAATACTGGTTTTAAACTCCTAGAGTATATTATGTTTTGACTATGATTATGCGCCATTTTCTTTTATTTGTATGTTTTGCAAAAAGCATGAACATTACCAATAAACCTTATTACAAATCGTCAAATCGACTCGGCTGTTGAACTAGCTTAAAGAAATACAAAATTTTCCTTTAATGTATTACAAATTCTTAGTCAATTCAAAAACCGGTGTAAAACAAACTTGGTACACTTTTTTAAAATTTCAATACGTTAGCTATCGAATGCGGTAATCCATCCATTCGGTACGTGACGAAATTTTATTCGATACGAAAGCCTACTCGATAACGAATGCGGTAATTCGGCCCCTGATTATTCGGAATGCAACTAATTTGGGATACTTTGTAGCTGTGGCTGGTTGGTAGCGATGCTAGCCTGTCAGTCCAGAGGTCGTAGGTTCGATTCCCGCAATAGACGGTGGGTGTTTTCCGCAGACAAGATAATCGCTTGGCGGGTTGTGTTTGTATATATACTTATATATATAAAAAAAACTATTATTATACAGGGTGTCCCATTAAGCAACGTCAAGCCGAATGCGGGTGATAGGGCAAGTAGTGACTGCTCCGAAAAAAGGTATAAACAAATCTATGTCACTTATCTTAAAAGATGTTGCCATTTAAAAAAACACCCTGTATTGATCTTTCTGTTGCTGTGACTACAAATCTTCACTTTTCTTATTTTTGTCTCCTATATTATTTTTAGATATCCTTCTGTAAAATACAGTTCAAAATTCACACTGTAGTGCCCTGATTTTCAAAGAAAATCTTAAGTTTTGACAAACGATGTATAGTACTCCAAACTTTAACCGGCCGTGTTGAAAAAAAATGTACTAGGTACTTTTGGCAAGTCACATCAAGAGTTGGCGAGTTTAGCGCGAATTTCAAAATGGTATAATACTTGGTAGACTTTTTTTCCAAACTGCAAAAAAAAAACATTTTTCCAACAGTGTTGTTGAAGATATTATTTGGAACGATTTTCCGTCATCCCACGTCAAATTTGGTTTGTAAACAGACCGGTTTCGGCTATGTGCCATCTTCAGTGTTTTATTGAATACTAAATCTATCTATTTTCTTCAAGGTTTTTTAACATTTTTAATTTAAAGTTATTAATAAATTAAGTTTGGTACTACGAGTATTTTCATGGAGGTAAAAAAATGCTTCTGAAAATGTGACTAATTTTAGAAAATCTGCTCTCATGACCACATTTTTGATCGGGCGGGTAACAACAATTAAAAGCCAGATAAATTATATGAAATGTATCTAATAAAATTTGTAAAGAAATTTGAAAAGCTCGATAATGGGCTTTTTTTATTTCTTAAGCGATTAATTTAGAATTTCGTAGAAAAATTCTCTATATTCGTCCCAACGTTACATCGTACATGCCTTAATCGATTTATTGAAATACATATTGAAAAGAAAAAAAATTATTTTTGAAAAAATTTTGAAAGCCTCTTCCAACAACTATTTTTTTTGTCAAAATTTTTGTCAAAATTTAGCCGTTTTTCACCCTCATTTCAAAGTATTAAAACAAACTTATAACTAGGGATGTAACGAAAACCGATACCGATATATCGGCGATATTTCAGATTTTCCGATACATCGGTATCGGCGATATTTTACTGTCGATACGACGATACTTTAACAAATTTTTCAGAGTTTTTTTCTGACAAATTATTTATTTTTTGTTAATTTTACCATGAATTAAACTCATTTCGTTATTTTTTAAATCTTATCAATATCAATTTTAAAAAATTAATAATATTTTATACTATTATTTTGTAAAAAAATTATTATTTTTTTTTAATTTTACCATGAATTCAAATTCAATTCGTTGTTTTTTAAATCTTATTCCAGTAAAAAAAGACACTCCAAAGAAGTCATGAAAATGTAGAATTCGGGGTCCGGAAGTATTGCAAATTTGGATAATTTCTAATTAGTTTTACATATCCTTGCCATTGCAAGAAGTTCTGTTTTTCGATTACCAATCACCGAATTGGAAGCGATGCTCGGACAAATTTCTTTTTCGGTGTTCTATAATGATTTTTCCTCAAGCAAAAGGATAAAAAATTACACATTTTCACAATTTTTTTAATGCGAGTATGGCGAGAATTTTTTAAAATTATAAAGGAATTGAAATTTTTTCTTGCTTTTCTACTAATTACACTATGCGACAAATGAAGACTTTTGGAAAAACACAAGAACTGGACAGTACAGGTTCGATTGTCCGACAATGGGGTAGTAAAACCCTTTACTCAGTTTGGCGAATTTGGTGACCAATTTTTTTTATGGACCTCCAAAGTTTCTGAAAATCAGTGGGGCCTCAAAAACCGGTGTCATCAGTATTTGGCCAACAGCTAATTCAAACTTTATAATACCGCTTAACTATATATGGCAATAATGTAGCTAAGAGTCTGTTTAACAGATTTTTTTAACATTTCATGCCAAAACATTTTTTTGTGAAATTTTTGACAAAATTAAGGAAAAAATTGTTTTTTCACTTTTTTCAGAATAACTTACAGGGACTTGTAATTTTTAACTAACAATATTTGGCAAACTTATAGTTACGGTAGAACTGAACAACTTTTGTGAACTATCAATACAATCTGCACGTATCTAGGCACTCGAATAGCTCACACAGACCACTTTTTACCTTAAAATTGTAGTTTTTCACTATTTTTTTATGCTGCTAAAAAATGTTTTTTTTTAAATAGTATATTCAAGTGCATAATTCTCTGTTGTGTTTCACTAACATTTTGTGCCCAGAAAAATAATATGTTCCTATACTTTTTTTTGGAAAAAAATAAAAAAAAAATTATTTTATTCACTTTTTTCAGTATAACTCCAGTAGGGACTCCAAATTTTTTGTTACCATTATTTGGCAAAACAATAGCAAACAATGAAACATAGTAAATACTAAATTCAGCAACATAAGAAGTTAAACAATAACAAAGAAAGCAAAAAAATGCAATAAAAATATAGCCTACCTCGTAAAAAACGAAAACTTTTAAGGTAGAAATTAGTTTTTCTGGGCTGTTTAGGGTGCCCAGATACATTCAGATTGTATTGACACGTTCACAAAAGTTGTTCAGCTTTACCGTAGCTACAACTTTGCCAAATATTGTTAATAAAAAATTACGAGCCCCTGTAAGTTATTCTGGAAAAAGTGAAAAAAAAATGTTTCCCTTAATTTTTCAAAAAAAAGTGCACGAAAAAATAATTTTTTGGCATAAAATGGTAATAAAATCTGTTTAGCGAACTCTTAGCTATATTATTGCCATATATAGGTAAGCGGTATCACCAAGTTTGAATTTTCTGTTGGCCAAAAGTTGATGGCACCTTTTTTTGAGGGCCCGCTGATTTTCCAAAACTTTGGAGGTCCATAAAACGAAATTGGTCACCAAATTCGCCAAGCTAAGTATAGGGTTTTACTATCCCGTGCTAGTACAATCGAATCTATACTGTCAAGTCCGTGTATTTTTTGGACTGTTGCACTGTGTTATCTGCATATTTTTAATATAGATTTTTTGGAAGCAAAGAAAATGTAGCTCCTTAAAAAATACTTCCAATTTTTTATACTGGGTTAATATCAATTTTAAATATTAATAACCTCTTACACTGTAATTTTGTATAATAACAAAATTGCACTTGAGTTATGTTAATCTAAACTTGAACTCAATTTCAATATTCGTATCGGTATCGGAATCGGGATCGGCGATATTTATTTTTAAGTATCGGTATCGGATCGGCAAAACGGCGTATCGTTACATCCCTAATTTAAAGTATATTATAAATTCAAATTATTTTTCATAATTTGACTTACCTATTCTTCAGATGTAAGTAAATAAAAGAAAGTTTTAGCTCTTATAACATGAGTAGAAAGTGGCTCAGTGACTAGAGTACTTGCCTTGAAATATGAAGATTGCGAGTTTGTGCCCCGTTTGAACCAACAATTTTTTTTTAAACTTTTTTTAAAATTATTTTCGTACATTTCGAATATTTTAAGAAAGTATTTCGTGGTGAGAAATTAAAAAATATTTCGTAATATGTACGACCGTTTTCGTGTATGCGTTGCATGGATTTTTTCGGTGCAGAGAATTGCTTGAAAAAAAAACCACACTATTCCTTCCTAAAGTACAAAATAGGGTATAAACGTCAAATACTTTACATAAATAGTTTTTGTGCCTCGCTTTAATATGAAGCTTATCAGCAAGCCATTCTTTCCAGTTTTAACTTATGAAAACCTTTTAAAATATTGACAACTCTGCTACAGTAGGAACATAAGAAAAAAAGATTTTAAGCGACTGTCAAAAAAATAATAGTAGTAAACCAAGTTTTATTGTTTTATAATATTTAATACGAAATCAGATAACATTTTGCAACTTTCGTGCAGAACTAAAACAAAAAAACAAAAAGCATACACATGCATACGTACCTACTAAACTCATTTTTCATTACAAACATAATAATTAACCTTAAAATGAAAGAATAAAATAAAACCTTAACAATTTCAATAGAAAAAACAAAAGTTTTACAATTTCTAGGAAAGAAATTGAAAAGATTTCCTTAAACTTAAATCTAAGAAACTAAACAATATTGCAACTACCACACATGCGAGCAAAAAGATACGTACCTTTTATTGGCATAATAAAAGAGGAATAAAAAAATTTACTTAAAACATCAGAAGAAGAATAAAAATAAGTTTTCATCATAAACTCAATTAAAAGTGATAAAAATTTAAATTGCCCAACATTAAATTAAACAAAAAAAAAATACAAAAACGAAAAAAACTGAAGGGGAATTAATTAAGACGAAATAACAATAAAACAACAAGAAAAAACATTAAATGTAAGAAAAAACAATACAATGAGTGCGTCGTCGTCGCACAAGATTAGCCATGAATTGTGCTATCGATACTAATAAAGCTTATCCATCTCTGTCCTTAAAAAGATAGTGTATTTAAAGAAGATGTGTTATTTTAACAATTTTGCAGAATATGAATATATTTTCATTTATTAGTTAGAAGATTACCAAAACTCGCTTAATTGATAATAAAGTAAACATTAAGAGCCATATTCATAATAAATTGGTCTATGTTGGTCGATATATTGCATATATAAAGTTCGTTTAGATTAGGGATTTAAAAATAAATATCGCCGATACCGATTCCGATACCGTTACGAATATTGAAATTGAGTTCAAGTTTAGATTAACAAAACTCAAGAAGAGCAATTTTTTTATTATACAAAATTACAGTATAACAGACTATTAATATTTAAAATTAATATTAGCCCAGAAAAAAAATTTGAAAGTAATTTTTAGGGAACTACATTTTCAATGCTTCCAAAGAATCTATATTAAAAATATGCAGATAATTAGTAGAATAGCAAGTAGAAATTTGTAATTCCTTTAAAATTTTAAAAAAATACTCGCCATGCGTTTTAAAAATTCGATTTTTTAAAGGACATTTATAAACTAATATTCTTCTAAATAACTTAATAGCTTAATTACACGCTGTTACAAATTGCATTTTTTTTTTACTCGTGAAAAGCGACTTAGTGAGGCTTGTAGGTCTAGTTGAGTAGATCATTTTGCACTTTAAGATTTGCAATACACCCTCAAAATCGGAAGTTATTGATAAAAAAAACGATTTTTTGCGACTTCACGGATAAATACAATTTTCACTGCGTTGTTTCTGCACTGATTTTCAATTTTTAGACAATGTCGAATAGACGAGGACTTACGCTTTCCATGCATATTTAAAAGACTTTTTTTACTTATATTTTATGTAAAAATTAAATTTCTTAATTTATTCCGATTTTTTAAAATTTTGCGTATTTTTTTGCAACAATTTGCTTGAAAACCTACCCATTTTTATATTTTCATATAAAGCTTATTTTATAGCGATTACAATAGGGGAAATCACCCTTCGTAGGAAACTGCTATTGCAGACCTTGCAACTCTTGCAGGTATAGGATATATGCTACAACATGCAACACAACAAGAACAAAATATAAGAAACTTACATTTCCTACACAGTAGCAGATATGCAATACTAAAAACTGTAGGAAACTTGTCTAGCATATATGCAATTAGCAAAATTACTCAGAAAGACTCTCTGAGAGAGTATAAAACATGAACATGAAAATAAAATATAAACTAATAGTAGGACTGCTTGTTTACTTTTTTAATAAATCCAGTAAATAATAGCAAAAACACTTGGATAGTCGAACGCAACTATTAACAAGAAAAGTAATCAAAGTTGGTTTGTGTGTTCGTTTATTTATTTGCGTATTTATTTTATGTATTTAAATATCAAATGTATACATCTTGAATAAATGCTAGATCAGAATTAATCTACAAATAATAAGTTAAGAAAAAAATTAAAAGTGGTTCTTTTTTTATGGTAAATTTGAAAAATACATAGTTATATATGTATGTATGTATGTATGTACGTATGTATTTCCTACATGCTTGAAAAAGACACTCATTCTTTGTAGCAGAACATGATAGTTTATATCCTAGAGGTGCAAATATGCTACCAAGAGTGATTTCCGCTAATAAGTCTTGTGTCTTTTTTTTTCTGCTGAGAATAGGATTTATGTGCTGTTTGTAGAACCCAAACAATCGAATTGAGTGAACAATTTGTATGATAAGCTCACAGTTTTTCGAGTAGTTTCCATAAAAATTTTTTACTCAAGTCGATTGTTTGGGTTCTAAAAACAATACATTAAAAAAAACGAATTGAATTTGAGTTCATGGCAAAATTAACAAAAAATAAAATATTTTTTATAAAATAACAGCGCAAAATATTATTAATTTTTAAAATTGATATTATTAATATTTGAAAAATAGCGAAATGAATTTTAAAATTAACAAAAAATAAATAATTTGTAAAAAAAAAACTGAAAAAAATTTTTAAAGTATCGTCGTATCGACAGCAAAATATCGCCGATACCGATGTATCGGAAAATCTGAAGCATCGCCGATATATCAGTATCGGAATCGGTTACATCCCTATCGGTTACATCCCTAGCTAAATGCACCACGTCACATTTACTAGATAACAGTACATTTGTATTTTTCGATGTATACTTCTCTTTCAAGCGCCATCCAGATCCAAAGGCTTGTTCGATAGAAGCAAATGATATCTTACTTGAAAGGCTACTAAATTACGCGTCGAATGGTGGCTAATTGGCTTTGATCGGATAAAATATGCCTGTAGATCGAAGTTAAGATTTTATGAAATTTTTAGCGTTTGAGTTATGAATTTTAGTCGAACGGTATGGTTGATTATCCAAAGTTATTTTATTTAGTTTGGCTTAAGTTCGTTTTTAATTTAATTCTTCGATTAAACAATTTTTTATTTAAGAAAGAAATTCTAGAGCATGTAAATATTGAACATTAAAAAATTTTTTTTTTTAAGGTTGAACAGAAAAAAAATCGTCACGAGCTGACCGCACATCTGCAATTATGTTTACTAAAGATATAGGATTTTCGCTAGGCTGTTGTTGCTGCCGTCGCTGGCAGTGTAGGTAAAAAGGCACTGATGAGAAGACTGTGGTGGTCTAATGTCAGTTCAACCTTCCGTACAGCAAAAAAAAAATTTTTTCTTTGAATGTTCAATATTTGCTTTAGAGTTTCTTTTTTAAATAAAAAATAGTTTAATCGAAAGATTTAATTAAAAACGAACTTAAGCTAAACTAATTAAAATAATCTTTAACGTTTTTCACAAATTTTTATACTTTTGGAGGCTGTTTTGTACCACGAACAATTAAAAATCCTTAGTTTTATGATGAAAACTAAAAATGCTATAATGAAAAAAGTGTTTTCGTTTTTTTCCTTATAGCATTTTTAGTTTCCATCCGATTTCGGTCCACTATGGCTTAAAATTTTCGTAATAGAATGTACTATTCAAAGAAATTATAAATCTAGGGATTTTTTATTATTTGTGGTACAAAGCTGCTTCCTAAAGTACACAAATTCTTAAAAAATCTTAATTCCAACCCACTATAATTCAGGCATTTTTTTCCATTAATGCCTATTAGCCACCATTCGACGCATAATTTAGTAGCCTTTCAAACAATATATCACATGCTTTTACCGAACCAGCCTTTGACTCTGGATGGGATTTGAAAGAGAAGTATACATCGAAAAAAAAACAAATGTGCCGTTATATAGTAAATGTGACGTGCTATGAATCATATCAATATCTCTTATCGTTTCTTTTACGACAATAACAACAAATAATTATAGTTTGAAAAAAACTTACAACAAAATTTTATTTCGCAGGCCTGTGCTATTACATTTTAATAAAAGTTTTATGAAACAGATTTCCATACAAAAATTTGTTTCATAAACCTTTGATAAGTACATATTATAAATAATAAGGGGGTAACAAATTGCTAAATGCATTTTGCATAAGATATTGTAATTTTTCTTTTTTTTTTACAATTAAAAATTTTTTTCTATCTTAAACTTCACTGTAGCTTAAAGTTGCCATCATATTTTATTTGTGCTTTTTAAAGACCAATATAATACAAATATAATCCATGCAAAAAGGAAAAAAAACTGCACATACAAAATACACATATAACAAGAGTAACAAAATAAATAAAATAAAATTTATAAATATAAAAACAATAAAAAGTAAAATTCCCAAAAATAATAGAAGAAAAAACGGCAAGAAAAATAAAAACACTGACTGCACTGTTTTTGCCCTGATGTTTTTGACTGTGTGCGCTGTGAGTGAGAAATGGCAAATCATTCATTTCTACCAAACGACTCACCCATCCACCAGCTCTAGAAAAACGGCTAAACAACCGACAGCAAAACGTCATACGATTCTCTGACTAACTTAATAACTGTGTGTCTGGTACGACTTTTGCAATAGGGCTTTTTTCCATAGAAGAAAATTCCAAATAGCAAATTTAATAGAATGAGTAAGTGAGCGAATGAGTTTTAAAATTGTTTTAGGGTAAATAAGAGAAAACTGATGAGAAATTTAACAACGTCTATGCAAAAAAATTAAATAAGTGGAAATAAAATAACAAAAACAATAAAAAAAACGATATTTTTAATACCCTAGGTTGGGTCTACCAACCCATCCATCCAAACAACCAACCAACCATTCATACATTTAGCGGAAGTAAAATAAGGTGTGTGTGTGTGTGTGTGTGTGTGTTAGTGTGTTTGTGTAAATTAAAAAGTGTTAGATGGCTGGTTGTTTACTCTGCCAGTTTTTGGTATTGTGTTTTGTCAGAGGTGCCTAACCCTATGTACGGTTTGTTACCGGCTTATAAAAGTTTAAAATGAATAAAATTAAATTGTTTTAAATATTTTATTGTATTAAATCCCGGTAAAAATGGGGCTTGTATAGTAGCAGGTTTTTTGGAGTGGAAGAGGTGGTGGATTAAATCACTAATGGGTTCTTCTGTGGCTGAGTGGTAGCGATGCTAGCATGCCAGTCCAGAGGCGGCGGGTTCGATTCCCGCCATACAACCTGGGTCTTCTCCCAGACAAGCTAATCACTTCGCGGCTTGTGTTTGTTAAAAAATAAATAAAAATAATAATAATACTATTTGTAAGGAAATCTTTGAGCTATCCCGTTCACGGATTTTCCCGGACATAAGAAAACAACCATGTTGGTGGAACAACAAATAAGTAATAATGAGGGAAACCGGAAATATGCCCAAAAAAAATGTGTTTTATGCGCATTAAATATGCCCCAAAAACTTAAAAATATGCTGTAAAAAATTTTTAAAATATGCTCCTAAAATGGTATACAAACTTAGGGATATAACGATACGCCGTTTTGCCGATCCGATACTCAAAAAGAAATATCGCCGATACCGATTTCGATACGCGTATTAAAATTGATTTCTAGACTAGATTAACAAAACTCAAGCAGGGCAATGTTTTTTATTATACAAAGAGATTATTAATACTTAAAATTGAATTAACCCAATATAAAAAAAATTTTAAGTAATTTTTAAGGAACTACATTGTCATTGTGAATCTAAATTGATTATTAGGCTAAGGTTCGTAACGTTATATTCAGAAAAAATTGGGCATGATTAAATTTCAACGTACACAGCAGAATATAACGTTACGAACCTTAGCCTAATAATCAATTTAGATTCACAAAGCAAATACGTTCGAAATAATCATATTAATAAACAATTAGCTACTGGCTGGAGCTTTTCACATGTTTACATATGTTTATATAAAATCAAACCAAAAAAGTTTGTCTTGAGTAGAACAAAATTCAGAAAAATGGGAATGAAGAAAAATAAACCGATGGCAACGCTGGGAAAGTGCACTTTAATATCAGCATGAGAGTGATTTAATTCTCGTATTCAATTTTCACAAAAAAGTTGTATATAATAAAAATTAAAATCACATTCAACAGAGCCACCTGACAAGTGGTGATAAGCAAATACACGTGAGCACTGACGATGAAAGTGTAGCGGCTTCCGAAATTGGCGCTACTCTGTTCTGCTGTGTACGTTGAAAAATTAAGTTGATGTTAGTTTTTCCCTTGTTCCTTGGAACATTAATCATGCCCAATTCTTTTTAAATATAACGTTACGAACCTTAGCTAATAATCAATTTAGATTCACAAAGCTAATACGTTCGAAATAGTCATATTAATTGTCATTGCTTCAAAAGAATCTATATTAAAAATATGCAGATAATTAGTAGAAAAACAAGTAAAAGTTTATTTAAGTTATATAAAAATTTGGAATTCCTTTGTAGTTTTAAAAAATACTCGCAATGCTTTTTAAAAAATCGATTTTTTAAAGGACATTTATCAACTTACATTCTTCTAAATAGCTTAATAGATTAACTGTTAAAATTCGTCTGAAAGCTTATATTTATTCACTTAAATTTACATGAAAACACAGTTTTGCATTTAAATTCGCATTAAAAGAAACAAGTTTCGAAAATGGGTAATTTTTCATTCTTTTTCCTTGAGGAAAAGTCATTATAGAACACCGAAAAATAAATGTTTTCTAACATTGCTTCCAATTCGGTGGTTGGTAATCGAAAAAGAGAACTTCTTGCAAGGATATGTAAAACTAATTAGAAATGCTTCAAATTTGCAATATTTCCTGATGGCGAATTCTACAATTTCGTGACTTCTTTGGAGTGAATTTTTTTTTGCTGGGAATAAGATTTAAAAAAACAACGAATTGAGTTCGAAATCATGGTAAATATAACAAGAAATAAATTATGATTTTTACAAAATAACAGTGAAATATCTCTTAAATATAAAAGATACAAAAGCAATTGCAGTCACATTTTTGCTTTGTCTTGTCTAGAAAAATCTAAGGCGCTTAAAATTTTAAAAATCTGTCAATAGCTTTCAGCCCCTGTAGCTCCGCCCTGCTGCAGCTGCAGACTTCAAAAGACAAGATTCTGAAAGCTCAACTACTCTTCTACAACAATTTTAATTTCTAGACAAATTCGTTCAGTAGTTTAGAAGTTACATATTTATTACCACTTTTTTTAAATCACGCCACTGCGCTACGGTAAGAAGGCTGTTCAATATAGCAAAACTCACAGGCAGTATGCAAGATTTGAGCTGCTATAAGATGTTTTACAATTCGTATAAGGAAGATCTCAAAAGGGAAAAGAGAATCATGGTCGGCATATTCTCAGACAATTTATTCTGTCAATGAACTGTCGTGAGTCAGGAGAACACTCTATTCCAGGACCTCAGGGCCGCTGTACATTATAAAAGATTGCATGGCAAATGGACGGAGTATAGCTCTTACATCATTTTTAAACTAGTGGATACACATTTTCCTGGCTGTAGGGAAGTAAAGTGTGGCAGTGGCGAGGTAGATTATTGATTCCACGTTGGCACCAGATATAAATCAGGCAACAAATGGCGTGACATTGGAAAAAGCGACATTTAAGCAATACAAATCACCAGACTCGGATGATATGTTGTGAAATGTCTGCGGCGAGCTCGTACTATTATTTTTGTTGAATATCCCCAAGATATCTTTGTTTAGGAGGTTTGAGAGAGGTTAGTCCGAAGGATTTTATACCGATGAGTCGTTCGTTTTTCTCCTGAAAACACATCTTAGGAACACACTTAATGCGCGCGACATTACTAGTACTAAGTTTCCACTCCTATAAAGCGGAGGCTGCAGCATAAATTACGCTTTAGCTGCGTTCTTAGACATGGATAGCCATTAGTGGTTAGTTCTTATGCTAAGCAGTAGAAAGACTTAAGAAAACAGTGACTAGGGGTTCGCCACAGGAGTAGTGCTATTAACTCTACTTTGATTGCTTCCGTTTAACGTAGTTCTTTTGCGTTTTGATAAGAGCGGCCGAAAGATAGTCGCTTATTCGGATGATGTGACATTACTGGTAGCGGGAAAGTTTCTTCCCACTATTACCGAAGTCATGGATTCCTCCTGAAACTGAGAGTCAACCCTAGTAAAAACGGAGCTAGTTCTCTTTACTACGAGGTACAAAATGTTTTGCATTCCTATACATAGAGCTGGAAGGATAGAGTTGAGGCTACCAGGGGACGCTAAATACTGGGATGTTTATATAGATAGCGAGCTTTCATGGAAAACAAACACGCAGGAACGACTTAAGAAAGGGCTCAATGACTACGAACGCGTGCAAAAACCCCATAGGAGAGCTTCAGCCTAAAGTGGTAATCTGGTTTTATATATAAATGGGTTGCCAGGCCGATTCTTTCATATGGATGTGCTGTAAGGTGGGTGGCATTGAGGAAGGTGTGTCCTAGGAAATTATTGATAAGGTAAATAGGCGAACCTCGCCGGGTATCACATATGCTCTAAAGATTGCGCCTCAGGAGGTCTTAGTCATTCTTTATTTGTTTCGCACAGAGGATTTTGCGGTGAGAGCAATCTTCGGCTTTTGGAGTCAAATCAATTTAATTTTCATTGATGTCTTGGCACGGGCGCTAGTGCTTTTATTTTGAGCCGGACGTTCGTAAGTCTCTTAAACTTGAAGGTCACTTAAAGGTGAGCTAGGATGATAAGAACTGCTAATCGGTATGAAAAGGAGGGTTCTAAGAGTACTGCTAGACGCGTTGACAGGTCACTTCTCGTTCACGGCGTGGCCGCCATTTGTGAAACTGGCACATCCGATTTCTGTAGGCTGTGCGAGAGAACCATTGTCGTTTGCTAACTTTTGAGTACGAATCATAAAAAGTATGAAGTGTACCCCATTATTTCTAAGCTTTTTTTTTTAAGAAAATTTTCAGCACGGGACTTTTTAAAATATCTATTTTTATTGAAAATGAAAATATTTATAGAGGAGGGCTATTAAAGGTCATGCAATACGGGTGAGTGATTTCATGATGGCCCATAGAAAATAATTGTTTCATTTAAAAAAAAAGCTTTTAATCTTACTTATTCTCTAGACTTGACAAAGTCTGCAAATTCGTTGCTGGCTGACCATTAGATCTGGCAACAAAAACTTACGTAAACTGTTTGGGGCCTGATAAAGTAAGTGCGGTGAGAAGGTGCGGCAAATGTGCATATTACTAAAAGAGAGGCAATTTTCGTGGAATGGGGGCCAAATAAAAAAGGGGTTGCTTGTTGGTATGCTTTTTGTTTTTGGTTTGTGTGATTGTGTGTCTCTATGTCGTTAGAACGATAGGAAGATTAACAGCGCGCGGTGGAGAAGGATTGATGAATGTAAAAAATGGATTTTAGAAGTCTTTATATTTGTTTTCGATTTTTTTTTTCAAGTTAAAAGAAAAGCTTTAGATATATAAAATAAATACATACATAGAAGGAAGTTCATTTAAAATTAAAACATTAGCATTAAAAAACAAAACAGCAACACAAAAGTATGCTGTTGATTAAAGAACAAACTTTGAAAGAATAATATTTATATGAAGAAGGAACTAAAAGGAAGACAAGGATTTATTTAATTATTAAAAATAAATATTTTTTAACATCAACGTTGCGCTGAAAATTTTTTAAGGAATATTAGAAGAAATATTGGCTACAAAGATGTTTCTAGTTAAAAGAAAAAACCTTCTAGAACGTAATATTTAAGACGGCAATGCAAAATATCATCATGTGTTTATTGGAAAATGTTTACAGAATATACCTGTTTTATAAGTGTTTTTGTAATGATTTGACGATTTTTGTTAACTCTACTTTTCTAGCATTTTACAACATGTTTGAAAGACATCACCAGGGAAACCAGATATATTGTCTAAAAATGTTTTTGTGAGTATTAAGCAAGAAGAAGAATGCATTGCATTGCGTGAAAAGCGACAACCTCATGGAAATTTGCATTGTTCTTGACCACACTCAAAAAAAAAATACATATACTTAATATTCAGTAAAAAAATTTTATAAGTTTAAGTAAATAATTTTCCTAAATTTAAGTAAATTTTTACTAAAATCTAGTAACATTTACTTGATATAGTAAAAAGCAAATAGTTCATATCCTTAAAAATAGTTCATAAAGATTCACAAAAATTTTCTTATATTTAAAGAAATATTTACTGACTTCAAGAAAATATTTATTAAAAATAAGAAAGTGGTTTATAAATTTAAGGAAATTGTATCATTAGAACTAGTTAATTTCATATTAGTCTAAAAAATAAGGTTTAGCAAAAGACGCACTTCTGATTAGTTCATCAAATTTTACTTACTTAAAAAGTGTAAAACGCTAATCTTAATTTGAGTTCATATTTCTTCTTAATATTAGGAAATTCTCCTAGAATTTAAGAAAAAAGTTTCTAAAAATTATTTTTTGTTAATAGCCTGCAAATTTTCTGGAAAAGTTTCCTTAGACCTAGTTCAGATAAAGTTTAAGACGAAACGGTAAAAAAACTTCTTCGTCTGAGTAAAAATTTTCTTTTCTTATATGAAGTAATGTACTAAAATAAAGGAAAATTTTCCTTAAAATAGTTTAGATAAATAAAAAAAAAATGAACAGAATTGCAAATTTGGAATAGTGAAAAAATATTTACCAGTTGTAAGTACTTTTGAACTAAATTATAGTATATACTATTTCAGAAATATTATTTAGATAAATGAAAAGATATATAGCTTTTGTTAGCTTTTAGGAAAAGTTTTACTAAAATCTAAGGAAATTTTTTGTATTTTCGAAGAATATTTGAACTTAAAACATATTTTTTTGTAAATAAAATAAAATTGTAGAACACAATAGTTCCAATACTTATGCAGGGTGCCCTGTTAGGCTAGTGGTTAGAGTGATAGCCTATCAGCCGGAAGGTTGCTGGTTCAATATTTGCCTCCTCCAAAGGTAATTAAAATGTATGTTTGGTAAGTTAATTATGAATATATGTATATGTAAATAAATCTCAAATGGTTTAGAATTTAAACAAAAATAAGTACTATGGTAATCATTTCAATCGACTTTTCAGTTGTTCGATTAATCAATTAATCGAAATTGAGGTTTTTAAATTACTCGAGCAATCGAGTAAAACTTTTATTTCGCTCGAGTTATTCGAGTAAGCTTTACTGCAAAAAATTCTTCGAGTTAATCGGAAAATGTTTGAATTTAATCGGACAAAAATAAAACAAAACAAGTTTTTTCGCGTTTTTATATATTTTAATAATAAAAACAAAAGAAAACACAACATTTCTATATAAATTAGATCATAAGCTGATCCTTTAAAACAGTTTTTTTTCACTATTCAAATGTCGCGCTTTGAGAAAATTTTGCGCCAGCAAATATTTAATACCATTCCGACCTGTCCTATATTCAATGCAGAATAAAAGTAACCGGAATTGGTATAACATTATTGTTGTTATAAATATGGTTACACTTTGGAAATATTTGACCAAAATAACGTAACCACTGCTTTTGCTGCAAAAAGCTATTAAAAAAAATATTGTAATTAAAGGAAATAAAATTTTAACTTGTCTGTGGGTTACTTTTTTTAGGCAAATATTTGCCAAGTGTGACCGAACATTACATTCGATATTTTACGAAACATCTAGTTAACTAGTTTAAAAGAAATTTGAAGTTGGTTTCTTTCTCCCTATTATTGTTTCTACATTATTTACTTAATTTTTTGATCATGCGGACTATTAGTAAGAAATAAAGTTAGAATTGAATGGCAATTTTCATATAAATTAAAAAATTTTTCCATTTTTATTAAGAAATCTACAAAAACTCATTAAAAAAAAAAAAAATTCACATAAAAATTTTTAATCGAGTTATTCGATTAATCGACCTAAATTACTCGAATAAATTTTTACTCGAAATTTAAATTTTTTGTTTGATCGAACATTATTTGACTTTAATTATTCGATTAATCGAGCAAACATTATTCGAGTGAATACCCTAAAAAGTACTAAACACAAACCATGGACCCAAGTGAGCGTAAGCTGCATGTACAAAATAAGTACTAGAATTAAGAATATATTGAACTTGAACTTAGGAAAAATTTACTTAATTTGAGGACATATGCAAAAACAACTTTGGAAAATTTACAAAATTTGAGATCAGAGATGCAAGACATTTTTTCTCCAAACTCCGCATTTTATAGAAACCTTTTACTTAATTTTAGTAAAATTTTACTGAAACACAACAAAATACTTACTATAAACTAGTTCATTATGTATCTATATAGATTTTTATAAATTAAGTAAAAATTTTTCTATATCAGATAAATAATGAACTAGCTTACAGTAAATATTTCACTCTGTTCAAGTATAATTTTAATAAAATTAGCATCAAATATACTTCCTAACATCAAGGAAATTTTGTACTAAATTCTTGGAAAAAGCGGCTTTGGCGCCATACGACAAACTCAAATTTAGAACTCAAATTTAGTAAATTTTCTTAAGATTTAGTTCATTTTTCTTTTTTCAGTGCAGTCAGTCGTTGTGTGACTTTTGAATATCAATTAGGGTTTCTAATTTCCCAGACTTTTCCCATTCCCCGGAAATAAAATTTCTTATTCCCGGGATTACCGGGGTTTTTGAATATTAGTGATTTGAATCAAACGAGCCCAAAATAAGAAATACAATTAGTATTTTAATCAAAAATAAAAACAATAAAAGCAAGTTTATTTAAAAATTATGGGAACCAACACAAAATTTAACAAATTTTATCTCTCAAACGCTTTATAAAGTAGACGGTACAGGCACATATCGATCCTTTATTGGAACTTACTTATATCTCGAAAAAATTAAACTTGGAAAAGTGCCAATGTTAGCAGATATATGCCCGATATTAGCCGTTTAATGGCTATAATTTAGGTTTATATTAAGATACATTTCTGATATTTTTTTACATATAAAGAAGTCATTAATTAGCATTTTTTCATTAGTAACTTAAAAATTTTCTTCCTTTTTTAGATATCACTACAAAGTATCGATATTAAGATATCGTTTTTGTTTAACGCTTTGTACCGCTATCTTTTCAATGTCTAATATAATTTTTATTGTTGTACTTTTTTCACAAAAGAATAAAAAAGATAAAAGGCCATATAAAATATTTTAGAACGCTTAAAGTAGGAATCGCATGAGAAACCTCTATAATATCGAATTCATTGCGGACTTGTCGTAATTGTCGCAGGAAGTCAATAGTACTTCCACCCTTGTGCAAAGGAAAGTAATCGTTGGTTTTATTAAAATTGTTGTTGCGAAAAACAGTCTGTAATCATAGGCGTTTCTTAATAGTAGAGTGTGAATAGTAGAGTGTTCATCACCAGACGTTGATTGATTGAAATCCGCTGATTATTATGTATATTCAAATATGCTTTTCATACATAAATTGTGGATTGCGATAAAATTATGTAGCCTATATTTTAAAAGTTATCAACAATTTTGGGATTTTGATAATTCTAAATTATGGGTCAATACTAGGGACTTTTTCATTGGCATTGAAATTTCATTGGCATTATTTAAAGTAATTATAATGAAAAAAAGCTTCAACTAACAATAAATGCCAATGCTTTTATTTTAGATATATTCTTTGAACTAATTGTAATAAAAAAACAATGAAACCTATCAACTATTAATTATAAATGAAGAAAAAACATTTGTTCATATAAATACATGTGACTAATTCCAAAAATTTTTCGAATCGTTTGTCGCATGCATGTCAACGGATCTGAATAAGACTTTGTAGACCAATATATCACGTACCAGCGTGCTATGTGCTGTTTTTACTTTTTTCAATTTCGCTGCAAGTTTCGAATTATCGTGGGTCAGATAGATTTTTTTGAAAAATTGAATAAAATAGCTTACATTAAAATTAATATGGCTTTACAACCGATAATGCGATTTGAACAAATAAAATATGTATGAAAAGCTTAGTCGTAGGGCTTCAAAAACTAATACTAAAAATATATATGTAGTTTCTTTATAGAAGTATGTATTGCAAAAATGCAAAAATTAAATAAATGTTCAAATATCTTAAAAACCTCATCTCTAATTTTTTTAAAAAAATTTCTTTACGAGGTTCTCATATAATTTTCTGAGACAAATTAATTTAAAATTTAGACAGACTTACAAATTGGTACATCCGTTACATACGTTTTGAACAAAGCTAAAATTTCCTCAGTTTTTTCCACAACTTACAGATTTTTTTGTGGCATATATAATATTTCAACTGAGTACACCAGTATATTTCACATTAACTCGAGAACAATATGTCCGATTTCGACCATGAGAACAGCAACAGATACATGATAAAATTACTTTCAAACTAGCTTAAAACAATTAGATAAACAAACCAATGGTATCTTAGTTATTCACAAATTAATATCGAAAAATATTGGTTTCTTATGAAAAATTAGAAAGAAACTTTTTCTAAAAGCTTTAAACAGATTTAAAAGTTTTTGCGAATTTTCGCAATTTTCTCTGAGTTTTTGGCATTTTAGGTATTTTTAAGTAATTTTAGAGCTTGTGTGCAATTTCACAAATTTTTGCGAATTTTAGCTATTTTCGCGGTAAAAGTGAATTTTTTGCCAGTTCTTTGCTTTTTACAGTTTTACCGATTCTTAATCAATATTAAACCTTGTTATTTTCTCGATGTTAGCAAGTTTTTGCGAATTTTCATTTTTATTAACGATTTTTAATAAATTTGAACACTTTTTTCAATTATAGAATTTTCCGCGAATATTCGCCACTTTGTAAGATCTTTCCATTTTGCATACATGTACATATCTATGAAATTGTTTTTGGTTCTTACACAGCGTCTTCACGAGACATTAACTTTGAGATAACATGAGAAAAAACGTCGGCAGAATACAAAAACAAAATGTCGAATTTTCTCTTAATCTCATGCTAGGAGAAGACGTAATTTTACTTTTCCGATAAGATTTCTTTTTATGCAAATGCTCATTGAGCTAACATGTACTACTTTTGCATAATTAGTTACTTTATTTTTAATTTTTCACACATATTTAAACTTATAAATCAATTAAACACATTTATTCATTTATTTAACACAGAAATTTTATAAAAAACATCGCTTTTCAGTTATTTTAATAAACACTCACACATGCACACTATTTTATTTTCATATATCTACATGTGTTTTTTGACAGTTCATCTCATAAGATTGTTGTTATAAGAATTCTTATAACAACGCTCTCATAAAAATTCTTAAAACACTAATTTGAAGTCTACACATAACATAATTCTCTCTGCGATTGAATTTGACAATCTCATCTTACATATTATGTTACGTGTAGACCTCAAGTTAGGGCCATATTCATAATAAATTATGGAGTGTTAATAAAAGGTTTATGAAGTAGGTTTCCATACAAAATATTTTTCATATACCTTTCATAAACTTTTGACAAGTATTATAAATAAGCGGTTTAGTCTTTGGAACAGAGATCCAAGCCGATGCCTTTTCATCGGCGGCGGCGGCGCGGACAATATTTGCCGGGGGCGACGGCGTTTACAACGATGAGTCGGCGGCGGCTTATATGTCGGCTTGAACGGAAATATACTGGAAAATTTTTTTTAAATAAAAATATTTAAAAAAATTTTCTAGCTAAAATTGTAATATTTTATTAAAAAAAAGTTTTTGTATAGCAAAAGTAAATCGGCGGCGGCGCGCTTTGATTTTGAGCCGATCGGATTGTAACTCTGACCAGAATCCAAGTATAACTGTTCAAACGTTTAAACCTTAAAGCGTCCAATAAATGTCTTTTTATACAAAAAATGGTGTGTGAATCTGTTGCCAATCTGTTGCTTTTCACTTAAAAAATGTTATAAACGGCACTTGAACGCGTTACATTGGTGCAAAAAGATACAAATTTTTAACGAAAACTTAGTACTTTCTCATACATATCTGTGAAATAGACATTGTCAGGCAAAAAAAATTTACGGCGCAGCTGTTAGAATCGGCGGCTTTGCTTGAGGCGGCTCATATTTTAAGCCGATTCAAAGTCGGCGGCGGCGCGGCTTAGAGAAATCAAGCGGCAACGGCTAGCCGCCGATTTTGCGCGCTCGGCCTGTAACTCTGCTTTGGAATCGCTCGTTTATTTCTAGTCATTTTTCAGATTTTTTCAAGCGTTTTCATTTTGTAATTCCAAATTGAGGTATGCAGAATCACTCAAAATCGGACCATGCTTAATTTACAAAATCATCCAGACTTGGAACTATGAACATATGTATATCCTTTTCAACGGTCACTTTTTTTACCGACTTCAAAAGAGAATGAAGTTATCAATTCGTGTGTATTATTATTATTTAATGTTTACACACGCATAACTCTGACATTTATGGCCCCTTTCTTTGAAAGGGTTTGCTTGCGTTTGATCCCATAATTTTTTTCAAACATCGGTGCGGAAATTTGCTCCCCATAAGCATAATGTTATAATTTTGTAGTGTGTAGCTGTGTATCTGTCTGTTCGCTCGTAGAGCCAAAACGGCTGGACTGGTTTTGGTTTTGATTTAATTTTTATTTGAAATGTAACTTGATCGAGTGTTCTTAGCTATGTATGGTTGAAGAAAACCGGCATAGCTAGAAGTTATCACCTCTTTTCTACCTGTATCCTCTTGAATATGTGTGCCTGCACCACCGAAGTTCCCACACTTCAAGATCGATTTTAATTTAGTTTCTTTTATTCGAAAGGTGACTTGGGCTAAAATCCTCTATACAATATCTGAAAAATAGGTCTAGCTGTTTTGAATTTATCATCTATTTTTTAGGGGTTTTTAACATTTGTAATTTAATGTTATTTAATTACCTATTCTGAAATCTGATTCTTTTGTTTTGCACAACAGTGTACACTTTTTTGTACTTATAGGAATTTCTTATAAAGTTTTACCAACATTCTTTAAAGTTTAAAATATAACAAATTTCAAATTAACTATGTAGTACATACATACATGCATAATATATGGTGCATTCCACGACAAATCGGATGGTTACAATTTTTTTTATTTCCCCAATTTTCTTAGTGCCCCTCAAAAAAACCTTCTTGAAAATTTTGAGATTTTTTCACTAATAGGTTAAAAGATAATGAATTAAAAAAACACTCTTTTTAGTTTTTTTGCTCAAAACTTACTTAATAATGATCCAAATCTTTGTTTTTAGATATTTTTTACAAAAAAGAAAGAAATAGAAAGAAACTATTAAAAATTTTTTGTTTTGGTTTGGACATTTGAAATTTTGAGATCGTAAACTGGAACAAATCGTGTTTAGCTTCTCATTTCAAAAATAAATAAAAATTATCCTATCCGATAAGAAAATTAGAAAATAAGAAGAAAAAATAAATTTAATAAAAGATGGCGGCATAACTTAGTTTCCGAATTATAGGCCTCTGAATTTCGAGTACAAAATTGTAATTATGTGGTATATTTTCGATCAATATTGGTAGGTATCATTCTAAAAGAAAATAATGTCTAGCTGGCCTTCGGCTGTGATTAACGGTTTTCTCCTCTATGTATGTATATCGAATAGTGGCTTCGATGAGTAAAGATTTTCCTGCTAACCGGCCGGGCTTTAAGATTTCGTCCCATATATCTGTCGAATGTTGGCTTCGCTGAGCAAAGATTTCTTGCCTAGCTGGCCTTCAGCCGGGCTTAAAAATGTTCTGCTCTATTTATGTATATCGAATAGTAGTATCGCTGAGTAAAGATTTACTGCCAGACGTCCTTCGGCCGGGCTTAAAAAATATTTAATTTTAGCATCTCCTGAATGGTATGCTCCAAACCTTTTAAATGATCCTAATATTGACAGCATTCGACGGAAAATATACCATATAACCAAGTATACCATATAACGAAAGCTAAGTCTCGACGCCAATTTTTTTTATTCTTTCTTCTTTTTTTTATATAGGACACATTTTATTTATTTTTGAGAGGAGTATCTAAGCCCGATTTAACCCAACTTTTAAACCAAGCCCGAGAGACTTCCAAAACAACTACTACTAGGTACTGCCTAAAAAACACAACCTTCAGAGGTATTTGTGGAACACGATTTGGCATGGAATGCCGCATATATACTCTAATATGTATATATGTATGTACATAAATATATACATATTTACGTACATATATAGATATCTATATAAGTATGCACATATTTATGTACATATTTAAGTTTGTAGGAAGGTATTGTGTTTTTGTTAATAAGATAGGTACGTATATACATACATATGTATGTATATGATGTGAAAATAATAAGATAGATTTTCTTGATCATTCTACTACAAATGGTCCGTCCGCCTGCTACTTTTGATTAAAACAAAGAATTAATTTTAATTAATTTTCTAATTTACCTTAACTGTACTCTAAAACACACATACAGATAGGAAAACACCTCACTCTCTTTCTCTCTTTCACACCGTTATAAAACCGCGTTGCCGTATTGATTCGAATGGACCAATTTGGTCATTTTATACTATTACTACAGTATTTTTTGGTACATATGACACCACTACAAAAGTATCCAAATACACCAAATATTTACTAAATTATTTTCCGAACCAATACTCTTTCTTTAGGATTTTAACATTAAAATGCAATTAATAATATCTTGGTAGGCTTTAGTTGATTATAATCATATTTTCTTTGCGGCAACATTATCCCACATACAAAATCAGACATATGTATGTATATATGTAAATATCTATACAAAAAATAAAATAATGAGATGAACACCAAAACCAAAAAAGAGACATATTAAATTGTAGCCTCTCAAATTAATTTTTGTATTAATTACTATCTCAATTATGTTTAATTAAGTCGTCGTAATAAATGCATTGTTTCTGTAATTAATTTCTTGTATGTAATAAGCATGTGTACAGATATTTATTTGTTTGTGTTGAAATTCGTATACATATTGGAACTTTGTAATTGTAAGAGATTTTAATTACCAGTATTTTAAAATCCAATTGTGTAGTTTTTGTATCCATTTTGTTGCTCTGTTGATTTCTTTTTCTTATTCTGCATTTGGCTTAATTTCGTTTTTATAACTTTTTTTTCAATTTCTTATATGTATCTTCTTTATTTTTGTTTTAATAGATGTTATTGTTGTTTTTCGTTTCTGCTGTTATATTTGTTATTTATTAGTTGCCGTTTAATGGTTGGTTGATTGCTGTTGTATTATTTTTATTATGTTTATATTTCTTTATATCTACTCACTTATGCAGGGATACATGCAGATACATAACAAAACACATTCACAGCAGTATACTTTTTTACTATACGAAAATTCGCTGCTTTTTCTAGTCAGCTAGATTGGTTGCTTTGCCTTTTTTATATTAATTTCCACTATTTGCCTTTTTATTCTCTTTTAATTTTATTATTTTACTTAATTTTTGTTTTATTACTTCATATTTCTTTATTTTTTGCTTTCAAATCATTTAATGAGAAAAAAAATTAAAAACGTCATCGTCGACGAAGACGTCGACGTTAACAGAGTAAATAATGTACATTTACGCGCGTTCTTCAAGTGTTCGTATTATATGGCAGTTCAGTACTCTAGCAAATGTATTGCTTTTTTATTGAGGTTATGTGATGACAGCTCTGCTTGAATGAAAACGTTTACGTTATCCTCAGTTTCTTTTTAATAGATATTTTTGCTTCTATCTTGTGGATATGGCTTTTCACCATCATGTAGATTTTATATTCTTATTATTGACTTTTCTTATGAATTATCTGTTTTTCTTATACTTTTATCTTGAATTTTCTTTTGAATCTAGTTTTTTCTTAATTTTTAACATTTAAAAATAAACTTTTCACTTAATTTTAGTTTATTCCTTCCAAGTAATTATTATATAGTCTATATATATGAAATGGAGCTTTTCTTTTGGTTGTATACACATTATTAACAAAAAGGAAAACAAAAAAAAAGAACAGACCAGCAATCAATGATTTTCAATTTTCGTTAAAATATTTTACACCTTGTCGTTTTATTCGCAATTATTCAAACACATTTATAAAATACCATTCTATTTTCAACCGATATATTTGAAAATATCACTGTTGGATTTTTTAGAGTATCGAAAAGATTTCTATTTATGCAATTTTTCTATACTTTTTCCACACTTCTCCGTTTATCCACTTATAAATAAAAATATTTTACAATTTTTTCTTTCACACACACACAATTCTTGCCACCTCCTGTGGCAACTACTTATTTGAAAAGACCAGCCAGCAGCCATCCGAAAACGACAACGTACATTCGATTGAGTTTTTTCCAATTTTTTTTGTCGTGTTATGCAGCCGACGACGGATTTTGTAGATTTCAGTTTATTCTTGTAGATTTATTAAATTCAAAATGAAATTCATATTATTTAGTGAAATTATTAGGTAATTATCCATTTTTTTGGTGTTATTTAATAAAAAATCTTTAATTATCGTAGATTTTAGGTATTTTTACGCGCTTTAATGGCGCTGCACGACGGAATTTATAAATTTCTCTCATTTACTTTAGTTCTCATATTCGTTGTTAAAAAATACGATGGCGATTTTCAATATTGTTAACTCTTCTTTTCAAAAAGCACTTGATAAAAGAAAATCGCTTAAATTATATATATATATGATTTCATGAACGCAACTACTCAAACTATTTAGAACATTTAAAACATGTATGTATCAAATTCAGAAAAACAAAATAATCGTGCTTTTCAATTTGTTTAAATATGTTTATTGGTAATATTAACAAGAAATTAAAATTTTTCGGACTCCTATTGAGTGCGGTATGTTATGAATCTTGCATAAAAGTCCAAAATTCATGAGCTTTGGGTGACCAAATTATCGTTCATGTTTGAAGCTCAAACCATTGATAACATAGATAGTAAGGTCTCGTACTGTCAATAAAAGAATGACAACTCTCCTAACACATACGAGTACTGTGAATTATACTTACATGAGCGAGAATACTTTATTTATTTCAACTCACTTAATTTTGCGCTTGAATATCCTTTATTTTGCTATTTTTTTGCACCCACAATCACTTTTTAGCTTTAATCATTTTTTTCACTATTTTACACAAATTTTGTTTGTGTAAAATAATTGTTTAATATTTTGACATTTGTTTGTTGAATTGTAGTGATGAGTTGAACTATTTTTTCGTATAAGAGTTGTATTTCTGTTCCTATTTGGGATAAACATTTTTAGTACCAAATACAAAAACTGCAAAAAAATGTTAAGCAAATCAAAATTGTTCGAATGTATTAATAGACATTGCTAAATCATATTTTCATTAATTATTGCAACAATAATTGTATAAACTTCTAAAAATTCATGTATAAAAATACTAATGCTTTAGAATACTTTTTATTGCAACTAAGTGCGTTTTAGTGCTGTGGGGAATTTTTTATTTTAAACCAATACTGATACAAAATGTTCTACTACTAATACATTCTTAGACTTAGGTTTTTGACAGAACAATTATGTTTTTGAAGTTTCTGTTTGGCCTCTATATACCCTATGGCTCCAACTCTCATTAAATCAAATGAAAGCTGATCTTTGTATGCTTCTGTTTTCTTTCTCGAATTCAAGCCAACAGCGGATCATTGTATGTTCATGCTATGTTTCCAAAATGTTATATTAAAAAACTTCAACATTTTTTATATAGAATTTGTTTGATAATGGCAGGAGGAAGGCGTTTTTGATAAACACACCTTATTAAGAGGCCTTGTTTCAAGCTAAAAACTGTAAAAGGCTATGTGCCATCTTCATAGCTATCTTCGGCTATGTGCCATCTTCAGTGTGTATGCCATCTTCGGCTATGTGCCATCTTCAGTGTTCTATTGAATATTGAATGGCAAGCTCAAGCCAGTCAAAGTGGGTCAATGCCCACATCACCCACCTAGCCAATGGTATTGCTAAGATGAGGACACGTGGATCTTCAAGCAACACTAGTCATAATGAAATTCCCACCGCCGAGGTTGATTGCCCGTATCTGCAAATATACTTTTAAATACAGTCTAATCAATCGGCTTAACCATCTTTGTTGCTTTAAAAAATTTTTATTGTGCTTTTTCATATTGTTTTTTACATTATAAATAAAACTGCATTAATGAAAACAATGATTAATTTTTAATATTTGTGGAATTTAGGAAACGGAAATATTAGACTATTAGAAAGCAATTATTTTAGTAACATCTACCTTTTACAATAGCTAACTTTCCTAAAATAAAAGAACAAATTTACTATGTTTTCATAGGCAATTTTAAGAAATTTATAAGTAACGCTACCTAACTTTTTAGTCAGATTTTCGATCATGGAAATTAAATGAAGTTATGCAAAAATTTATTTGCCAATTTAAGACCAATTTCACAAAAAAATAAATATATGCCGCCAACATAAGTATAGTATTGTTATTATATATTTGAAAATAAAAAAGATCTATATATAAAAATTTTGTTAGTGAAAATTTTTCATATCGAGTTTGACTTTTGTTAATAAAAATATAATGAAATGTTTTGATATTTATCCAACACATATCGAGCACACAAAAAATATAACCTTACACCGTTCACCATGAGTTGTATGTTTTTTATACATAATACAACACACAGGTGAGGCAACCGTTTGAAGCAACTGAGACATGTCGCTGGTACTGTTGCTTCGTATGTAGTTTTGTTGCTCTTGAAATTTATATTGCCTTAACCGTCAAGATCCGTAAAATAAAAATCGATGTTCGATGCTTCTATTTCAAGCAAACATAATTCGCTACAGAATGCTACACGATTATTTTTCCGTGTAGAAATATATGTAAATTTCCAAATGTGAATTTTCATAAGAACTCCGTACCAGCCTTTAAACAGAATAAAAACATCGAGATAGCACCATTGCTAGAGTGATTTCGTGCTATAATCTATTACAATCTTCATCAACAACTGAATGTTGCCATACTATAAATATGTACACTGTGGCAAATATTTGAATAGTACATATTGTCAGTTGAAATGCAAAATAAGATTTTATATGAAATTAATATACTTATTATTAATCTACAAATTCTGAAAGTCCATGAAAATGCATCGAAATTATAAACAAAATCAACCTACTTTATTCTGGAACAAAATTTCATCAGTTCTTTCCGTCTCCATAAGGGCCTATTCACAAATTACGTAACGCTATTTTTGAATGTTTTATACCCCCCCTCCCCCCTTTGTTAAGCCATTATAAAAAATTTTCAGTATAAAGTATTTTATCCGTAACAAATCTTTAAGCCCCCTGGAGCGGTAAGTAATATGTGAATGGCCCCTAATACCAAAGAAGGTTAAATTGCTATTTTTAAGTGACCAGAGGTTAGCAACTCGTTTGTATTTTTTAACGTTGATTCTTTCGGAGCTTCGCCATTCACAACCGATTTGGAAAATTTTGGTTTATGAATTTTTTATTCTGCACCCCGATCTTCCCATCTTTTTTTCAGCCGGTTTTTTCAAGAATTATTTTATAAAAATTAACAATAAGCTAAATTTTTTCTAGAAAATAAAACATTAGTTTAAGATGCCCTCCACAATTATCTTCATAAATGTGCTTAAAAATGAAATATTTTTATTAGATTTTAATATATAAGGATGAAAGTTTATTTTTTAGATCCAATTTTTAAAAATTTTCGATAAAAAAACTTATTTCATTTAAGGCTTTTGAGCGGCTTGCTTTTCCTTTTTAGCAGCTTCTGCCTCGGCTTCCAATTTCGTGTACTTTTCTATCAGTTGTTCAACATCGGCCTTGCTCAAAACTTTTATTACAGTTTTATCATTGACACGCTGTAATGTGGCCATCTCCACCTTTTCCGACGTTAGCTTAGTGGTATCCAAAGTCTTACTTAAAACCTTAACAGCTAGATCTTTTGCCTGTGCCAAAGTAATTTTTTCATTTTCGCTTATTTCTTGCTTTAGCATAGAAATGGCAGCACCAAAGTTATTGCCGATACAAGTAGCCTTCCAGCCACCATAATTACCACTGGGATCTGACTGATACAATTGATAGCCGTAATGCTTGTCCCAGCCCATATACAATATGGATACACCAAATGGACGTTTACCTCCGTACTGGGTGTAGGCCTGTTTGATGTCACACAAATAAGATACTAACTGTTCGCAGGGCATAAATTCGCCATAACTAAATTGATAGCGCTGAGCAATAACTCGAAGTTCATTTGTCAATACATTAGCATCAGAGGTGATTCCAGCTACAGAGCACACCATGTTGTCATTCAATTTGTAGATTTTTTCCGAAAATATACTACTGTCCAACAATTTGTTGGTATTACGGCATTCGCCAGCCAATAATATACCATCTTCAGCAAGAATTCCCAGACATGTTCCGGCATGTGAAATGGCTTCCATAGCATATTCAACCTGGTAAAGGCGACCTTCTGGGGAAAATATAGTGGTACGGGAATCATAACGACGTGCCTGTAAAGCAATATAACAAGATGCTATAACACATGTTCATCGATTTTTTTGTAGCTCAATTTTCTGTCCTCATTTAAGAATTTTTTAACTGTGTTTTCTATTACTTACCATTTTTAGTTGATTTTATGTAAAACTTGTTTTTAAAAAAATATTTTAATAATTAGCAAGAAATTTATGCCGTATCAAAATGCAAACTCACTTGTCATTGATGACCAGTGATGCTAACACCTTTTGTACTAAATATATTTATGTTGATGCAGAGATGGAAGTGTTGAGTTATAACGGTTTCTAGTGCGGTTCCATTGAGCAAACAGCTCGTTTGAGCAAAATATGTGGAAATATTTCCATTATGTTGTAACTGTTTTAATTATGAATATTCGTAATAAAATTGATGTTTTCATTGTTTTGTGTAGGTACATTCTTCTTCGAAAATAAAATGCGCATCATATTTCTTACATTGTGGGGCCGCAGAACTGTGTCGCTTATATCTCATTTATCAATCACAGTAAATGGATGACCCAAAGTTGCATTTGTAATCATAGACGCAACGCAGTGTTGCATAGATATATTTGGACATACTTTGGAGCAAAACGCAATGTATGAGTTGTTATGCTCACATGACAATTGTGTGGGGAAAAATGTAGGAAACACGTATTTTGCGCAAAATAATTTGTTTTATGTTAGCTATTTTTCATATATGGAATTTGACATTAGTCACAATAAATATATATCAGATTTAGACGTGGGCTAATATAGCTAAAAATTGAATAGTTTCCGCCTCTGTGTACAGTTGATGTTTAAGGTACTTTTACATGCAAAATGTAACGCTGGCAATGAAAATAGCAGTCTGGTAGCCTTTTTTTCTTATACTATTGTTGTTGTTTTAATAAATGTCAAATGCTTTATTATTGTTTTTAAATACAAACCGCCTCAGTTCGTAAGAAAATATTTTGGATGTAAAATAATTTAAATATTTATCTGAAATATGGGCGATATAGTCAACGTAAGTACAACGTAATTCAGTACAAAATGATAGTAACTAAAAATCTTTATGACTATTTTACTCTTAAAGAATATGGAAATATATAAAAAACTTAATTTTGACACCTCTAACCAATGGATTTTCTACGATGAACGTTTTCATAAATTTTTCGACTTTTTTGCTAATAACATTACTGAATCGAATATATTAATGGAAACTGAAGCTTTAGAACGCGATGAGTATATAAAACGTCAAGAATATTTAGATGCCAGTGAGAGGCGCGCACGCATCGAAGAATTGGCTAAGGAATATCCTGGCTTAGGTAAAGACTCTCAAGAAGACGTTGAAGAACTGGAACAAACATTGGCTTTATTGGAGCAATCTTACAATGGCTATAATGATTTGGTTGAGCAAATGAAGTAGGTTTATTAAAATAAAGAGTTAAAAGAGAACTTAAATATTTATCTAATTTTATCACAGGGAAACGAAGACTTTTCTTAATAGTGAATTAAATATTCAGGATAAACGATGCAATATTCTCACAAATGCTGAGAGTGAATTTGAGGCGCTATGCAAGAAAAAAGCTAAAACACTCGAAGAGTTAGAAGAGGAAAATCATAAAAAATGTCGAGAAGTTTTTAAAACATTTACTTCAATGGTAAGTGTGTTCAGTTTTAATTCTTTTTAGCCTCTCGACGAAATGAAAGAGATATACTGACCTGTTCTGTACTCTACGCGGAATCAAAATGATCGGAATTGCCATGAAATTGTTGTTAAATTTGTAATAACAATACCTGGGGCCCGTTTCTCAAAACTACAAGTTACAAATCTACAAGTAAAATACACCCAAAACAACAACATTTGTAAAAGTGTTGTTGTTTTTTGTGTATTTTACTTGTAGATTTTCAACTTGTAGTTTTGAGAAACGGGGCCACTGATAGCATTGTAGATCCCAAGTGGATGGACCGAGCCGATTTTAGCTCTTTTTAGTTTTGTTTACGATGACAGAAACACAAATTTATTCTTGCTCTGTACTTCTTGTCTTGCTAATAGTCCCGTCTTCTTTCAGCACTCGCCTCCCTTATTTATGCATCAATTATCCTTAGACCAGTATTTCTTGAAATGTGATTCCTTTACACAATATCTCTCGCTGTATTTAAAGGATAATTTCAAAATAATGGACTATTCGGATTTGGATGGAAGTCTCGCCGACAATCAGGAAAAGGCTGAAAAGTTAGAGGAACTAAAAAGATGGTAAGTACTTTTTCTGTAAGCGCTTTTAAAATATAAACTTTAAACTTAAATTCTTATAAATATAGCATGCAAGACTATACATTGGCCTATATTAAAGAAAAAGCCAAATGCCGGGGCATCCAAAGTGTCATAGACTCCTTGAATTTATCACAAATTCATGTTATAAGTTTATCCGACATGGAACGAGAAACGCACGAGCTGACTATAGTTAATTCCCATCAAAATATTGTCCATCAAACTCTTATGGCCGATCTCAATATACAAGCACAACTACAAGTACAAAAGGCTATAGAGTTTATTCTTTATGAAAATACAAAACAAAAATTGGACCGGGCATTAAAACGGCATGAAAATGTGGTCAGTCTTACCAAAATTATCTCGGATGCCATTTCCAATGCGGAGATAATATGGATAAGCATTCAGATGGACTTGGAAAGAAATCGTAATCGTTTTGATAACACTGCACAATTGACAAAAGCTACACAACAATGTTTGCAACGTGTGCAATTAATGCACCAGGCAACTTCTCAACACTCAATAGCCACACCCAGTCTGGAGTTTACAATACAAATGTCACAACAGCTGGGCAAGCATTTGCGACAACAGCTGCGTTATGATGTCAAGAGTTGTCTTTACGAATATGAAAAGTTCAAACGTTTATTGAACTATGCTCTACAGGGTTTATTGAATTGTAAACCTTATAATGCAGCATTAGAAAAAATTAAAGAAATGTTGGTGGAGTTAAATAGTTTTTATTTAATATTTTCTTATTTGTTAATCGTTTCTTTTTTTTAAGCAAACGCCTGGAGGCCATTTTACATCCATTTGTTTATGACAGTCCTGTAAATGCGCCCATGTTTGAGAATGTTCATTATCTAAGACCCATTTTCAATATAAAAAATCAACAGCAACGCATTGAAAAAGATTTAAGACACTTGCGTACACAATTTAGAGAAAATATATCGGAAAGATTGGTAAGTAGTTAAAAGTAGATTTTAAAAATGTGATGAATTTAAAAAAAAGTGAAAGTTATAAATTTGCTTGTAGCAGGTAATGCAACAAGAAAAATGCCGAGAACTACTATTATATATTTTTGATGTGTTGTAGTTTCTGCTAGTGTTTTCGTCTTTTCATTATAGCATTTTTAGTTTTCATCGGATTTCGGTCGATTATAACTTATAATTTTCTTAATCGAATGAGCTATTCAATAAAATTATTAAACTAAGGATTCTTAATTATTTGCGGTACAAAACTGCTTCCAAAAGTACAAACATTTGCGAAAAACTTGAAAATTTTCATAAAATTTTAACTTGGATCCACTATAACTCAAGCATTTTTTATCCGATAAAAGCCAATCAGTAGCTTTTCAAACAAGATATCACTTGCTTTTATCGAATCAGCCTTTGACTCTGGGTGGCGTTTGAAAGAGAATTTATACATCGAAAAATACAAATGTACCGTTATGTAGTAAATGTGACGTGATACTTTAAAATTTTATTTTATTTCTGTTCTAATTACCCTTGATCCAAACATTATTAGGCAATAGTTTTCTTGGTACACGCAAAATTTGTTTTTTTTGTTGCATAGTGTAATTTAAAGAAAAGAATTTTTGGGTGCCAAAATTATTCCTTTTTTTATGTATACAAATAGATTTTTAATCCCGGGAATTTCCGCATAAAATCCCCGAAAAAGCGAGAAATTAAAATAAGCGATTTTTGCGGGAATTCCTGGGACGGGGAATCCCAAATAAAAACCCCTATCAATAAATAGGCTTTAAACTAGTTCGTTTTGTATTAAATAGAATCAGACGAAAATACATTTTCAGCCATTTTTAACTAAAGTAGTTTTTAATTTTTATAAAAAAAAAGAAGTTTAGTCATCTTAATTTGTTTTTCCATTTCAGGAGAAGGATAAACTCTGGCGTTATAGTCAATTATTATGGATATGGTTTCTCACTGAGCCACGTCGTGTTCTACATGCCATCGAAGAGGCCAAAAAGGCAGCCTCTAAAGTACCACAGATGACCGGCATCAAGGCATTGGGCGGTATTAAACGTAAATAATAATCGGACATGTCACACATTCCGATTGGAATGGCTTTAATCAGCCCGATTATGAATAATAATTCCCCGGGAGTTTTTTCCCTATTCCCCTATTCTAAATAAAATCTCACCGGGAAATGTATCCCTTTCCCATTCCTCCTATTCTAAATTACAATCTCCTCAGGAAAAAACTCCCAGGGATAAAAGTAAGTATTCTAAATACGGAGGAGAGGGAGAAATTCTTGCGAGTTTTTTCCCCAAACATTTTGAACAGAACTCATGCAATAATTTTAAATTCAAATTTAAAAATGTTGTGAAACAATTGTATATGCATTTATTTAGCACAACAAGTTTAAATAAACACCGGAATGTTATATTTCTCTCTTGTTTTAGGCATTTTTCTCCACGCCGTGCAAACATGCGCTTCAAAAACATGAACTACTTCTGTCTTCGGAATAAATTTTTAAAACACACTAGATTTTGCATGCATAATAGGTAAATGGAAGATTTGTTGCGGTTTAACAAATTTATAATTTCCTTTTTACACACAATCATTGGGGATTTAATGAATCTGGCCTGGCCTTGGCCAAGCTTTCGCGTTCAATTTCTCCGCATAAAGTTCTTCCGAGAGCATCTGAGTGACTACACTGCATATTTTACTTTTTATTTAAGCAAAAACAAATATTTGTATTAACACACAATCTTATTATCAACGAAAACATGACATTTTTATTAATTTTTATTACTGAACTCTTGCGTTAGTGCAGAATAAAATGTAAACACTCAACAGCTGATCCAGATTTTTCCCTCTCCCTTATTTGTTTATTCCCCTGCTTTTTAGAATAGGAAGATTTTTCCCCGGGAACAAATGAATGAGAAGAGAAAAAACTCCCCGGGAAAATTCATAATTGGGCTGAATATCTTTTTGTTTCACGGTCTTCAGACTCCGTTTATTTTGTATTTCGGTTTTACAGTGATAAAGTTTTCACACTTCCGTGGGCTTAAACATTTTTTTTACAAGTAAAGCATAAACATAAAGCTTTTCGTTCTTTCGTTTTCTGAAGAATCAACTTACGGAATTGAAAACCACTTTCGATCGGAAGGGTATTATGTGACATTGCTGTATACATATATGTACTGATTTGTGCATATACATAAATAGCCCATAATAATTTAGTTTTATTTTTGCATATTCATAAAATTCATTCTTTTTTATTCATACTTTTGTTATTGAGTGTAATATTGCAAATAAGTTAAAAATTACAAAAAATAAATAAAATAAATTAAAAGGGAATTCAGTTTGAACCAAGCTTTTGTGTTTTCCTTTGCTAACTTTAATATGCATCTCTAGGGTTTTTACTGAAAAAGAAAAAAGGAAAATATTATTATAGAAAATAAAACAACATTAAACATCAAAGGATGCGAAAAAAACAAACACACATGTATTATGTAATTGATTACTGATAGCCTAGAAAATGCGGGAGTATGAAAGACAACATTACAACTAAAGTGGCTGCTAGGTGGATCAATATCCTAGCTTCAATATATGTGCTTGTGTGCGTTTGTTATGAAAATCAAAAGCATTTTGATATTCTTCAATATTTCCCCTCCGTAAATGTGTAAAAATTTTTTGTAAACAAACGCACACAAACTCATATATTGAAGCATAATATTGATGTGTTTAGCAGCCACTTAAGAGACTTTTTTTTATTAAATCAGTAGTCGCTTACAAAAAAGCTAACATTAAAGAAAATATCGTTACCTAAAACGAAAACGGTCCTATCTAACAACATGAAAATTGTTCAGGAGAAGCCAAGAACATGTTAAAATCGAAAATATTGAGACTTTCAATGCGAATTTTCAGCTCTTTTTGGTGTTCTATTTTCTTAATAAAATCGCCATTTTAGTTTCGGGAACTCTGATATTTTTGGTGATGTATTTTGATGAAATGCATCAGAACTTATAAAAAAAGTCGATTTAAAATTTTTTCTAAGTTAGGGTGGTTGGCGTCTTAGCTGACGATATGTATATACATACGTATTTGAAAAGTAAAAATTAATTATGATATACATACTTAACAATTACATACATACATACTCAAAATAATAAACAAGAACAACAATAACAATGGATTTATAATTAAGGCAGTAATATATCAACTTGCCAAACTCTTATTAATTAATACCGTTATAATCTAATATACATCTTAACACACAAACACTTGCAATGATTGGCTAAATTTCATCCATTTTTTTCTCCATCTTTTAATTATAAAAACCCAGCCAACATTTTTTGCCGACATGTCTGACGTCTGAGACGTTACCAGACAATCAACCGAGTTGTCTAAGATTCCCTCAGACATATTTATGGCAGAATAACTAAAGGTGAAGGTACATAGCATGCGTTAAATACGCTAATGCGTTACAGACTCTGTCAAAAAAGTTGAAATAGTGTGTTTCCATAAGGTAAGATACAAAGCGAATTTTGCGACGCGCGTAACTCGCAAAAAGTTGAACATTCTTCAACTTTCACGCGTCGTATACAAAATGACAGGTAGTGCTGCCAGATTCATATGCTAAAATGTTTGTTTAATGGAAATAAATTATTAGAAATTAATTTTTTTCTTAAAAAATGGTTGAAAACTGCATTAAATAAATAAAGAAAAATAAAACTTAAAGGCAAGACAAAATATAGCCGGCAAAGGCTTGAAATTGTTTAAGCAGAAGAGCATCAAAGGCGTGGTGTGTAACTTGCCATTCTTAAAGCGTTAAAAGTTCGAAAAGTAAGAAAAGCGTTGCCGCGTAACGCGTGGTATGTACCACTTTTAGCAGTCACTTCGCTTTCTTGCCAAACATACATTTGATTTTCAGTACGTTTTTATACCGACTTCGTCATCTTGTGCAGACTCCCTGACCGACTTCGGACCGAAATTGGCAAAAAATGTGTGGTGGGAAGATTCACACATTCATACATATGTATCTTTACTTTTTCCACTAAAAGCTCTTGTATATCAGAGATGGAAAGTATTAATTTTTCAATATCTATGAAAACGTGGTGCGACGAACGTTCGCATTCGCATTTGCGAGCTATTCACTTGTTTTTGATGTTCGAATTTGCATTCGCTAAAATGGATGCGAATATTTGAAGCGAATAGTAAAATTAAAAATAAATCAAAATTTATTAGGGGGCCTAATCGCCACTTTCGATATCGAGCTTATTTGATCGAGTTTTCTTAGTTTGTTCGATATCGAATGTCATAATCTCAAACTAAGAAAACTCAATCGAATCAGCTCGATATCGAAAGCGACGATTAGACCGCAGCAAATTTTTTGGCGGAAAAGAAGAGCAAATTACGTTTTATTGTAAAAAATAATGCTTAGTATGTTAGTAATTTGCATTTTCTTTTATTAATAAAGGAGTGATATGTAAACAAAAGAGCTTAGGAATAGTTTTTCAATCGTTCATGAATGTAAAAATACTTTGTGCGAAGGCCTATTAATAAGGTCGTGTTGAAGGCACATTTGAGTATTTCGATGATATGGCTTGTGGTTTGTACTAAATGAAATTTTTATCAAGGCGCAAAAACCAACTATAATTTTTAATATATGAGGCTTGGTAGCTAGAGTCGTTTGCTTCAATTTGCCGATGCGGGTACCATATTATTCTTACTTGTCTTCGTGTTAAACAAAAGATAGAACATTAAACATTAGGCGATCTCATTAAAACTTCGGAGAACCAATGTACATATATTCACGGGGCTTATTCCATTTGCCGAGTTATTGTTCGACGTTTTTAACCATATCTTTAATTTTTATCTATTTATTTAAAGCATTAGATAATAATTACAAATTATCAATTAATGTATGTAATAGACCGTGGTGTGTAGGCCTTATAGTGCGTTTCCATATACGTAATTTCGGCCAAAATATTTGATTTGCCCAAATTAAGTAATTTGCGACATGATTTCCCATATATTTTTCATATTGGGAAATTATATCAAACGACTTAATTTGCTCAAAATTATGTCGAAAATACCCTATGTAACCCTGCGTTGCTCTTAAAATTACAAGCTCCATCCCTGGGTCATCCATCAATTGTGATGGACAATTTTGAAAAAATGACTAAAGAACATTTCATTAATTTTAAATATCAAAATATATCTGGACAAAAATCAATTACAACTGCTGCGTACACCTTATAAAGTAAATACATCATTAGTCTATGAAAATTCGAACTCTAAATCACTCACAAGCTAAATGGAAACACTTCGAAGTAATTTCCAAAGTCTACGTAATTTGCTCATAATGGAAACGTACTATTAGGCTCAATATTTTCAAGTTATTTTATATCGTTTTTGCATTTCAGTAAACATTTTAATTGTATGAAACTTATTATTCGCATTCACATTCGCTAAACTGATATTCGCTATACCCCTAAATAAAAACCAATGGCAATATCTCTGACAACTTAATTTTTCATCGTACACAGCAGAACAGAGTAGTGCCACTTCTCACCACTTGTCAGGTGGTTCTGTTGAATGCAATTTCAATTCTGATATGTATATACAACTTTTTCGTGAAAATTTAATACGAAAATTAAATCACTTAAGTTGATATTTGTTGGATGAAAGTAAAAACATACTATTTCCAACATCCTGGCAACACCATTGAGGTACCCTGAAACTCATATCAGCAAAACTACACTTAAAAGGCAGATATTTGTGTGTAACTTATTAATACATAAATTGTTTTATGATTTTGGGGACCTGTACGAAGAATACAAAAAATGCTGTAATATATGAAAATATTAAAGTCACTATATCTTTAAGACCAGAGCTAATCAGAAATTTGTATGGTGATTTCTGAATTCAGCAGATGAAAATACATAAGAATTATCTATTTTGATCTCCGAAAATTTCAAAAAGTTCAAAATTGTTGCATTGTGCTATTAGTGGTTACTACTCTCGATTAATATCATTATTTTAGCAAGTATTCCAGGCTCAAGTGCAAAAGTGGGGTCCATTTTATATGTTTTAACCTTAAGACAAAGGAAATTTACAAAAAAAAAAATTGCTACTTTCCTATGCAACTATTTGCAATATATCAAGCTTTCCATCTCTGAGTCGTGCTAGAAAATAATAAAAAATGGTGGCATGCGGCCACAACACTGCACATATACATGCATACATAGCCTTTATGTTAACAACATCAATTATAATGAAATAACGCGGCAAACTGTTAATCTTAATAAAAAACAAAGAAAATGGATGACTACATACAGCAAAAATTACAAAACGAATCAACAATTGGATATAAAATATAAACAATCTGAATCTATTATTACTATTATTCTCCGAGATATTATGTACGAAAAAATACCGAAGTTTAATTGATATTCGTATTATGTATATCGTGTATAATTTGCATTGTTTACATGTGTGCGTATGTACGAGTTAATAAGTATGTAAATGTTTCTTTATATTTTGTATTAAAATACCAAACATGTAACTGTTATCTTTAGCTCGCACAGTGTACTAAATCTGAAAAAAAGGAATTTACGATTTTTTTTTTATCGAAATGTTGATTTTTTTGTTATGCAAATGGAAAGAAGCAATCAATACAATCAACAAATGTGTTTTTTTACTATGGACCTAAAACTAAGTTGCTCTAGTGCTCCAAATCTGTTACTGATCTAGGTAGTCTTCTCGTTTTAAAAATTATATTCTATGACTGTTTAGATATCATACGGTGAAAAAATCGCATCGATGTAGTTGTAGGTTTGTTTGCCTGTTATGACAGTTTGAAGGTAGAATTTTTTTTGTTGCAATTTTAGCCAGAGTGCAAGCCATGGTAGAATTATACTACAGGTAGTAGCGAAGCTACAACAACCAAACAACAGCAGAAACAACACGGATTTTTATTGTTGTTTAGGTTCGAGGTTGTCAAAAAGCACAAAAGAAAATTTGAAAAAAATGTATATGTTCACATGTGTGTGTTTACCAGAGACTTGCGCCGAGACGGCTAAGCCGAGCCGCCGACTAATTTCCACAGCCGCCGCCGATTTATCTTGCGGCTAAAATCGGCTTAATGGAAGCCGCCAGCAACGATCGTTTTTCGGCTCAAAAACGGCTTAAAATAATCCGCCGATTGCTTTTTTTAATTTCCACTTCTACTTTTTTATGTTTTTTTTTTCATAATTTTTGTTCAAGCATTATTTTAGTAATTTGCAGTCTACACCCAACTTAACATTAACTTCAAGTTAATGTTAAGTGTAGACCGCTCAAGTTAATGCTTTTTTCAGGGTATAACATAGTTGTTAGTGCAATTGTTTTAACAGCGCAGTAATAACTCCAAGTTACAACAGCATATCAAGTTAGGAACAGAATGCTCACTTTTGACAGCTAAAAGAGGCTGTTGTCATGTGTTGTGCATTTTTACATACAAAGTGCTCTTACTAAGATAATATGAAGGACATAGTCAAATTAGAAACCACATTATAAAATAAGAATTGCGTTCCCTCTCATACAATCTTCGTAATGTTGTTGTATAGTGACGGGTCTAGTTAGTAGTCTATGGTTAGGTGGAGACGTAGAGTAAGATAACGAAAAATATATTTGTATGCATTACTCTGCGACCTAGGCTTGCCAGATCAAAATTTTGAAAAAGCTTGACATTTAGAGAAAAAAAGCTTGATTTACTAAGACGAACTGCCAAAAACTGTCAAAAACTATTCAAAAGAATAAATATTCATTATCCGACTTAAAAAAGGAGAAAATTATCAATTCGTTTGTATTTCTTATGTGTTCCTTCAGGGCTCTGCCATATACGATTCGAGTTGAAAAATTTTTTTTCTTTATTTGGATTATATTACTTACTTCCTAATGGGTCCTGTTTTTTATTTCATAAGAATTTTTATTTTTTCCCACATATATTTGGTATTTCTTTACTTTAATTTGTTTGCAAAAAAATATTGAAAACATTAAATTTCCATTAAAATTAATTCTTATCATTAATTCGGGAAATTACATTATTTTTCTTTCTTTACAAACGCATTATTAATAGGAATCGAAAATACAAACGAAGTTAATTTATGAAGATTTCCTCTTCGTCCAGTTTTTAAATTAGACCATATTTAGTAATTAGAAATATCTTTGAGAAGAAGCTCTTAATCTGTATATAATTTATTATTTTCTATAGACTCGACGAATTTCCATTGATAGTTCCCAGCAAACAGCTTTTTGCAAAAGTGAAAATTACATTTAAAAATTTATTAGAGAAAGACTTTCATTGTAACCCAAAGCGTATTAATATCAAGTGGCCTTATTAGTACGACAACAACTGGACTTCACCTATCTGTCATGTGAAATGCATACATAAAAAGTTTTTATTTAGTTTTTTTACATAGAGTTTGACATTTTGGTAAAGTTCATTTACAATAATAAGGCCACCTGGTATCAATTCGCCTTGCTTTAGCCTATGTCTATACGTGATAAATTTTTATCATGACAAATGTCAAACTTTATATTGAAAAATAACCTGCTTTATCTTATCTGTTTTTCCTATATAGAATTTGCCATTTATCATGATACAAATAAATCAGGTATAGACGTTTGTTTCAATATACATAAATAATAATGTATTATATATCCGAATAATTCTAGCATGATTCATGAATTAGATTCCAACGGTAAAATATATAATTGATGTTCATGCATAAAATTGCGAACAGAGAAATTAATTTTTAGCTTGACAAATAGCTTTTTAGGTTGAATCTGGACAAGCCTTAACAAAGTTTGACAATCAAGCCTTTGCTTTATTTTTCATAACAATTTAAAAATTTTTGAGAGGCAAAGCAATGCTTAATTTCTATGCATTTTGTTTGGTGAAGAATTGGTATGAAAAAGAAAAACTAATTTAACAACAAAATGAAAATTTTCACTTTTATTACATGTCCATGTGCATTTCCAGCCGAATTTGAGCCACCGCCGACTATTTTTTCCCAGCCAGCCGCCGCCGATCAAAACCCCTCGGCGCAAGTCTTTGGTGTGGGTGTGTGTTGGTATAACATAAACAACTTTTGACAGAGTCGAACCCAAAAAAAAAGTTCGTTAACGCTTCACCACTACCTGTATTATTCTACCATGGTGCAAGCAAACAAAACTTTTCGCAAACGTTTCATCCGGACACATAAACTTTTAAAATATTTTCAATCGTTTCGTACATGAGCAAAACCAAAATGAATACTTTGCAATGACAAAGATTGCAAACAAACAATTGGCTTTTCACTCATCGGCTTACTTTAAAATCCCATTTCAATCGTACAACTACTAACGAAACAAAAGCAGAAATGTATTTTGTTGAATGGTTCATTGCAGGGATGGCATAAGAGATTTTAAAATTGTACCAAATATTGCCTAATTGTACCAAAACAGATTTTTGAAACCAGAAACATGTATTAAGTACCTATAGAAAATGCATCAAGTTTCTTTACATACATAAGTATATAGTACTACAACAAATCTTCATCGAGCTGCCACTTATATCCTAACTGTTAAAATAAACCAAATGTATATCAAAATACTCTATGAATGTACGAATATTAACAATAAATAGATACCACCATCTTACTCAACGGAATATTGAAAAACAAAAATAAAAACAAATATTTGCTTAAACAGCCTAATGCCACTTTATCATTCACGACTAATAAAAGAGCAACTTTACTATTGCCGTACGAACAGGTTTTGACCTTCTTGGATAAATAATGGTTGAAAAAAGTTAATTTAACCATTTGACAATAAGACTCTGTAATGATCTTTCAGACCACTGTGCAACGTCTCTAAAACTCGATTTTTTGCAAAAACCAGGTAATTTCACCTTATTGTGAATAAAATCAATATTTATTTATCGATTGTCGTGAAATAAAGCTTATTCGATTTGTAGTATGTGTACGGCCAGTGAATAAAAATGGTAACATTTTAAAATTTTCGGTTTTTTATAAATTAAAAAAAAAATACAAATATTTCGATTTTGCATAAAAAATATACTTTTCATCATTGCGGTCTGACTAATTCTGAAACCATTGAGTATATAAAAAAAATAATGTTAAAACGGCTTAAATGTAATTTTATTTAAAGTTTTTTAGTGGTTGCTATAATAAAATTGGACAACACCTTTCTAAGCTTTGATAAAATCAATCAGCCTCTTAAAAAAAAAAAATTATCCATAGAATTTAAAATTTCGACTGTTTTTGTAGTTAAGGGAGTATAACACATCAAACGAATATGGTGGTACTCCTCGGCATTTTTCTTGTTGGATAGTGTAATATGTATGTATATGAAAGAATACAACAAAAGTGTCTACCTTCAAGCTCCCAGAACAGGGAAGGATGTAATTACAAATATATAAAGAACTTTCCAACTCTACTGGTAAAATTTTGCTTTGGCGGTCTAGTACGACACTACGAGAAACATCTACATAATTACCTGTTGTGTGGGTCTTTTTGTTCCTTTCATAAAAAGGGTCAAAACTCCCCTTGAACAGCAATATTTGTCATAAAATTCTACTTTAACTCTTCGAAGTCAGGAAAAATTTAACTTGAAAGTATATATCATCATTTGTTCAACTAATTTAGTCGTTCTTATCGTTATGCACTTTATTAGTAAAAGATACATTATATATAAAGTACGTTGCGAATATCCTCGTCATCTACGTCAGAATATGCAGTGGTGGTGATAGCGTAAGTGACATTTAAAAAATTTTTTGTTTTATTATTGAAATTAACATATTATGCACCTACTCAAATTGTCGAAAATTTTTAAAATTCAAAGTATGAAATTTTGCCCAAATAATAGCAAATAAAGAAATAAAAGTATGACCTCTTCTGCTTTTAATGTAATTTTTATTTTTTGATATCTTCTTAATCTATTTTTCATTATGTCCACTGTGTATAACTGTTTAAAAATATCACACAAATACTTAAGAATAAATGACTGATGTTGCTGTTGTGTTTTGGATTGCTTTCTTAATAAGAGCGTGTTGTATTGTGACTTTATACTGTTTTGCATAATTTTTATTACCAACAAGCTTTTAAAGACACAGACACACTGATACACATTATGTTTATCTTCACAAATACACTTGTCCAAACACTTACACTTTGACACGCTCACAACTACATTCAAGATCTTGTATTAAGGATAATTTGCTATAAAAGCCCTGACAGGATATGCAACAGTTTCATTCGTTTATTAACAACGGTAAGGATTTCATCTTTGTTTGGCGCTTTGGAACGATTTGAAAGAATTGGATTAAAAATCTTTTTAAGAACTGTTAAACGGTTAAAACGGATGTTTTGTGAATTAAATACAAATGAAAAGCTCTAAGCAAGTGTTTGAAAAGTGAATGAAATTCTTTTAAATATTTTTGGTATTTTCTTTAACATAAATTTATGTATATGTGTGTGTGCGTGTATGCTACTTGTTTGCTGATTGCTTTAACCGCCATTAACTTTCATCACTTTGAAATGTGGACATTATTAATAAATGAATTTTAAGATTTTCAATTGAAAATGAAAGAAAGTGCTTGAAAATTAAATGTAGTGCAAATTTATTAATAACAACATATTTTCTTTAAACAATGGAATAATTTAAAAAATAAACTAAAATTGTTTAAAAAAGAAAAATAAAGTCTTAAAGAAGCGAAATGTGTTTCATTTTATAGTTATAAATTGCGTTATATCAAAAATAGACAATTTAAAAAAATCTAAATTAAAGTTAAAATGGAAAAATATGAAATATTGAAATTTTAATGTCTATGATAATAAAACTTTAAATGATTTTTATTTTATGCAAACCTTTTTTTTTAGTTAAAAAAAAATATTGTGCTCCAAAATGAATTTCTAGATCGGAAATCGGACTTAAAAATTTATCAAATAATTTCATAAAAAAAGATTAACTGAAATAAAAAACCTTGAAAAAGCTTTACTTTGTGCGTAATTAAAAGTCTAAGTTGAAAAGCTGAAAAATTCTAATGAAAATAGATATTTATTTTTGAGCTTAATTGGAAATCCTGCGAAATTTTAAGATCATAAATAACAAATAAGGACTTTGGTAATGTAATTCGTTGATTTTAATTTTGTTATTAAAGTCCTGCTATGTGAAGTGTATCGTATGCATTGAAGTATATTAATTGAATTTTCGAAATACCATGAGTTTTTAAGATCTATAAGCCGGTACTAAAAATATATTCAGAATCAATTGCTAGATAAAGTGCTTTTGTAAATAATTTTTAAATAGGAGAATTCTTAAAACCTATTTTAAGGTGAGTTTTTATTAAATTCTCTTTAACTTGTGCTCTCTCCATTAGTAAGTAAACTTATAAAAAAAATAAAACTTAAATTACCCTCTCTCATCTTATCTTGCTGGTATTGGGACCACCTCGGCAGTATATTCATTTTAATAGAAATAATTGACGAACATATCGGTGAACATACATGCATAAAATTACATTAGATGAACATATCGTTCCAACCATGTCCAAATATCGAATATTAAAAAAATTCGCGTTTTAGACTCGTTATCTTCGTCCTGCGTTGTGTACGACACATATTGTTGTAAAGGTTTTTTATTTCTGCTGAAAAGTACAGATTTTGACATTCGATGGTTGGATATGGTGGGAACGATATACAGGTCCCTTCTTTTTTCAAGATGACTAGAAAGATTTTTGAATTCAATTAATAGTGCTGATTTCAAATTCTTCAAATACTCCTAATTCGATTTCTTTGATTAGTTTTAAAATCAAATGCATACCTATACATATGGGCATTTCCATGTCAGCGTACGTGACATTTGTACGCCTACAAAGTGGAATAGATTTTGCGAAAATAGGAGTAAGTGAAACAAATTTTTTCTTTATGTTCAATTCAGAGGGTACTATATGTGAAAAAAAAAATATCACATTTGGAACATTGTTGTACAAAATATAGAGGGAAATAAGGGCATATCGCACGCGACATAAAATGGAAGAGATGTTAAAGTTCATGTAAAAATATGCGAAAGTCTGCGAATTGTGAATTTTTTTCTTTTTTTAAATTTCTTACACTAAGCCAACTATTTTTACTTTATTATCCGTAAATTTTAAATGAAAAAAAAAACTTTTGGATGATTTTATAATGAACAAAATCTAGTAGCGTACGTGACATAGCGTACGTGACATAGCATACGTGACAGATTTTTTTCTTATAGTATTCTTAGGTAATGAAATATATGATTTGTAAATATATCGACCCCTTAGCGCCAAATGATCGTGAGCGACATTTTGTAAGAAACTAATTTTTTTATTGAAATCAAAATTTTGTGAGCCTAGCCAAAGTTTAAAATCATTAAAATGTCAAATTTGTTGACAGCTTTTAAAATACAGGCTTTAACATTTGATCGTAAGCGACAGTTTATGAATATAAATCATGTTTAAGTATAATAAAAAACTCTTCTCCTGAAAAATTAAATTTTTGTCGCTTACGATCATTTGGCGCTAAGCGGTCGATATGTAAACAAAAACTTAAAAACAAATGAAAAGTATCTATTTGGTAATAATAGCAATAAAAACAATCAATATCATTAAATATTATTGTATCTAATTAATTTTCTAAGATACTAGTTCAATGAATTACCTTTTAATTTTGAAACGCCCTCTTTCCCAAATTTATATTTCACTATTTAGTAAAATATTAAAATTTGTATTAGAAACATTAAAAATACCTTTTCTTTCTTAATTTTTTATAGTTGCTATTAAGAATACACATTATGAAGACATTTTATTTTATAAATTGAGTTTTTTATTAAAAAAGAAAAATCCCGAAATCCCGAAAAATCGCGGGATCCCGAAAAAATTCCATGATCCCTGGATTTGAAATTGTGAAATGCAGAATCCCGGGATCTACAAAAACCACTGCCGTTTGGCATCCCTAGCCTGCAATGGTAAAAAATATATTTTTTTATGCAAAATTGGAAAATTTGTATTTTTTAAATACATACATATAAAAAAATCGAAAAAAAGACATAATTTTTATGAGCCGATCGTAAAGCCACATATCGTCATATAAAACGTAAGAACATGTCACTACAATTTTTCAAATTTTACAGGAGACTGAAAACATTTTGTAAAATAGTACAACTCATAGTGACTTCGTTGTTTTCTTTTTGCCTATAACGTCGTCGATCATGATAGTAGCAGCATAAAAATTTGTAGGGATATGGGCTTCGATATTATATACAATAATTAATTAAAACAACGATTTTGAAATTTTTGTCACTTTCATGGTTTTACGTTTCATATGACGATATACTACAATTAAAATAAGCTTTATTTAATAAGAATTAATGGATTAATATTGATTTTATTCATAACTAATTGAAGTCAGCTAATTTTTGCTAAAATTGCGAAGCTTTACACTATACAACAAAATCAATGTTTTTGTTAAGTAACAAGGTTCTAACCACTGAATATGGTAGAGGCCACCAAAAAAATACATACATACGAGTACATGTATCGCCGTTTTGAAAGTTTACATCTGGGATCTATTTTAGAGGGAGTTAAATCCTCCCCGAACCCCTTTTGGCCGTAGTTATACTGTCTCAGCATACCATATCTTGTAGGGCTTACTTTTGAGCTGTACGATGTGCTCAACACTTTTATGTAAAACACCACGTGAAAAATTTTTGTGGAACAATCAAGCCCGCTATATCGCCTCTGAAGGAGGAGGGCGCTTTCACTTATTTATTTAGGGGCCAAAAAGACTAATACCCCGAAGAGCTAGAGAGTTAAAATATTTTACTAAAATTTAAATAAAAATAAAATTTTTTTCCTGAAATGAAGCTTATTTTATTTGTATTATAAGGGACTATTCACATATTATGTAACGTCCAAGGGGGGGGGGGGGGTTGTTAAATATTTGTTACGGACTAGATACTTTATACTAAAAATTTTGTAAAAAGCGTTACGAAGGGGGGGGGGGGGGGGTACAAAAACTCCAAAAATAGCGTTACGTAATATGTGAATAGGCCCTAAGTGGCTTTATGATTTGTTAATAAAAATGGTAAGCTTATGCTATTTAAAATTTTTGATAAATTAAAAAAAAGATTTTTCCAATTTTGCATAAAAATATATTTCTTCCGAAACTATTGGGATCGTAAAAAATAATATTCAACCAGATTTAAGATAGTTTTGTTTTAAGGTTTTTTGTTTTTTTTTTTTTTAAATAAAATTGGACAACCTTTTTCCAAGTTATGATAATATCAGTGGCGCAGACTCTTCAAGAGGAGATTTTTTTTGCAAAAATCAGATAATTTCACTTTATTGTAAATAAAATCAATATTTATCCATAGATTTTCGTAAATTCAAGTCTTTTGCTTAAGTCGTTTATGCTGGACGATGATAATATGTATTGCGGTCCCATTAGGCGAATCATTTCCACAATTAAAATCAGCTTGTAAGCCACTATGCGTATGATCAATATTAAAAATGTTAAGTATACGCGATAAACATGTACAATTTGAGTTCTAACAAATACACAAATAAAAATATATTTAATATCAACAATGCAATGAGAGTGAATTTACATTAGCTTAAGCTATTTAAAAATAAAAATTCAAGAATTCAATAATAAAATTTCTATAAAAAATCCATTATTATAATAACGATGTGATAACTTGCTCATATTTATAAAAAACAAAAAAGTATTTAATAAAACTCCAAAAAAAAAGTGCCGAAAAGAAAACGCCAAAGGCAACAAAAATATTCACCGTCTAGACAACAAAAAACAATAACAAAATGCGTTCCAGTTTACTTTTTGTGAGCGGCTGTTGTTTTTTAGTCCTTCTTACAACGCTGGCCATTGTCTATGAAACAAAAAGAATAATTTTACTGAGAAAACATTATTGGCAAGAGAATGAAATTGATATCGATGACACCAATAATAATAACAACAACAAAGAGATAGACAAAAGTAATGGCAACAACAAAGATAATGAAAATTACAACAACAACAACAATTATAGCTTACGAAATTTAGCATATGACCTGCAATCTTTAGCCTCTGGTTTATTTTTTGCAACAAACAACAATGATATTTTACAACAACAGCAACAACCACAACAACAACACAATTGGTATGAATCAGTGTTTAATGTGAAGAGACGCAAGAAACGTGAAATAATCGAAATTGATAAAATGGGTAATCGTGTTTACAATGTTGGCGTTCTGATGGCATCTCATTTGGGTAAGTAATTCTTGATTGTTGCTTGGTTTTTTTAACTGTTGTTGTTGCTTTGCGTATTAGAACGATTGTAATATGATATAGTGTTAATAAACAGTTAACTGAGTAATAAGATCCCAGCAAACATTTTTTGCCGATTTTTGTGCGAAGTCGGTCAGAAAACTTACCGAGAATCATTTGAGTGGCTGACAAGCAACCGGACTAATTTGTCTGAGGAAATTCTAAAAACTATGCCAAAATATCTAAGAGAATTCAGTAGAAATTCTGCCGAACTTTCTATGGAAATTTTAAAGGATTTTTTGACGTGTCTTAACAATGTCGGAAAAATGTCTGATAAAACATCAGAAAATGTTCCGATTTACTATTCTGATACGTCGGAGCTAAAATAAGAAATTAGTCGGAGCTAAAATAAGAAATTTATCAGAAATGTCGTTTAAAATTCTCCATGCATTGTTCTGCTGCTTATGGCAGCTCATCAGAAAACATTTGCTTATATCTTAAAACTCAAATATTTGTCCACATACTCTCAAGTGACAAATGAGAATTATTAGGAAAACTAAAATCAGACAATGTGCAGAAATGACTGCTGAAAGTCATTAGACGTAGATAGGAAAATGTGCCGGCTATTCTGTTAAATGTTTTAAAGGAAACTAAAATGCCCTCGGATAAAAAAATGTTCCCTGGGATGTACATGTTTGTTTGTATGCATGTTAAAGAGTGGCATGAAAATATGCCCAGCAAACTTTTTTGCCAATTTCTGTCCGAAGTCGGCCAGAGACTCTGCACAAGACGCCGAAGTCGGTACGAAAACGTACCGAAAATCATACACACAGAAAAAAATGGAATGTAAAATCAACATGACGCAATTGTGATCAGAGAAACAAGCCGAAGCAAAATTATCGGCGGCGGCGACAGAATTTTCGGCGGCACACCTATTTACGGATATTTTGGGAAAAAAGGTAGTAAAAATTTTTTTCGAAAAAAGTACGCAAATTTGCAACCCAGTCGTGAACAAATTCAGAGGATCTCGGCTGCTGATTTTGAGCCGATGCGAGCCGATGTAATCGGCGGCGGAGCGATAGGTAAAAAAGCAACCGGCGGCGGTGCGCCGTCGGCTCGAAATCGACTGGCTTGTTTCTCTGATTGTGACTTGAAATCATATTAAATTTACATGAAATAATTTATCGTTTCACTGTTCTGCTTAGTTGTGTGACTTGTTGCTGTTTATTCTTACATGTGTCGGTTATGTAGACGATAAAAAACGAATTACCAGCAAAAATTTACTGCTGCTTGCTTAAAATTACCATTGTTTCATATTAATTTTAAATTAAAAATTATTAATCTAACCTTAAATCTCTTTGACTTTACATTTTTCGTTGTTAAAACAACTTTGTCACAAACGCTACATTTCATTTACAATCAACATGACTATAACTTTAATTTCAAATAAGTTGTATGGTTAATAATCATTTAAATCACGTTGAAGTAAAATTAAATTCATTTTACATACGATGGTATATATTTAGTGTATTGGTAAAGTAAAGTTTGAAGCTGTTGTGCCTGCAGTGGTTAGTGCGTGGACTATCATGCAGGTGGTACGAGCTCAAATCTTGGCTGGGGCAGCCAGCTACAACACAAATTTTTCTGATGCCTATCATGTAAGTAAAATAATTAATAGAATAGCTACATTAAAGTCATGTTGTTTCAGCTTGATATAACTATAATTCAACATGATTCTTAGTGTTGTTTCAATATTAAATTCACGTTGTTTAAACTTGAAATAACTTTGATTCAACATGATTCTCCGTGTTGTTCCAATATCAAATTCATGTTGTTTCAACTCGAAAGAACTTTGATTCAAAATGAGTTTTCGTATTATATCATTATAAACTTCATTTTGATTTAACTATACTGCAATATTAAATCAACATGAAATGTGGTTAATTCAAAAGGATAAAATTTCCTTCAAAATTAATGTAAATCATGTTGAATTAAAATGAAACGCCTATGAAGCAAAATCACTACCGAAAAATGTTAAATTAACCTGGTTTTCGACGATTTTACAATGAAATTCTTCTGTGTGTATGAGTGGTTGTCAAGAAACCGGACCTCTTTGCCTGAGGAAACTGTAAGAACTTTTCCAAAATGTTCAACAGAATTCTGTATGACTTCTGAAGAATTTTGAAATCCTACGGAAATTTTCGACATGTCTTCAAAATTTCGCAAAAAATTTCAAGATATAAATGAGAAGTATTACGAAAACTAAAATCTGACAATGTGTAGAATGTCTTAAAGACAATTAAATTGCATTAAGCTGATGTGCAGACTACTCTGTTATTAAAAACTGCCGGCTACTCTGTCAAATGTCTGAGGGAATTTGAGGCAATACGGTAGATTATCTGGTAAACTCTTAGCCGTCAGACAAGTCGGCAAACAAAAAAATGTTTCCTGGGTGTAAAAATTGCACGGTTTTTCATTTAGTTTTTATATGTGTGTATGTATGTTATTGTTGATTTTTAAATTTCCTCTGCATATTAAAATATCCTTGTATTTCTTATTCTCTTCTCTATTGAATAGACTCACCTTTTGACTTGGAACGTTGTGGCCCAGCTGTGGATTTAGCTTTAGATGTTATAAATAAGGAATTTCTAAATCCACATAATATAACCTTACGGAAAGTTCAAGCGAGGTATGTTAAAATTATTTTACCTTGTTCAATTTAAAGGTTAGATATGGTCTAATGTTGAACAAATCGATGAGGACAATTTTAGACTTAAATTTATGTAAATAATAGCCAAGACAGTATTTTGTTATGCATTTTACTCTTACATTATATAACCGATTTTGACAAAACTAATACAATTTTAAAAATATTTATTTGCAGATATGCACAATATTCATTTTGTTATAATCCTTTAAGTATTTAAGAAGCTATAAGCGTTTGAGGTTGCTACTACTACATGCTCACATAGTACATATGTATGTATGTATGTATTAGCTTAAAGTTAAAAAATAACTAAATTTCACTTTTGCAAAGCGAATAGCAGCACAACATTTTTTCTCTTCTTTGAATTGGTGTTGTTGTAGGAAAGGAATAAAGCTAAGAGGGAGTAAAAATCAATAAACTGAAATAGTTTATATGAAGGGATTTGGTTTTTCTATTATATCTTTTTTTTTTTTAATTTGAAATCTGTTTTTTAGTGATTTTCCAATGTTTCTTTTTCTTAAATTTAAATTTCTTTTGCGAGGTTTACATTTTTGGTCAATTTTTGATATTTAAATGAAAAAAGGATTTAAGAAACAGTTAAACTTACTTCTTTTATTTCTTTTTTCTTTAAATTTTCTATAATTTTTAAATTTTGCTCTTAATTGATGTGCGTTCTAAGAAATTTATTTTGTTTTGTTTAACAATCATTTTTAAAGCGGTTTTTATTACACTTTTTTTTATTTCATTCGTTTAACTGTCATGGCGTTTTATATCATTAATTTGTTAATTTCATACAAAAAGAAAAGGCCAAGACTATTATTTTTAAAGACTTTCTTTAGAAAGTGTTCAAAAGAGGGGAAACAAGAGTATAGCAAATAATTTAAAGCAATTGCTGCCGGCCAGTTGAAAATGTACTCTTTATCAAAAGTGTGTTCACACGGTGTGTATTTGTCATATGGAAAGGTAAAGAGTTCATTACCAATATATTTTATGTATTTAATTTGACAGCAAGAACCGTGGCGAAATCGTTCTTGTTGTACATATATTTTACACATACATTTTAGCGGGACCGATCGCTAAAAAATAATAACAAGTCTTTATCTTTTCGTGCATTTATCACAAAAAAAAAACGGCAAAAAATGGAAAAAGATCACCAAAACAATATAAGGCTCTAAAACAAACAAAAAAAGCGCAAAAAAATAAGTCGTCAAAAACCGAAAAAATCGCCAAAACGAAAAAAGTGTCATTACAAAAAAAAAAAATAAATAAATGGCTAAAACTAAAAAAATCACCAAAAACCGAGAAAAAATCCCCAAAGCTGAAAAAGCGCCAAAACTGAAACAAAGCGCCACAACTAAAATAAATCGCTAAAGCTAAAAATATCGTAAAAAAGCAAAAAAAAAACATTAAAACAAAAAAAAAAAAAAAGCGCCAAAACCAAAAAATCGCCAAAACTAAAAAAATCGGCAAAAAACAAAAAAAAAATTGCAGAAACGAAACAAATCCCCAAATGCGCTAGAACTAAAAAAAAATCGCTAAATCAACAAAAAAAAAGCTTAAGAAATAAAGAAACTAAAATTAAACGAAAATGTAAAACGAAAAAAATTCCCAAAATGAGAAAAGGGCAAAATCGAAAAATTTATATATCTGTATTCGTACGGAACCCTTCGTGTGCGAGCCAAAGTCGCACTTTACTTAATTTATTTATATGTAATAATACGAGAGAGAGAGAATTCTTTCGACATGGTGAAATAAGCAGGAAGTTAATTTTGTATCCAGAAAAACCATTTTGAGGTTTTAGTCACATGTAATCTTCCTGTCAAGCTTAACCCTTGTGTATGTATCACTTCATAAAATAAATAAAATTTTAGCTAAAAAAATTACTGCTAATTTTAGCAATCTCACTGTATGGATATAGTATCTTACAAATACCAACTTATTGACATTGTATCACATCGCGTAGTATATAAAATAATAATAAGAAAAACTTGTTGCTTTTACTTTTATAATGTAATAAGAGAATAATTTCTATTCTTCTCCATCTAAATAAGTAACATTTGATACTTTAATGTCTTTAGAGGTTCACAAAATTAATCGTTTGTATTTAATTGTTGTATTCTTAATTCAAATTTAAACGCACTGACTGACTTTTTGTAACTTTAAGATACATAACATGAACATTTCGTTTTCCCTTTCCAGCAAAAACAGACATTAATAAAATCAGAATTTAATTTAAGAAAACAACATCAACAAACAATACGAGAGCAATTATTTGAAATTAATGACTTTTTGCTTATGTGCTGTTAAATAAATTTTCTACTGATTATATTTAACTAAAAGATTTGTTTTTGTTTCATTGTTGTTGTTCGTTTTAAAAGTTATCCTTCCTGTTCGGGTGCCAAAGCTCCTGGCCTGGCAGCTGATATGCATTTTAAAGACGACGTTATTGCTTTTATAGGACCAGCATGTGCTTTTGCTTTAGAACCTGTTGCTAGACTGGCTGCCTATTGGAATTCACCCATTATAACGGGCATGGGAGATCAGGTAAGTTGCTTGCGGTTGTTTGTTTTTTCTTTTCTTTAGTGCTTAAAGCTCTCTTACTGTGTTTTAAGTCAATTTCAATTTGAAATTAATTGTCTGTGCTGAGTTAATTATGTATGATTCAATTACTGGCATGCTTTAGATGATTAAATTTTATTTACAACATTTGTAGCACGTGAATAGAATATAAGAAGGAAAGTACATTTTATTAAGAAGATATAAAGTCAAGAGATTTTAAATAAAGCTTGTGTGTGGGTGGCATAAGATGTCATCTAGAAGTTGAAAAAAATGAATTTCAGTAAGATCTTAAAATTTTCATTTCCTTAAAAATTACTTACATTGAATTAATCTAAAATTTAAAAAGCTTTCAGGCATTTTATGAAATAACATTTTTGCAAAAAAAAAACTTGTCTAATTTAAACTCAGTCTTATTATAATTTTTTTTAATATTTACTATAGATTTTACTATTTAATGAACACGTTTTCCATAACTTGTTTGTTTTCAAATTCTTAAGCCGCCTTCAGAAGGAGAATTGACGGTAACATCTGGTATTTTAGGCAGGATACATAAATGGAAAAATGAGAGTACAGTAAGTATTGAATATATGTAGATATGTATGTATATTAGGCTCATCCAAAATATCAAATTATCAAAATGTTAAAATTATGGCCGGTGCCTGACAGCACCAAATTTTAGGTACTTTAGGTAAAGGTACTTTTTTTAAAAGATGATAAATAGCCGTTAAAGTAGCCGAAAAAGTGGCCCATAAAGTAGCCGATAAAGTTGCTGTTAAAGTAGCCGATAAAGTTGCTGTTAAAGTATCCGATAAAGTGGTCGATAGAGTAACAGTCGATAGATAACGGTAACTTTAACGGTAACTTTAACGGCTAGTTTAAAAGTTACCGTTAAAGTACAAAACGAAATTCTGAGTTTGCCGATAAAACAAAAGCATAGTTTATTAAAGCAATTACACTATGCTAGTCGCAAAATGTAACAAGCTGGGCACCTTACTGGTAAAGCAAATTCGAGTACGCTGAATTCAGTGGTTCATTCACGATTTAAAATTTTTATATTAAATTACCATCAAACAAATTTTTTTTTAATATTTTGCAATGATTTTTAGATTCAAATTTAGCTAATTTGAATATATATGAACAGCATTAAGATATCCTGTGACTTTTTTTGCGAAATAAAATACTTTTTCGATTTTTTTTCATTATAGTACAAATTTCTTTTATGTAAATTTATAAGAATTTGGATGATTAAAACTCAAAATTTTTAAAGTTTACATGTTACTAAAATTTTTTCGAAAAAAGTAGATTTAAAAAAAAAATCAAAGTGCCTCGGGCGTTATGTTGTGAATATCGTTTTTGTGGTACTTTAGCATATATTTAGCTAACTTCGGAAAACAGCTAACACCATTGAAATAAGTGTACGCGAATTACCTTTACTCATCTTATTAAAAAAAGTTGCAAACTTAAGTACAGTGTAATTATTTCAACATGTGTATAAGTTGTTTGCTTTCAAGTTAAAAACAGTGACATTGACATTGAATAACTATGAAATGACCACATTGACAGTAAAAAGCTCGAAGGACAATAACAAAACCACAACATCAATAAGGAAGGATACAACATCATGTAAATTATTTGAATTGTTGCAGTTCTACATTGGTAGCATACACGAGTTAATTTAAACAATTTAAAATTTATGGTCTATAAGCTTTAGGATTGACTAATAAATCGCTTGCAACAAAATTAGTGCTGCGCTGTGTAGTCCGTTATATTTTATTTTCACTTTTATTTTATTTTTTTTCAGGGCATGTTTAAGGATAAAACCAAATATCCCACCTTAACACGCATGTCCTATTGCCAGTGTCGTTTGAAATTAGTCTTTGCCAGCGTATTTCGTCAATTTAATTGGAAACATGTTGCTCTGCTGGTAGATCGTTCGGATTTATTCTCTCTAACGGTGGGTAAGAATTTAGAATATGGCTTGAGGCAGGAGGGTTTATTGAAATTTGTACGTGAATTGAATGGCAATGAACAGGAACCGTATGATCTTTATTTAAGAGATGCCAGCATGTATGCTAGAGGTACGATTTTTTCGAAATCATTATTTTAGCTGTTATATTTTAAAGTGGTATAAGTCTACTTATTACAAAAAAATTTATTAGCGGTAATTTTTTTAGAAACTGACAAATATAACAGCTCACTTATTTTTTGATTTATTACACTATCCAACAAGAGAAATGCCGAGGAGTACCACTATATTTTTTTTATGTGTTCTAGTCCCCTAACTACAAAAACAGTCGAAATTTTAAATTCTATGAATGAAACTTTCACAGTATTTTACTGGTGATCTGGAAGGAATAATAGGCTATATAATTGAGAAATATTGTAAGTGGGCGTGGCACTTCTCATATAGAAGAAATTTTCATTTTAGGATATTTATGGAACTAATGCAGCTAAAGACTTAAAAATTTGTGGGAGTAACTCTTTTTATAATGTTTTTAAAGAGATATTATTAAGGAAAGGACAAGTGGGCGTGGCACCTCCCATATATAGTAAATATATACTGTGACATATCATGGAAGCTAATGCGGTAAAACATCTAAAATTTTGTACGGAGTTACTCCATTGATTTTATGCATTGCTCTAGAGAAAAAAGTCAAACAAAAATAAGTGGGCGTGGTAAGTCCCACTTATAATATTTTATATCGTTTTTTTTGGAACTAATGCAGAAAGAAACTTGAAATTTTGTGTGAACAATATTTGTCGGAGTAACTCTTGTTATACTGTTTTTAAAGAGATATTATTAAGGAGTAGACAAGTGGGCGTGGCACCTCCCATATATAATAAATATATATTTTGACATATCATGGGAACTAATGCGGTAAAACACCTAAAATTTTGTAGGAGTTACTCCATTGATTTTATGCATTGTTCTAAAGAAAAAAGTCAGACAAAAATTAGTGGGCGTGGCAAATCCCACTTATAGTTTTTTATATGCTTTTTCTTGGAATATCTTTGTAACTAATGCAGCAATAAACTTGGAATTTTGTGAGAGCAAAGCTTTCTATAGTCCGGATTGGACATGAGGGTGTGGCACCTCCCATAAAGAGCAAATATTTATTTTGAGATATCTTAAAAACTAATATAGGCAGAGCCTGAAAATGTTGTGGGGATAATTCTGTCGATATTGTGCATTGTCTCTGGAAAGATTTTCAAAATTGGGCAAGTAGGCGTGGCGCATCTTATATAGAGCAAATATGAGATGGTTTCAAAACCAATGCCAGCAGACTGATCTTTTTGAAATATTTACAGCGTATTACTGATGGCACTTACAATATAGAAGCAACACTTACTTTGAAATATCTTGGAATCCAAGACAGTCGATATTTTGAAATTTTTTCCTTAGTATTAACGTCAAAACGGAGAATATTATTATGGAAAGGAGTCCACCTCTCAAATAGGTTAAATATTTATTTTTTAATATTCAATTTTATATAAACGTAATTGAAAAATTTGTAAAATATTACAAGGGGGATATTGTGTAGCGAAGCACACGGGTTTTAACTAGTTAGTTAATAAAATTGGTAAGTTTTTGCCATTATCGATTTTTTTATAAATTATCAAATAATAAAAAATTTTCAATTTTGCATAAAAAATATATATTTTTCATCATTGCGGCCTGAATAGTTCCGAAACCATTGAGCATATAAAAAATTTTGCTAGAACGCTTAAAGGTAATTTTATTCCAAGTTTTTCAGAGTTTTTGTAAGGAAATTGGAAAACTCCTTTCCAAGTTATGATGAAATTGGCGTAACAGCCTCTTAAAAAATCCCAAATTTCAGAAACAATAAAAAAAAAAAACGTATCGATAGAATTTCAAATTTCGACTGTGTTTGTTGTTAGGGGACCATAACACATCAAAAAAAGATATATAGTGGTAATCAAAGGTCATGACAAAAGTTTCATTTTGTTACATAGTGTTATTAATTACATTTTCTCTACTTAGTTGTTATATTGTCTGTACGTGGTACTTTGGTGAGAAAATTTATGTTGGCCGCCTATTCCTTGGGCATGACTAATGGCGATTGGGTATTTTTGGATGTGGAAATATTTCAGGTAAAATGAAATAAATAAAATAAGTTTTATGTTCCTCATGATGATTTTGATATCCTTTTATAACTAGAGCTCATATTGGGGAGATCATGATTGGGAATTGGGCGATCAAGATGATAGCAAAGCTCGTAAAGCTTACGAAGCTTTATTACGTGTTTCCCTATTACAGCCATCCAGTCCCAAATATCAAGGATTTTCTGAAAATGTTCGGGAAATGGCTCTTACAAACTACAATTATACCTTTAGCGAGGGTGAAGAGGTACTCCTTCAATTTAAAATAATTTTGAAATTGGAGAGTCAATTTTAAGTACATTTTTTTAAATTTAAGGTGAATTTCTTTATTGGTGCTTTCTATGATGGTGTTTATTTGCTGGGAATGGCTTTGAATGAAACTTTAACCGAAGGTGAAGATATACGCGACGGCATGGCTATAACACGGCGCATGTGGAATCGTGATTTTCATGGCATAACAGGTCATGTGCGTATCGATGATAATGGCGATCGTGATGCTGATTACTCAATATTGGATTTGGATCCTATTAATGGCAAGTTTGCGGTGGTGGCCCATTACTATGGTTTGCACAGGTAAAAGGGAAATATAAAGTGGAATATAAAGAAGAGCATTTAGATCAAATTTAGCTTAAAACAATAATTTTTATCAAGATCTTTTTAATCTTTATCTTATAACAAAGATTTTTTTTGTAATTTAAGAAATTATTCTGCTGTTCATGGAAAAAAGATACATTGGCCTGGCGGCCGCGAATTCCCTCCGTCAGATATACCAAAATGTGGTTTTTTGGGTAACTCTCCCGAGTGTCATGGAAATGGTAAGACAAGTCATTAGAGGAGTTCAGTATTTGATGCTAAAGTGCAAAAAAGTGAAATCCAAAAAAATAAAAAATAAAAAATTTCCTTATTTTTTGTTCATAAAAAAGCTGTGATATTTTGCATTTGCATTTTTGCTCCTAACACTGAACTCCCCTATTATATAATATTGCCAATTTGTTTATTTTAGAATTAATAATCATGTACGCCATGTTTGCCTCTGCTATATTTTTGGGTTTCACTTTTTTGGTGGTTTATTTAATGTGCAAGTAAGTGTTTTTGATAAATAGAAAAAATACAAAGTTTTTTTTTCGAAATTTTTTCGAACTACGAGTATTTTCAGTTATTTATTATTATTTTGATTTTAAATTTTCCCAGCAAATGCTCACGTTTATTTTAACTTCATTTAGACAAATGAAATTAAACAATGAGCTAAATAATATGTCCTGGAGAGTGCGACCAGATGACGTTCTACTAGAAGTGGGACGTTTATATGGCAGCAAAGTTGGTTTGCAGAAATTAAATGCAGAGGTAAACAACAAAATAAATTGAAAGAAATATGTATATTTAAGTGTTGTCTTATGGTTTGACAATATTTTCCGTTCTGGCGAGTGATTTTTCGTTATCTTTCGTTTTTGCGATTTTTTAAGGTATAGGCGGCTTTTCTTATTTTGGCGATTTTTTGCGCTTTGAAGATTTTTTCTGTTTTAGCGATGTTTTTCGTTCAAGCTTTCAGCTTTATTTGTCGTTCTGGTGATTTTTTACGTTTTGATAATTTTTTCCATTTTAGCGATTTTTTAATAATTAATTAGTTTATTGTCCGTTACCTGTTTTACTTTTTTTCGTTTTGGCGTTTTTTTCACTCTGGCAGCTTTTTTTCGTTTTGATGATTTTTATCTGTTTTGGAGACTTTCTTTCGTTTAAGCGTTATTTTTCTTGTTTTTGGCGTTTTATTTTTCGTTTTATAAATTTTTTTCTTTACGGCAACATTTTCCCCGTTTTTGGAATTTTTTCCTATTAAGCGATTTATTTCCTTCCGTTTTGGTGAATTTTTTACCTTTATTTCCCGTTCTGGCGATTATTTTTGCATTGTAATAATTTTTTCTATTTCAGCGATTTTTTTCCTATTTTTTCGTTTAAGCGATTTTTTCATTTTGGATCATTTTCTTCGTATCGACGTTTTTTTCGTTTTGGTGAATTTTGCCCGTTTAAGTGTTGATTTTCTTGTTTTTTGCGTTTTTTTTAATTTTAAATTAAATTTTAAAAACTAGTTGCTCATGGTAACTTTTTTCCATTTATGCGGGTTTTTCCGATTAGGGCTTCGTTTTTCTTTGTGGTGATTTTTTAGCTTTATTTCCTGTTCTGGTAATGATTTTACGATGTGATAATGGTTTCCATTTTAGGGATTTTTTCCTATTTTTTATCCCGACGCTTTTTTTTTGGTTTTGAGGGTTTTTTTCGTTTTGGCGAGTTTTTTCCGTTTAATCATTATTTTTCTTGTTTTTACCGTTTTATTTTTCGTTTTGTAAATTTTTTCCTTGCATCAACTTTTTCCCGTTTTGGGGATTTCTTCCGATTATGCGATTTATTTTCGTTTTGGTATATTTTTTAGCTTTATTTCCAGTACTGGTGATCATTTTTGCATTTTAATAATTTTTGTCTACTATATAGACTTTTTTATATTTTTCCATTTAAGCGATTTTTTCGTTCTGGTTGCTTTTTTCCGTTTTGCATTATTATGCGTTATTTTTCTTGTTTTTTTTGCGTTTTAATTTTCGTTTTATCAATATTTTCCTTACAGCAACTTTGTACCGTTTTTGGGATTTTGGTGAATTTTAGGTTAATTTCCCGTTCTAATGATTTTTACGTTTTGATAATTCTCCCCATTTCAGCGACTCCCCCCCCCCCCCCCCCCCCCCATTTTTTCGTTTAAGATATTTTTTCGTTCTAGCTGCAGGTTTTTTTCGTTTTGAAGCTTTTTTTCGTTTTGGCGATTTTTTGTTTTAGTTATTCTTTTTCCGTTCAGGCGATTTTTTTCTTTTAGCGCTTTATTTACGTTTTGGTTTTGATCATTTTTCCATTTTAGCGGTTTTTTCGCTTAAGCGATTTTTCCATTGTGCAGTTTTTCTTCGTTCAAACTTTTTTTCGTTTTGGCAAATCTTTTCCGTTTGACATTTTTTTTTATTTTAGCTACCCTTTTCCCCTTTTTGGCAATTTTCCCCTGTTTTGGTGAACGTTTTATTTTTCGTTTTATAAATTTTTCCTTTCGGTAAATTTGTCTTTATTTACCATTTTTCCCATTGGGTAATTTATTTTCGTTTTGGTGATTTTTTTAGCTTTATTTTCCGTTCTAGTAATTTTTTACGTTATAATAATTTTTTCCAATACAGCGACTTTTTCCCTATTTTTTCGCTCTAGCGATTTTTTTTCGTTCTGGCGGCTTTTTTTCATTTTGAAGTTTTTTTCGTTCAGGAGTTTTTTTAATTGTTTTGGCAAATCTTTTCCGTTTGAAATTTTTTGTTCTAGCTATTCTTTCTCTTTTTAGCGATTTACTTTTCGTTCACGAAACATTTTATGAAAATTTTCATTGAATTGATGAAAAATTTCCATTGAATTGATGAAAAATAATGAGAACGTGTCATTAGATTTATGAAGCAAAATTTTTCACAATTTTTTTTTTACTTTTAGAACTTTTCCTTACAACAGTATGGCATTCATTCCGGCAGAGCCTCCATAGCCAGCTGTACTTCTCTCCCGCTAACTCAAGTCTTTACCACCATTGGCATTTTCAAAGGAGAACGTGTGGCTATTAAAAAGATTCACAAGAAAAAGGTGGACATCACTTCTACGTTGCTGTGGGAAATTAAACAGGCTCGTGATGTTAGTCACGAAAACACTGTGCGTTTTGTGGGAGCCTGCATAGATTTACCGCGACCCACTGTTCTTATTTTAACAGAATATTGCCCCAAAGGTAGCTTAAAGGATGTTCTGGAGAATGAAGCCATACAATTGGATTGGAATTTTCGTATGTCTCTGATACATGACATTGTCAAGGGCATGGCTTATTTGCACAATAGTGATGTGCAGGTGCATGGTAAACTGCGTTCTTGCAATTGTTTAATAGATGGTCGTTTTGTTTTGAAAATATCAGACTTTGGTCTACGGATATTGACCACGCCCACGGAGTTTGTAAAGGATCAGAATTATTTTAATAGTAAGTAAAGGACATATATTTTTAATATCATTAAATATTTAGTAAATTGCATATTTTTAAAGAATTTCTTTGGATTGCTCCTGAGCTTTTACCATTGACCATATTTCCCGGCAATCCGGCCACTCAAAAAGGTGATGTCTATTCGTTTGCTATAATTTTGGAGGAAATTGTTGTTAGAGGTGGCCCTTATGAAACAGCTCGACAATTTATGGATATTCAAACTATTTTGAATCGTGTAGAGTCTCATGAATGTCCACCTTTTAGACCATTTGTGGGCCAGCGAGATTGCCCGCCGGATGTTTTGGATCTAATGGAGAAATGTTGGGCCGATAATCCAGATGATAGGCCGGCTTTTGTTGCCATACGTTCTACTGTTAGGCTGATAATGAAGTAAGTGATAAAAGGTTAAAAATAATATTGCTTAAATTTCAATCTAAAGCTAAAATTTATGGCCAGCGTTGCCACATTTAATCGATTTATTTGCGACCACGATAATTTAAGTTACATTATACAAAAATTAACAATCTTTTTACGGCTGATTCTGGTAGAGAAAAAAAATATAAGTGTATAACCGTTTTGAAAGTTTACTTCTGAGATTCATTTTAGGGGGAGTTAAAGTTCCCCACTCCTTTTGCACATTGTTATAGTGAATTGGCATAGAAAATCTTATAATGCTTACATTTTAGGTATAAGATTAGCTTAGCATGTTTATTTAAAACACTACGGGGAATATTTTTGTGGAACACTTTAATCTTCTAACTGTTTGCCGTCTGGGTCTTTTGGTCCATTTTTCAAAAAAGGGTGAACAAACTACTCTTCAGTGGCAGTGAAGCGGCCTAAAATGTCTTACAAAAATATTTGTCGACTATAAGTCTTCAAAGACACCAAAGCTCCCAGTTCCAATAGGAAATACAGAAATCATTCAAAACTTAAAATGTGTTTAAGGGTTAATTTCTTACTTATTCACAACTAATACTCGGCTCCTTATAGGAACGACGGGACCATATATATAGGAAATATTGTAATTCCTACGTTTAAGGTATAAGATGTGTTCAGGACTACGGGAAAGCCTTTTTGCGAAATATCTTTTGTCTATTTCTTTCCAATTGGAGCCACTGTCTGCCAGTACAGTTCAAAAAACTACACTAAAAGAATTTTCAATCAGCCTTAAGATATTTTTAGACTATTATACAAGCTGTTCGACTTCTGCACAAAATGCAACCCTGATATAATGTGTTGGTGTTACTTTTTTAAAACTTTCCATAAACTCATTAGATCAGGGTTGCATTTTTTATAGAAGTCGAACGGTTTGTGAGATAGTGTAAAACAGGCATTATTAACGTTCTCGTAGTCACGGTGAAATCGCTAATATATGGCAACACTTTCCTCATTATTGTTTCATTGCCAACATCTAATCACGCCTTTGACTACAACAACTGTTTTAAGCGTTAATTTTAATTTGAACTATAATTTTAGAGGCTTTTGTGAAAATCTCATGGATGATTTGCTACGCCGCATGGAACAGTATGCCAATAATTTGGAAAGCCTAGTCGAAGAGAAAACCGAACAGTTGAGTATTGAAAAGAAACGTACCGAAGAATTGCTCTATCAAGTGTTACCACGTCCGGTGGCCACTCAACTGCTGGCCGGTGAAATGGTGCAGCCCGAACAATTCGAATGTGTAACGATCTATTTTAGTGACATTGTAGGCTTTACAGCTCTGTGTGCTCAAAGTGGACCCATGGAAGTGGTGGATTTCCTTAATGATCTCTATAGTACATTTGATCGCATTATCGGTTTCTATGATGTGTATAAAGTAGAAACGATAGGTGATGCTTATATGGTAGTATCCGGTTTGCCCGAACGTAATGCCGACAATCATGCCCGAGAAATTGGCCTTATGGCTTTGGCTATATTGGATGCTGTAAAAAGTTTTAGTATTAAACATAGACCCGAGTATCAATTGAAAATAAGAATAGGCATACACTCGGGACCGGTTTGCGCTGGAGTAGTGGGACAAAAGATGCCACACTATTGTTTGTTTGGTGATACGGTGAATACGGCGTCACGTATGGAGTCAACAGGAATGCGTGAGTTTGAAGGTGTTAAAAAAAATAATTAAGACTTACTCTCTCTCTCTCTCTCTCTCGCTCTTTCTGTAATTTTTCCTTTCAGCATTGAGAATACATGTTTCTTCTGCTGCCAAAGCGATTTTCGATAAATTTGGCACTTTTGAAATGGAATTACGCGGTGAAGTTGAGTTAAAAGGTAAAGGTGCTGTTACCACTTATTGGTTGGTAGGTTGTACTGAGCCAGATCCTCGTCCGCCTACACCCCATAAAAACAACAACGATGATGTTCCTTTTCCCATATTATTTCCAGCCATCGGCAAGTAAATGTTTATAATAAATTTTAAGTATTAGTTATTAGCAGGTCTCGGACTTTCATGCAAATGCATGTTTTTAGTGCTGATAGATAAAGAGGTATTGACTAATTATTTATACAAATCATAAAATTTTAAGAAGTTTGGCATCCATTTGTAGTTGCGTATTTTAGCATATTTTGGTGGTAAGTGCAAATTTTTGCATATTTTGGCATTAAATGCATATATTTGTAGTTCTAAAAATATTTTTATTGCATACTTCTCAATTTTTTAAAAAATATTAATAGGCCATCCAGATTATGGATGGCGACCGAGCCTTAGTTGGGTTGCCAGTTGCTGAAAATTATGCTACTTGTGGTTCAGTTGCTAGTTAGTGCCTTTCTGGCATTGATTAATTTTCAGCTACCGACTTGCAATGCAATTAAAGTTCGGTTGCATTAAATAATAGACCCATTTAAGTTTGTTTTAAGTTTTTTTCTTTAATAATAATAAAAAATTTAAAAAAATATTTTCATATTATTTTAGTTAAGGTACTCTTTTCGTAGGTAAATTCATAGTTTTGTGCATATTTTTATTTTTTAGATGCATTTGTTAAGCGCTTAAAATCAATTTTTAGTTGCATGAAAGTCCGAGCACTGGTTATTAGACTATAATCTTTATTAGGTGTATGTATGTATATTAAAGATTAATGTGTAATTTGAAAACCCCTTAAAAAAATAGCCCAACTGTAGTGCAATTAATTGTTTTATCTTAGAGTAGGTTTTTAAGAACGAGATTAGAGATTAAGTTAAATTTAATATCTGTATTTATTTTTTGAGTTGACTTTTTTAAAATCTTTTTTTTCTAGCTGAGCGGCCAATGTTGGTGGTTTAATACTACACAGAAAAAAATAGACAAGAATTATGTTCAATAACACCATGTTATTGAAAAAAATATGAATTTCAATAACATTTGTCATTAACTTAATACAATATTTCGTTGTATGTATTTCTTTCTCATGCCGATTATTTCTTTTCTTTTCATACCTTAAAACAAATTTTATCTCATAAAAAAATAACTAAGGTATGGCTCGGCTGTAGAGAGCATGCTTTACGTCCGGGAATCCCGGGTTCGTATCCTAGGCATGTCAAAATTTTTTTAATTTATATATTTTTTTCTTTTGAAATAATTTTGTTATCAATACAGCGGAATCCTTTACCACAGGAAATTTGAAAAAAAATTATTGAATACCGGGATTTTTGTTATCAAAAACGAAACTTATTTTTTTCTGTGTAAGCTAGCAAAAAAATTTTAAAATTTAGTCAACGGCCCTTTCCACAATGTACGATTAAGAGCTAACATGGACTTTAACGGAAACTTCACCATACAAAACTTACTGTTAAAGTCCTGGTTAACTCTTAATCATACATTGTGAAAAGGGGCGTTAGGGTGGGTTTTTAATGTGAACATTTAATCTTAGTTTGAAACTATAATCAATTAATCTGAGAATATATTTAGTTGAGTGCTAATTCTGTTTGCCGTTTTTAAGTGGAAGCTTAAACCTCTCAAAATTGCCATGCTAAATAATAAAATATGACATCACTGATCAGCTGGCTTTGCAAATTGCAGAAAATAAAATAAAAAGAAAATAAAAGAAATAGAAGAATATATATACAGAAAAAGTACAATCGAATGTGTGTGTTGACATACATATATTTTACAGTTTAAACCACCAACGTTGGCCGTTTAAGCTGGGCAATAAAAGAAGTTATTTATCGTCTTAAAAAAGAAAACACAGATTAAAGATGACTAAATCTCTAATGTTCACATTACAAACCCAACCTTAAAGAGTAAATACAGATATTAAATTTAATTTAATCTTTCATAAAGTTTAAGAAAAATAGTTGCAAATTTTTATTTTATTTAAATTTATAAAAACGTTATTAATCTCTGATAAGCATGATCAGAAATAAGACTTAAGGTCTGAATCTTTAAATATAGATATATATACGTGTGAAGATCGCTTCCGTCATATGTAAGTAAAAATACTCGATTTTCTTAGAAGCTTTATATGCATTATTTTGAAAACTGTAAAGTTTTGCTTGTAACTTTTGTAACTTTTAAGTAGTTTACCATCAGATCAGAAGCAAATTTTTTGTGGTATAAAAATTAAAGAGCAAAAGATTTTCAAATGTAGAATGATACAAAAAGTACTAAGTCGGCTTTTCATAATTTAGCTTGCCGCAGGTGCTATAACAATATATCGCTCATTTGCTCAATTGGAAAAAGATAGGTAAAAATCTGTATCTTTGAAACTTGCGATCCGATTACAAAACGATGTATGTGAAAATCATAGAGGAGGAAATAAGCTTTAAGAATATAAAATTTTTTACTACCCTGTTGAAAGACGTGGTCAGCTACAGGGTGTCAAAGTTGACTACCTCGCCATTGGCAAACGTTGCTGGCCTCATGACTTTTATAAATATTATGCGATTTTAAACTAGTTGTAAAGCATTTGGTTAACACCTCCGTCCAAAATAGAGGAGTGTTATAAGTTTGTAGTGTGTCTCTGTTTATCTGTGTGTCTGTCTGCGCCATCGTAGAGCCCAAACAGCTTTACCGATATTGATTTAGTTTTTTTGTTTGTTTGGAATGTGACTTCATTGAGAGTGTTCTTAGCTGTGTTTGAATAAAATTGGTCAAACAGTTTATAAGTTGTCACCTCTTTTCTGATCCCTCTTGAAGCTGTATGTATGTTGTGCCGTAGCTCCCAAACGGCTGGATTGATTTTAATTTCGTTTTTTCGTTTGAAAGGTGACTCGATGTAACCTATGATGTTTGAAAAAAATCGGTCCAGCTGTTTTGAAGTTATCATCGATTTTCTTCGGCGGTTTTTAACATTTTTAATTTAATGTTATTTGAGTATATTCTTTGGAAATATTAAAAAATTCAGTAAAGTGCGACATTGGGTAGTATGAATAAAAAAAGCATTTGCTTGTTTTTTTAATTCGCTTAAAACCTTAAATACTTAGTTTTATATTAAATAAAAAAGAGGCGTGGCACTGCCCATATTTTTTATCACAATAATGTACTTGCACGAGAACTAATTGTGTGCGAAGTTTCATAAGAATCGGTTAAGTAGAAGTAGTTTAAATGAATATTTACATTTGATGGGCGTGACACCGCCCACTTTTCTAGCCATAATGTTGTATTGTAACAATAACTAAATGTGTATGCAAAGTTTCATACGAATCGGTTTAGCAAAAGTTGTTGATAATGAATATTTACTTTGCATGGGCGTGGCACTGCCCGTTTTTTTAATCATGATGTAGTATTCAAACAGAGTTCATAGGAATCGGTTGACTAGAAGTAGATGAAAAGGCATGTGTATATATTTCGTATGGGCGTGACCCCGCCCCTTTTCAACGGGACCAATCTGGAAGTGGGTACTTTTATATAAAGAAAGAAAATAAGAAATCGGCTTATAAATGGCGGAGTTTTGAGAGAACATCCTTAAAAAAAATACATGACGAATTGATAACCTTTCTCCTTTTTTTGAGGTCGGCTAAAAAGCAAATACTTCATTTTATTCATTCTACGCAGAGACTCGAAACACGAAGGGCTCCGTACATATATCCCTTTTTTCGTTTTTACGATTTTTTTTTTGTTCTTGGGGCTTTTAAATTTTAGCAATTTTTCATTTAAAATTTTGTTTCTTATTTTTTTGACGATTTTTTAGTTTTGTAATATTTTTTCGTTTAGGCGCTTTTTTCGTTTTAGCGCTTGTTTTCGGCTTGGCTATTTTTAAATATTTTTTTAATTTCGGCGTTTATTTTTGTTATGGCGATTTTTTCAATTGTTGCGATGTGTTTCGTTTTTTTTGGCGACTTTTGCATTTTAGCGATTTTTTTTTTGTTATGGCTATTTTTTAATTTTGAGTTTTTTATTTTTGGCGTTTAGCGACTTATTTTTTATTTTTGGAGCTTTTTCGTTCTAGCGCTATTTTTAATTTTTCCATTTTTCATCTTGGTTGTTTTTAATTTTGGGTTATCTTAAGTTTTTAATTTTGGCAAGTTTTTTAGTTTGGTACTTTTCTCGTTGGAACGCTTTTTTCATTTTGGCGACTTTTTTCGTTTTGATAATATTTTTAATATTTTTATATATGGCGTTTTATTTTTTTTTTTATTTTGACGACTTTTTTCGTTTGGACGGTTTTTTCGTTTGGGCGATTAACTTTTCGGCTTGTTCGTTGCACCACTTAATGGGATACCCTGTAATTATTAATTTACTCTTTAACTCTTTCAGTCTGGGTGGCTAGTTATATATCTGTATCTTTTAAAGTTGCGATCCGATTACAAAACAATGTATGCAAAAATGATAGAGAAGAACCTACGCTTTAAGAATGTTGAAATTTGGACAGGCCTGTTGAAACACACGGTGAGCTACAGGGTGTCAAAGTTTACCATCTCGGGCATGAAAACCCTTGTTGGCTACATAACTTTTACAAATATTCTATCTGTTCCCGTACGTGCACAAAGTTGCACAAACTTAACAGAAAGCTCTTTTCAATACAAATTTTGTATTTTTAACTTTGTGCACGTACACGTACTGTGTTTAAAAAATGTTAACGATATATTTAACGGGCATTTTTATACGAGTTCTTAATTAAAAAAAATGTGAAGAAAATACGAATTTCCAATTCTTTAAAGCAAAATTGGAAACGTACGAGTAATATGATATCACATATTATCATATTACTCATACGTCTAAAATGTTGCTCTAAAATATTGGAAATTCCCATTTTTCACATGTTTTCAATATAACGTTCAAAATAACGTTCAATATATCGTTAAAATTTTTTAAACATAAGAAGATTGCTTTGTTTTCTTGATAAATAGTAAAGAAATAAAAATTAAAAAATAAAGTTTAGTACAGTTTTCATGCAGATAAATAAAATGCTTCTGAAAATTTTACTAGTTTTAGAAAATCTGCTCTCCTGGCAATAGTTTTCTGCGGGCGGGTAACAATTTAAGCCAGATTAATTATATGGAATATGTACAATATCCCATGGCCGTTTTTAAGCGATTAATTTAAAATTTCGTAGAAAAGTTTACCATTTTCGCCCAATGCTGGATGCAGCGTGCACACTTTAATCGATTTAAAATGTAAACGTAGTTATTTTTGTAGTCTATTCTTTTGAAATATGGAAAAATAAAATTTTTGAATCTGAAAAATTGTTTAGAAAAATGTCTAACAATTAAATCAGTTTGTATTAAAAAACATTTTTTACATTGAAAATAATTTTGTATGGGACATAAAATCTCCTTTTTACTTAGCCTTACAAAAATTATTAACTTTTTTTTCTATATTTATGAAGAAAATTAAAATAAAATTTATATAATTTGTCTAGCTTCCAGGCGCGGTAGATATGTCGCAAAAAATTAAAAAAATATTTTTTGTATATAATTGAGCTAGATGCAACATTCCGGAGGTATTCGAAATCTATTGGATGACTTTTTTTCCTTCATACACCAACGTTCCACTTTAATGCATACCCTCTTTTTAGGGGTTGTTTTTACGACTAGTTAGAAAAAAGCTAAATATGATCATTATGTGGGGGAATTAGATGGTTAATATATTTAACAAAAATATTTGTTTTAATATTTTCTACAAAGTTGCTGAACAAACCTTATACCCCCGATGTAAAGAGCACATACTTTCATGTACCGATATGCAGCACGAACAGGCCAAAAGCGGGAAACTTTAACTCCCACTAAAATAAAATTCTGATGTGATCGCACAAAATGCTCACAAACATATATTTATTTTTGGTCTCCTCTACCAGAGTCGGTGGTTTTGTGTTGTACAGTGCTATTTATAATCTACATATTTTTATTTAATTTATGTAAATTTTTTTTTGCAGACCAGTGCCATTTTTATTAAAACGACTCATATCATGATTGTCTAGAAATACTTTAGAGTTTCTGTTCCTAAAACTTCTTTTTCTTAGTCTATGTATTAAAAATCAATGCAATGCCTGCGTGAAAAGCATTTTGCTGTATGGCTCTAAAACCTGGCTAGTTAACGAAGTCATCAAACACAGAAATCAAACGCTTACCAACATATGTCTAGGGAGTACATTAAAATAGGGTGGCCTAGAGTAGTCAGCAATGAACAGTTGCTTGAAATCGCGAACGAAACTTGCGTTGGGCACACATTAAGAAAACCATATGACGAAATTTGCCATGAAACCCTACAATAGAACCCCCAAGGAGCGAGGAGAAGAGTCAGACCAAAGAACATAATTTTGAAGGAAACAAATAACTCGTTCTACGAACTTTGACATATTGCAACAGATAGACAAAACTGGAGATTCTACGTAGATAGCTTATGCTCCTGATGGAATTTGCTGAATAATAATGTACTAAAACCTACATTTACTCAACTCCAAATGTGAATTTATATTTTTTTTAATTCAGCTCCTCCACTGTTTTTATATTTCTCAATGTACCTGCTTTAATCTATTTCGCAATATTTGCCAATTTAATATTCTTTACCCAACCAGCAAGTAGACTTAATATGAGCTGGTTCTTTCTCTAATGGTGTATTACAATGTGCATTCCTGTACGAATTTAGTTGATAAAATTTTTGTAAAAATTTAGCCATTTTTCACTCTCATTTCAAAGAATTTTTTTTTGGCGAGGACATGATTTGAGATAACTAAAAATTGTTTTCTACATGTTATGAAGGATTTTGTTACAAATTATAAAATAATTATTTTTGAAAATTTTGGCTATGCTATTACCGGAGATATTGGCGAAATGGAGAACAAAGTTAAAGCCATAACCAAAAATTTTAAAATTTAAAGCGAAATATCTTTGAAAATATTAAAGATATCTTAATAATTTAAACTACATTTTCTTTATGTCTTCATAAACTTTACACCAATTTTGAATTAAAATCGGATAATATATGAAAAAGTTATGAGGCCGACAAGGTTTTTATGTCCGAAGTGGTCAACTTTGACACCCTGTAGCTTATGTGTGTTTCGAAAGGATTGTGCAAGTATCAAAATTCTTAAAGCTCATGTCCTCTTCTATGATTTTTACCTACATCGTCTTGTAATCGGATCTCAAGTTTCAAATATACAGATTTATTACCTATTTTTTCCAATTGGATAGTAGCTATGCGCTGTAGCTCAACTTGTGTTGCAGCAGGATGTTCAAGATTTCATTATTCTTAAAGTTTAGGTCCTCCTCTATGATGTTTACATACATCGTTTTGTAATCGGATATCAAGTTTTAAAGATACAGATTTATTGTGCAATTATTTTCAAATTGTGCGACCACTGTGCGACGTAATAATTGAAAAACACAAATTTTTTAGAAACCGTGTTTACAATTTTCAATTTACTAACAACTTAACCGAGAATGAAAATATTATTCCCCTCCAAAAACATGACATGCTATTTGTATGAAATTTTTTCATAATATGAAGAACGATAAGAAAATGTTTTCTAGTTATGACGTTGTTGTAGCAAATGAGCGATATGAAACAATTTTTTAAAAATAACTCTTTTATAATCTTAATTATGATCAAGAAGTACAAAAGCTAATTAAACATTATTTTTGAGTAGGATTTAAGAGAAATAAAAAATGTTAGAGTTTAAAGACAAGTTTGGTGCAAAAAAAAGAAATACAAAAACTGGACTTGAAATAATATCTAAGGAATATGGAAAACTAAATTAAATTCAACCATTCACACTAGAACGTAAAAAAAATAAAATTAAGAGGCGATAATTTGTTTACTCCCACTTTCTATAAGAAAAACCCCACTGTGTTTTAAGCTTGAATGTGAATGCTTTGATGATGATGATGATGAGTGTATGTTTTTTATTGTTAAAATGTAAATTGGATATTTTTAAATAAATCTCAATGTTCAATGTTTAATAACAACAACAACAAAATGAAGTTTTATTAAAGCTTTTTTTATTTACGTTGAGTAGTATTAACGTCTATCAAGGCTTTTCAATAAGAACCCCCAAAAAGCTTTAAGCATTCTTCACAATATGCCCATACATGCACTTGCCAGTATTTAGGTATATACATTCCGTTAAGCTTTTAAACAACCACCAAGGATAAAGCTTTTAGGATTATTAACAATTTTCTGTTAAAAAAATTTTACATTATGACCTGACCTTATAAACATTATACACATTCATAGCGACGTAAGTCCCGGTCCACACAGCAATTTTTGAATTTGTGGGAGAGTGTTGAAATATAAATATATACCATGGGCCCGTTTCTCAAAAAGTACACTCTAAAACACTTTTGATGAAAACTAGATCGATAATAGTAGGCAACACTTTACAGATTATTATCGACCTAAAATTACACACGCATTATTTTTCAACAAAATGTTTTAACTAAAAAAAGCGATTGGCTGCGTGCAGGTTTGAACCGCGATCTCCTGACTGATAGTCTGACGTATCTAACATTCAGCCACAGCCGTATTATACTTTATGTTACATTTTTTCCACTTGGACTAAATATGTGTAATTTGAAAGGTTTTGTCTTTAATAAAATAACCACAAAATCGATGTAATTTTAAACAAGGAGAAATTTTCAACACAAATTTAGACAATATATGATCGTAAATTTGAAGTAATGTTTTAGACTGTACAAGCTACAAATCTACAAGTAAAATACACACAAAACAACAATAAAATTTGTAAAAGTGTTGTTGTTTTGTTTGTATATTACTTGTACATTTGTAACTAGTACTTTTGAGAAACGTGCCCCATATATATTCCACTCTCGCTCTTTCTCACCGAAAAATTAAGAATTGCTACAACGAAAATTGCACGTGTGGACCGTGACTAGCTGTTCATCTTAAAAGCTCTCTTATTTCAAGACCTAAAAAATTGTGCAAAGTTTGCTTTCTGTTATTTACAAAAGCTTTCTGCAAGTGTATAAATGTTAGACTAGAAGCTTTTCAATTTTGACAGTTTATAAAGAGAAAACAACAGTTAGTTGTCCTTTTAATTAAACAGCTGTTTGTATATGTAAACAATAGTCCTTTACAGTTTTCCTTTTTAATATTGACATTTAATAAGTAAAAAGTACTAAATACTACGTATTATGTACATATATACATAAAAAAAATAGGAAAGAAGAACATCAGTTGTATATCCTTACAACAATTTTAGCTGTCAAAATGGCAAAAAGTAAAAAAATCATACAAAATTGAAGAAAAATCCAATTTTTTCTTGATTAAAAAAAAAACTAAAAAGGAAGAAAACTTACAAACATTTATAGTGTAGCTAGCACACATTTAATTAACTAACTTTAGATTTAGTAAATTTATTAGAAAGTAGAACAAGTTCTAGTAGTTCTACTCTAGTTATTCATATAGAAATTTTGGTGTGGCCTGAAAAATATTAATACATACTGCATTCCTTTGAATTGGAAACACCATTTTCTAAAGAAAAATGTGTAATAAAGTACTGAAATAAAGCCGGAATATTAGTGAAAAAAAACCAACAACTAAACCAGTCACCAGCAATTTATTGGGAATACAATTGCCATGAAAATAATGCGCTTAAGACATGCTAAACTTATTGTACTTTTAATTGTTATAGCCAATCTAATATTATTTTATTACTCTTGGAAATCTACGCTATGGAAGAATATAGCAGCCTCGCTCACCTTGCCCAGCATGGAATCCTATGATTTGCTCAAAAATCCCTCTCAACACCACCGCCAGCAGCAGCAGCAGCAGCAGCAGCAACAACAAAATGTTGATAAATCACCCAAAGAAAAAGCTCGCAATGCCTTCAAACATATACGCAAATCTATAACAATAGTTTTTCGTAATTTTTATACTTTCGAAAATGATATCAAAGATTCGATTGATAGTATTTTGGATGTTATACCCAATATGCCCATTCTAGTATTGCAAGAGGGCATAGCCTATCCACCCCTGATGTATCAACGCAACTCTAGCACTCTTAAGGGCGAAGAGGGCAATAGTGTACGTTTTATTAATTTAGGATTTGATATTTTAAAGCCCATACAGGAATTGAATCCCTTATTTACTATACATACAAAATATGCTCTCTTTATGCCGGACAGTGTTCGTTTGAGTAGTAAAAATTTATTGCAGAAAATATTACGTGAAATTAATACAAATTCGTGGGATAAGGAAAAGGATAATGCACAAGTAATGGTGGCTGCCCGTAAACCTAAACTAATGCCTCCCTTAGAAGAAATCGTTAGACGTATAATTATTGTACCGTTTGTGGGAAATATTAAATCATTTGTCGGCTGTTTACAAATCATTTTGGATTTACCCAACTGGACAATACAGTATGTGGCTGTGAATAGCACAAGTGATAAATGCGATTTAGTAAGAATGTTAATATATACGAGTATATTTCAGAGAATTAAAATTTTATTTTTCTTTTTAATAGTTTTTGCAAAAACATGCCGTTTTAGTAGATGTGGCAGTTTTGAAAGAAATGCCTGAACCTTTGGCAGCCCCATTTCCGGAAATGTTTTACATTCAAGCCAAATTAAATAATATTACGGTGAGTAAAAAGGGCTAATTTGTTCTTTGAATTGTTTGTATATACTCTAAAACACTTTTGTTGGAAATAAGGTCGATAATAGTCGGCAACACTTTACTGATTATTATCGATTTGTTGATTTTTGAACAAAATATGTTTAACACAAAAACATAAAATAAAAACGCATGCGAAGCGATTGCTTGTGTGCAGCTTCGAATCGTGATCTCCTGGCTGATAGTCTATTGTAGATACCATTCAGCCAGAGGCGTATTAATGCGGGTGTCCACTAGCAAGTCACTTGCGGAAGAACTTCTGCAAGTATTTGCTGAAGTCTTTCCACTCAAACCGCAAATTGCGGAAATCTGCTTCCAGAAGTAGTTTGTAGAAGTTACAACGACAAACTTGCTGCAAGAAATTGCAGACATGTTTCCACACGATGTGAATACAGCTTGCAGTATAGTTTGCTTTTTCTACGAATGACAGTAAAAAAATGTCTTGTTGCAAAATTAGATTGGCAGCTGCTATCGATCGCAACATATTTAATTTAAAAACAAAAACGCTAAAAATAAAAAATTCCAAAATTTAAAAAAATGTCAAAACGAAAAATCTCAAAAACTAAAAAATCGCTTAAAGGAAAAAGCATCAAAATTAAAAAAATCGCGAAAAAACTAAAAAAAACGCCAAAAACCTAAAAAAGTCATAAAAACGAAAGAAAGCACTACAACCTAAAAAATCGCTAAAACTTAAAATATCGTCAAAAAGGAAAAAAAAATCGCAAAAAATGAAAAAAATCACCAAAACGTAAAAAACGCCAAAACAAAAAAAAAAAACACCAAAAACCGAAAAAATCGCCAAAACGAAACAAAATTTCATAACCAAAAAAAAAATCGCTAGAACTAAAAAAATCACCAAAAACCGAAAAAAATTCCCAAAACCGAAAAAAGCGCCCAACTGAAAAAAGGGCCAAAAACTAAAATACATCGCTAAAACTAAACATATCGTCAAAAAATAAACGTTAAAAGAAAAAAAGGAATAGTCTGATTCACAAAAAATGTATTTATAGGCGAGAATGCAGGCCTTAAAAAATTAGGTAGCTATTTTAAGCACAGTGGACGCTATATGTTGTTGAATACGACCAATTTTACCAATAAAATTATTAAGTCTTCGGAAAACCCATATCTTCCAAAGCAATTTTTTGGTTTTGGCGTTTTTTGTTTTAACCTTTTTTCGCTTTTTGACGATATTTTTAGTTTTAGCGATTTATTTAAGTTTTCGCGCTTTTTTCAGTTTTGACACATTTTCGGTTGTGGGGACCCGTTCCGTTTTTGGTGATTTTCTTAGTTTTAACGTTTTTTTTCGTTTTGGCCCTTTATTTTGGTTTGGCGATTTTTCCGGTTTTTATCGGTTTTTGTTTTGTTTTGGCTTTTTTTTTTGTTTTGGCGCTTTTTTCGTTTTGGTGATTTTTTTCCTATTTTTGGCGATTTTTTTTAGATTTTTAATATATTTAGTTTTAGCGATTTTTTTAGGTTTTAGTTCTTTTTTCGTTTTGACAGCTTTTTCCGGTTTTTGGCGGTTATTTTGAATTTTAATGAATTTTTTTAATTTTGTCGTTTTTTTTTCTTTAAGCACTTTTTTCATTTTTGCGATTTTTCGTTTTGAAATTTTTTTAATTTTGGATTTTTTTTATTTTTAGCGTTTTTTTTAGTTTCATGAGTTTGTCTCTTACGGTTTTCAAGATACAGCAAATTGTCGAAATTTCATAGTCAAAATTACATTAACTGATGGAATACCCTTTAATTTTTATTGTTTTAAATATCAGTGTTAATTGGTGTAGTCTATTCTACATACTACACTAATTAACACTAACTTTGGAAATTTAAAGTGTCCATATAAATATATATGTGTCTGTAGATTACATTAATAATTCAATATGTTTCGTTGCTCGCTTTAGAACACTCTTTAATTTTTAACTGTCATATATTTGTTGTTATAGCGGCCACAGTTTTACATATTCAGTGAAAATTTCAGGTCCGTATCTCTTACGGTTCCCGAGAAAACAGCCTGTGACAGACAGACGAAAAGACAGACAGACGGACAGCGTAGCGAAAACAATAGAGTTCCTTTACACTTTTGGTGTACAGAACCCTAATTATAGGCAGGATGTAAGCTTTAAGTTCCTTACAAAATTAGGTAACTGTTTTAATACAGTGGGCGCTACATGTTGTTGTATAAGACCAATTTTACCAAAAAAATTCTTAAGTTTTCGAAAAACTCATATCTTCCAAACTAATATTCTGATCCACAAAATTGTCTAGATAAGTTATAGCCAAGGATGTAGGCTATAAATTCTGTAAGAATTAGACACAGTGAACGCTATATTTTGTTATATAATTTTAACAATAAAACAATTTAGTCGCCGAAAAGCTTTTATCTTCCAAACTAATAGTCTGATCCGCAAAAACGCATGCATGAATTATAGGAAAGGCTACAAAATCCTGTAAAAAAATAGGCAGCTATTTTTAGCACACTGGGCGCTATATGTTGCTATATACGACCAATTTTAATAATTCTAAATTCATAAAACAAATCAAAGTGCATTCAAATTTCAAAATATGTACATTGAAAACTTATCTTGAAATTGAAAACAATTACTACATTAACATTTTAATTTAATAACTAGTGGTTTCGGAAATAAATTACAACAAAATCATACAGAAGAAATACACACAAGTAGGAAAACTTGAAAAAGGTGTATAGTTAGAAAAACTTATTTAAAATTCGCATACGCAAATCTCCGCAGCTAATAATACGATACCCATCACGTTGTGTTGATAATATTTAATTTTTGGTCCTCGACTTCATGCTGACTCATGGCCGCTATATTGTTTTTATATACATATGTATGTATATATCGTTAGAGTAAGCTCTTTCATAATACCCATCACTTTAGGTTTTGATCATTTAAAATTTTTAGTCCCAGGCTTTATGCTGTCTCATGGCAGCCACTTGCAATTTATTGTACACCGTTAAAGCGGAATTCTTCCTATGATCGTTAATATGATACAACCATCAGAAAAGGTTTTGATAATTTACAATTTTTCTAAATATTTTTAACTTTCAGAAATTCGTTTATCCCCAATCATTTCAAGATGGCCGTCGACTATTTGCCGCCTATCACACTAAACAGAGGCGTACCGATATGAAGAGGCGTCAATTCCGTGATATGTATAAAAAATTACAAATCAAACGTATTGTACGAAGATCTCATAGAGTCTCTACAAAACCTGATACCAAAGATACATCATCATCGTACAGTTTACAACACAATTTAGTTTTAGATACACAATTTTCCTCATCAAATTTCTCATTGCCGTTGGTAACCGATATTGATTTGATTGGCTGCGAAAGGACCACTAAATCCTGTGTTGGCACGGTGTACAATCAAAAGCCATTTTATGTTTATTTGGGCAAACATACGCCACCATGTTGTTTGGACAAGCTGAAGACCACCTTTAATCATGTACTGGAGGAATTTGAAAATGTTGGCATACGCTATTGGCTGGATAATCAGGCGTTAAGAACAGCCATTGATACAAATCAATTGTCATCGGATGCCTATGATATTGATATTAGTTTTAATGTTGACGACTTGGAACGTTCAAACTCGCTTAAGAAGTCCCAGACAAAACCGTATGTGGATAATGAGGGTTTCTATTGGATTAAAGCCACCGATGGACATTATTTTAGGGTACAATTTTCGAAAATCAATCAGATTGGTGTGAACCTATTGCCTTTTGAGATCACCGGCAATGAAGTTAAACCAAATGGATTTTTCGGCTGGAAAGCAAAATCATTTTCAGCCGATTTTTTGCATCCCATGTCAACAGTTTTATTTCTGGGTAAAAATATCATGTGCCCCAATAATGTCAGAGATTATTTGGAATTTAAGAGTATACAATAGTGGGGAAAATTATAGTACATACTAGCGCATTGAATCATAGAAAGTCTTAAAGCACACTTGTATGTTTGTATATTTTTAAACCATTTTGTTATTTTTGAGTTTGTTTATTTTATAAATTTTGTTTTGTTATTTAGCTTGATATTAGATAAAGAATAGTAATAATATTATAATATTAATTATTCCTAATCTACTACTATACCAAAAATCTACATGTAATTGTAAGTCCTTATGTATGATATTTTTTTAAACAAGGAATTGCTTTTAGTTACATTATTTAATAATTTTAACAAAATTATAATCACAACTAAAACTTTCAAATGAAATGGCTTTTTTCTTATGTGAGTATTTATTTGTTTTGTCACAAATTAATGTAATGACAGATTGGTATTATTCTTATGCTGTCGTTAAAACGAAAGTTCGAAAATCTTGGAATATTCCATAAATTTTTATTCCACTAAAAGCCATCTTGCCAATCTTTTGTTTTTACAACTTGTCTCTTCCCTTTTTCCTGTTCCAGTTCATTTTAGTTTTTAAAAATTTTTCAGCTGCGCGGACGTGTTCTTGAGAGTTTTCATTAAAATAAATATAAAATGATAGTAAAAAGTGTTGAAAAACTAATAATTTTTATATAAAATGGTAATTTAATTCATGATCTTAAAGAAAATTCACAAATTTCTGTTTTTTTCTTAGTAAAAAGTGTTAAATTAAGAAAATTTGTTTACTGCCGACAGCGCAGTCGTCGTTCGTTCACGTGTTTTGTTGAGATTCGCGACTTTCGTTCGCCGCAGTTCGCTTAAGCAGCAAATTTGTTGTTTGTTTTATAGTGTGTATGTAAAGAAGTGTGTGTTTAAAGAAGAAAATAAATAAAATGAATACCGTTAAAAAAGCAGCAAAAGCAAGAGCAAAACATTTCTATATGGATGCATGTATTTATGTACGCATGTAATTTGAAGAAAAGAATGCAGGTATGTATGTAATGGGAAGAGTGTGTAAAATTGATTTTTTAATAGGGTAAATAAAGAGTGGTTTAAAATAGGGATGTAACGATACGCCGTTTTGCCGATCCGATACCGATACCGATATTTAAAAATAAATATCGCCGATACCGATTCCGATACCGATACGAATATTGAAATTGAGTTCAAGTTTAGATTAACAAAACTCAAGTCCAATTTTTTTATTATACAAAATTACATTGTAAGAGAGAATATATAAAATTGATTTTAACCCAGTATAAAAAATTTGAAGTAATTTTTAAGGAGCTACATTTTCTTTGCTTCAAAAAAAATCTATATTAAAAATATGCAGAGAATTAGTAGAAAACCAAGAAAAATTTTTAATTCCTTTGTAATTTTAAAAAATACTCGCCATGCTTTTTAAAAAATCGATTTTTTAAAGAACATCTATCAACTAATATTCTTCTAAATAACTTAATAGCTTAATTATTAAAAGTCTTCAAAAAGTTTATATTTATTCACTTAAATTTACATGAAAATAAAGTTTTGAGTTTAAATTCGCATAAAAAAAATTGTGAAAATGGATAATTTTTTATCCTTTTTCCTTGAGGAAAAACCATTATAGAACACCGAAAAAGAAATTTGTCCTAGCATCGCTTCCAATTCGGTGATTGGTAATCGAAAAACAGAACTTCTTGCAATGGCAAGGATATGTAAAACTAATTAGAAATTATCCAAATTTGCAACGCTTCCGGACGCGAATTCTACATTTTAATGACTTCTTTGGAGTGTCTTTTTTTGCTGGAATAAGATTTAAAAAACAACGACTTGAATTTGAATTCATGGTAAAATTAACAAAAAATAAATATTTTTTTTTACAAAATAGCAGCATGAAAGATTATTAATTTCTAAAATTGATATTAATAAGATTTAAAAAATAACGAAGTGAATTTAATTCATGATGAAATTGGAAAAAAATAAATTATTTGTTTAAAAAAACTCTGAAAAAAATTTTAAAAGTATCGTCGTATCGACAGTAAAATATCGCCGATACCGATGTATCGGAAAATCTGAAGTATCGCCGATATATCGGTATCGGTATCGGTATTCGTTACGTCCCTAGTTTAAAATGCTTCAGCGTTGCCATTGTTGTTGTTTTTTAATTATGCACCAAAATACACTCAAAATAAAATATTGGTAAATCTAACCAATTTCATAGGTTAGAATTGAGGTAACCCATAAAATACAGTAAAAATCGACCAATGAAATTGTAGTTTAGTTGATAGTGTGTAAAACTACTAACCGCAAGGTCGCAAGTTCGATGCCTGTCAAGGCTTATGGTTCGATTATCGATGGCAACCGAACTTCAGTTGCGTTGCCAATTGCTAAAAATCATCTTACGGATGGCAACTGGCAACTGAGAGCTGTCAATTTCAGTTGCTTTTTAGTGCTTTTCTGGCAACCACAAATTTTTAGTTGCCGGCTGGCAGCGCAACTGAATTTCGGTTGCCATCCCTTACGTCCCTAAGTCGATTCGGAAAAAAATTAGCCAATTTCCTTGTGTAGTTTGTAGTAATTTTATGCAAAATGTCCCATAGTGCACCTCAAAGACTTTATTTTCCTTTACTTAAAAAATTTATTAATCTGGAGAGCCATATTTACCTAGCTGTTGCTGATAAGGCTTAAGTAGATGCTTCCGAGATGGCGAAAAGTACCAATTTGACATTATTTTGCATCAGGTCACTAGCGTTTGGGACTACATACACTCTAAAACATTACTTCAAATTTACGATCATATATTGTCCAAATTTGTGCGGAAAATTTCTCCTTGTCTAAAATTACATCGATTTTGTAGTTATTTTATTAAAGAAAAAACCTTTCTAATTAAACATATTTAGTCCAAGTGGAAAAAATGTAACATTAAGTATAATACGGCTATAGCTGAATGGTAGATACGTCAGACTATCAGTGAGGAGGTTGCGGTTCAAACCTGCACGCAGCCAATCGCTTTTTTTTAGTAAAAACCTTTTGTTCAAAAATAATGTGTGTGTAATTTTAGGTCGATAATAATCTGTAAAGTGTTGCCGACTATTATCGACCTAATTTTCAACAAAAGCCTTTGAGGTGCACTATTAGACATTTTGCATAAAACTACTAAAATTACACAGGGAAAATGTCTAATTTTTTCCGAATCGACTTAGGGACGTAAGGGATGCAAAATGTCATAAATAAAATAATTAAAGTTTTTGCTTCCGTATACAAGTTTATCTTTTATTTGAAGTGAACAAGTATTTTTTTTGTCATTAACAGTGATGTTTTTGTACATTACTAAAATTTTTCATGGAGAGTGTACAAAAACATTTGTGTGGCTTCAAAGTCTATGGGAGTCTACCCTTCTTTAATTTGGTATATAGTTTGTCACTCACTGTGTTGAAGAACTTAAATTTGAGTTTTTGGGGTCGGGGGAGGTAGAGAACGCCCGCTATTTTCAAAGGAAGGGAGTGACAAATTTTCTCAGGTTATCTCATAAACTATAAGGAATTTAAAAATTTTGTAAGGAGCTTTCTTTTAGACAATAATATTTTCTACAACGCCACTAAATACATTTTTGTTTTAAATTGTACGATTAAAAAGTTATAAAAATTATACAAAAGTGTAGCAAAATAAAATAGGTTCATATCGAATATAAATTGTTTGTTATGTTTTGTATATATGTTTCTAAGCCTACAACGCTTATTCTTTTATGATGTGCAAAAATCAAATGATTTTTGAAAATCTGTGCATAAGATAAGAGGTTTGACACTTTTTTACAATAAAATTGAGAGAATATCTTCAAATCATAAATTTAATAAATATTTTTAATACATTTATTTCAATAGTTTTCTTTTATAATACCTTAAATACAATTACATAATTATATAAGAAAATTTTGCAAAAATTTATGCCAAAAGCTTTTAACTCTGCACAGTCGTTGTAGTATCCTTGACAATAGCACCTTCGGGTAGTTCACGTACCAGAGATAACAATTTTTCCAATTTTTGAATTTGTAGAGTATTTTGATCCAAATACAATTGTTTTTTGGGAGGTTTCACCATCAAACGTAAATTGGGTGATAATTTCAAAGAGGTCACAGTACCCCTAGACACAAAGTAGTTTCATTAAAATATTATTCAGAAAATTCCATTGAAAAAACTTACTTATCATCTCCCACAATAATAAAAGGCAATTTTTCATTAAAAACCAAACGTGTTAGCTTATGTTTACGTTTGGGAACTACTGCCTGCACACAAATCGGTTTATACTTGTTAACATTCAAGTCGAATACGAAAACTTTGCCCTCATTGGTAACAGCAGCAAATACGGTACTCGAATAGGGAGCCCATTTGACATCACCCACCGCTGAGCCCAAATCGAAGATAAACAATGGTTCTGGTCTCATATCTTCCCAGATTTTTACACGCCAATCAGCACTACACGATATGAAAATGTTCGAATTGAAACGATTGAAATCAATTCTGTATACAGAGAGGTTATGAGCGTGATATGTCATCAAATATTTCGAGCTATAGGATATGCTACATTTGTAAATGGAACCCTCTTCGGTGCCGACAAGAAAAATTTCCTTATCTTGCGGATGAAATTTCATACAAACACCGCAACACTTTAAATGCAATTCTGTACCATCAGGGCCTGCCACAAGGCCATTTGGTAAAAACAAGGTTATTATCGGTGTGACCATTAGTTTATTTTGCATAAGAACGTAATTTAAGGCTCTGCCACCGGACGAAACTGAATAGAAGTTTATTTCTCCATCTGCCATATCGGGACCCCATTTTATCTGAAATAAAAAGAATTCTAAAGTGAAATATTTTCTGAGGTTGTAAAACTTTCTGTTTATATTTGCTGCATTACGTGGGACAATTCTTACTAGCGATGCCAGCTTAGGTGGTTTCTATCCCGAGTTTTATTTGATTTGGGGTCAAAATTGGGAGGTATAAATTGTTTACGAAAGAATTTATGGGGAGAAAATCTGGTTTTAGAGGAATTTCAGGGAATTGCTTTATATGATTATCTGGGGGTTACTCTGTAATTCGAAACGAAAGAAATACGTTCGCATTGTAATGTAAATAACATACAAATGCGAACAGTTTTCCTTTCGCATCGCAATACAGTAACCCCCTGGTAAACTGACAAGGTATTAAAATAATTCACAACAAATAATTGACTTTAACATTCATGTATATCGTTAACTTAATATATTTAGAAAGGCTCTAACTCATTTTTTTCAAATCGAGTTTTTGCATATTTCGAAATAAACAATCAACAAAACTTGAAAAAATCGCGAAACCCGAAAATGGGGGAAAAAATCACTAAATTGGGGAAAAAACGCTATACTGAAAAAATCATAGGAACGGACAACAATCACCAAAATGGGAAAATTTTTCGAAAACGGACACTAGCCATAATGAAAAAACAAACATCGCCACAGCAGGAAAAAGTCGCCAAAACAAGGCAAATGTCGGCGAAATGGAAAAAATCGCTAAAACGATCAAATCTGCAAAACAGAAACAATCACCAGAACCGAAAAAAGCTAAACTGAAAACATCGCCAAATTGCCAAATCGAAAAATTTTTAATAAAATAGAAACAAATCGTTAGAATAGAAAAGGAGGTTGAAACGAAAAAAAATACCGGAAAAATGAGAAAAAAATCGCCAAATCGGAAAAAATCGCCTAAACAGAAAAACGAAACAAATCGCTAAAATGGAAAAAGAACACCAGAACAGTAAAAACGTTGAGCTAAAAAATTTTCTGGAGCGGAAATAAATCACTAAATCGGAAAAAAATCTGCAAAACGGAAAAAAGTTGGCAATCACAAAAAATCGCCTAAAAAAATATTCAGAATGGAAAAAAATTCGAACGAAAAAATACCATCACAATGAAAAAAAAGCGAAAAATAGAAAAATCCCTAAGACGAAAAAATCACAAATCCGAAAACTAACCAGAACGGTAATAACCCTAAACTAAAAAAAAAAAGTCTAAAGCAAAAAAAAATCACCAAAACGGATAAAATTACCACAACGGAAAAAACGATAAATTGAAAAAATTTGCTAAAATGAAAATAAATCGTCAAATCGGAAAACCACCAAATCGTAAAACCGCCAAAATGAAGAAAAAGCTCGAACAAAAAATAAATTGGTAAGATGGAAACAAATCGCTAGAAAAAACGTTTAAGCGAAAAGAGTTACAGTCACACAAACGCTAACAAAACACTGAGTGTGTGTTGAAAATATGGTGTGGTGGTTAACAGCTCTTCATACTCTTTCTGTACAAAACACACAAGTATCCACCCACCCGATCGTTACATTGGCGCCCGAGCAGGGAACTTAAAATAAGTATATATTAAACTGTGCCTTATATAGTGAATTCTAGCTAAAAGAAACACTTATATACACTTCTAGAAAGCTGTTGAAAAAATGCGCATAAGCATAAAAAATGCGTTAACTGTATTATGTGGAGTATAGTTAACATAAGTGATGGACGTATTTAACTTACGAGTTAATCTTCAAATTCTTGATTTTTTTACTTTTTATATAACCAAATCGGATGAACCGTTCTAAAGTTATGTAAAAGTAGGTCGCGACACATTTTTAATTTTTGATTTAATAGTTTATTTCGAAGATAAGATCTTGAATAATGTTTGTATAAGCATTGAATCATAAACACTGCCCAACAAAATCAGTGTTATGCTCAAACGAAAGACCTTTTTAGTTTTTTCTCCTAAACATTAATACTCAATCTCTTACCTCCCATACACACTCAATATGTTTGGCATTCACGCCTTCGGAAAAGTACAAAGGCTCTTTGTAATCATCTTTAAGATTGTATACAGCCACATTGCCATCATAAAGACCAATGGCAATTAAAAAAGGATATTTAGGATGGATATCGCAGCACATAACGCCACTCTCAGTCATGACTAGAGAAAAGAGTAGTAATTTTTAATAACATTAAATTTTAAAATGTAAACTCACTTATGTAATCAGGATAAGAAGGGTTTTTGCAAGTGAATAGACAAATCGAGCCGTCACTAGGTTGTCTCATAAAATCATCTAAATGAGTGCAAAGAAAAACAATGTTATTAAAAGAATGACACTTTTCAAGGCGTTTCATTTTTCTATTTTTTAGACACAACAACTCACGCGAGCCAAAACAAACAGCAAACAGATCATAATAATGTGGATTAAACATGACATCGGTCACACTCATCTTCTTGGTACGTTCATATTGAAATTTCCACAAAGGCAACAGTGTACCCTCCGCTTCACGATACTCATCTGCTGGATCCTCCCAATAGCGATAATCATGTGCTATATCTCGATATATATTTTGATTTATCATACGTTCCAGTATTTGCCAGCATTTCAAATATTTGCTATTGATTTCCTCCGCCAATTGAGTGCGAGCATCTTGCTTATTAGCTCTGCTTTCATCTTTGCGATGTGTTTTCTTATCTTCCTTTTTGTCCTTTTCCTTTTGTTGTTTCGCAAAGTCCTCGGCGTAACTGTCATAGATGACCCATTGCAAGACATTGGCACCATATCGGGAGCGTGGCGGTGGTATTGTTTGAGTTTCAACATTCTAAAGAAAGAAAAAATAAATAAAAATACAAAACGCTTAAATATCACTTGTTGCACACACAGAAAAAAATAGACAAGAATTATATTCAATAAAACCATGTTATTAAAAAAAATATGAATTTCAATAACATTTATCTTTAACATAATAAAATATTTCGTTGTAAGTATTTCTTTTCCATGCCGGCTATTTCTTTTCTTTTTATACATAAATACTTAAAACAAGTTGTATCCCATAAAAAAATAAATGGGATATGGCTCAGCTAGAGAGTGTATGCTTTACGTCCGGAAAGCCCGGGTTCGTATTCCAGCCATGTCAACATTTTTTTTAATATATATATATATATATTTTTATTTTGAAATAATTTTGTTATCAATATAGGGGAATTCTTTATCACAGGAAATTTGAAAAAAAAATTATTGAATACCGGGATTTTTGTTATCAAAAACGAAACTTATTTTTTTCTGTGCAGTGATATTATTTTATGACACGTGACAGCCACTGTACTTTTTTATGAGTTATTTTTGTAAATAAGCAAAATATTTACATAAATAATTGATATTTAAAATTCTATGGATAAGTTTTATTCGTTTTGGCGATTTTTCCCAATTTTGGTGATCAATTTTTTGTTTTGTTTATTTTTAAGTTTAGCGATATTTTCTGATTGAGAGATTTGTTTAATTTTCGGTAATTTTTTTCACCTTAGCGCTTTCCCCGTTCTGGAGATTTATTTTCGCTTTGACATTTTTTCCGTTTTAGTGCTTTTTCCGATTTAGCAAATTTTACCATTTTTGGCGACTTTATTCTTTCGATGTTTTGCGGCTCTTTTCCATTTTGACTAATTTTTCCTGTTTTGCCAACTTATTTATACCCGTTTGGGTGATTTTTGACCTTTTCGCCGATTTTTTCTCGTTTTAGCGCTTTCTTTCCGTTTTGCCGACTTTTTCCCTGTTTTAGCGATTTTTCCCCATTTCGGCGACTTTTTTTGATATGTGAACTTTTTTCCGTTTTAATGATTTATTTTTCCTTGTAGCGATTTTTTCCGATTGAGGAATACTTTCAATTTGGAAATTTAATTCACGCTAGCGTTTTTTCTCTTCTACTCATTTATTTTCGGGGGTACCGCTCGATTTTTCCCCATTTTAGTGACTTTATTCCGTTTTAACGTTTTTTTTTTATTTGATAGATTTTTCCGTTTTGGGACTTTTTCGTTTTGACCATTTTTTTCGTTCTGGTGATCTATTTTCGTTTTATCCCTTTTTTCCGTTTTAGCGATTTTTTCCCGTTTAAGCGATTTTCTCCCACTTTAGCTACTTTTTTCCGTTAAGACGTTTTCTTTTCATTTTAGCGTTTTTTTCATTTTGGCAAATTTTTTTTCATTTTGGCTATATTTTCGTTTTGACGGGTACCGCTCGATTTTTCCCCATTTTTGTGACTTTATTCCGTTTTAACGTTTTTTTTTTATTTGATAGATTTTTCCGTTTTGGGACTTTTTCATTTTGACCATTTTTTCCGTTCTGGTGATCTATTTTCATTTTATCCCCTTTTTCCGTTTTAGCGATTTTTTCCCATTTAAGCGATTTTCTCCCACTTTAGCTACTTTTTTCCGTTAAGACGTTTTCTTTTCATTTTAGCGTTTTTTTTCATTTTGGCAAATTTTTTTCATTTTGGCTATATTTCCGTTTTGACGATTCATTTTTCGTTTGAGTTTTTTTCGATTGGGGATGTTTTAATTTTTGCAATTCTTTTACATTTTTTCTCTTCTGGTGATTTTTTTCATTTTGATATTTCTTCCGTTCTAGCGCTTTTTTCCGCTTTATCTATTCTTTATCGTTGTATTAATTTTTCCCGTTTTGATGTTTTCTTTCCGTCTGTGAGATGTTTTCCGTATTGGCTATTTTTCAATTTGGCGATTTTTTCTCGGTTTTGGTGATTTATTTTTCGTTTTAGCAATTTTTTTCGACTGGGAACTATTTTAATTTCTTCGATTTCTTCCGTTACTTTTCCCGTTTTAGATACTTTCGATGTGTCGGGGTTTTCCACTTTTGGGGACTATTTTTCGTTTTAGCGATTTTTTTCGACTGAGGACTATTTATGCGATTTTTTTTCGTTCTGGTGATTTATTTTCCTCGTTTTAGATACTTTTTCCGTTTTAGAAATTTTTCCCCGTTTTGGTGATTTATTATTTTTTTTTTATTTATTCGATCCTTTTTCTGTGATATTTTAGTTTCATTTCTTTGTTTTAAACGAAGGCGTTTCATGTTTCTACTTTGTCGTTACCTCCAGTGAAGTGCTAACGTCCCAAAGCAAAAATTTTATAAAACTTCTCCATAGAATCTTAAATTTCGATTGTTTTTGTAGTTAAAGAACCATATAAAATTAAGCCGTTATCTTTGTTATTTTTCTTGTTGCACAGTGTAATTTGTGTGGGTATTTGTGAGAGAAATGCATATTTTTTACCCTTTTTGGATTGGTGAATGTTAGAGCCGCCCTTTCACAGAAATTAAATTGATTTATCAGCTTCCGTTTTTTTCCCGATGTAGCAACAGCAGCTGCTTCTACTACATCTTCGGTCTCTTTTTCGGCTGTATCCCCCTCTTCTGCTTCTTCGCGAGCTCCTTCCTCCTCTTCGCCCATTTCTTCTTCGCCCTCTGCCGTTTCGACATCTTTAACTACTTCCTCGCCCTCAGCACCCTCATCCTCCTCTTCGGCCGCCTCAGATTTCCTTGGAGCTTCTATGTCGTCTATTGAATAGCGGGGAAGAGGCAAAGGATAACCTGAAAATTTATCAGATTAGACTTTGATTTCATTCAATGCGATTAAATTAAATACTTAGATTATCAAAGATTAGATGAAATTCTTTGCGGTTTCTAACTCACCTATTTCACCAGTTTCTTCCATTTGAATTTTTGCCTCCTCCGAATCGATATGCAGTGAAGTGCCCTCATAGTTAAGCAAGGTAACCGTATTCCCCTCTGGAGGTATCTAGTAAGCAATAGTAGCAGATTAAAGCAATCATAGAACCTTAAACTATTTAAATGACCCATACATTATACATTATTATTGAATACAGTATTGTTCATATTATTGTCGTTTTACCCTATACCACTCAATAAGTTGTACAATACTTCCAAACTAAATATAGTGCAACTTCTCTTGCAATAAATAGTAAATATAACATACCAGAAAAAAACGAACACAATATTGAGCAATATTGCCAACACATAACACAGTTTTCTTGGTTATGCAATAAAAATCAAGTCTTTTGATTTTTCGCAATATATTGTGCAACCATCGAATGTGACATACACAGTGGCGATATTATTGTACAATACGGCAAATTGCACAACTATACTTCATAATTTAATTACCGGTATAAAAGCTTCATCTTTGAAACTGTAGACCACTAAATTGTGCACAACATTGGTGTTGGTGGGTGTTAAAACTTTGGTTATCTCCTCAGCCAATTCGGCTTCAGTTAAATCTAATTGGTCATCGGGCTTAAGCAGCTGACGGGATTTAACCCAGGCTTCAAAATCATCTGCATCACCAGCACCGCCATCAGCGGTCCCCGATTTGTTTGGTTTATAAGAACTGCGAGTCAACTGAATACAGAGAAATTGAAAATACAACAGGAAATGAAAACAAATTTATTAGAATTTTATTAAAATGAAGGATATTTTTCAATTAAATATTTCTAAGGGAAGGTGCCACCAAAAATAAGTGCAATATCCACTTACCATTTATCAAGAAAAATTCTAATAAAAAAGTTTTAAAAAATTAATTAAAGCATATCTTTAGTAACATTAATTTTTAATTAACCCTTTTATTACCATATATGAAAAAGTGTTTTAAACTATACAAAAAAGTAAGAAAAATATACAGATTTCAATTCACAACTATTTGTTGAGATGTACATACACTGTAAAAATACTATGCTAGTGGTAAGAAGGTTTTCGTTAGATCTCAGCGTTATCAGTTTAGGTGATTTGTCCCCAGATTGGTGATTTATTTACGTTAGGGATGAAAATTTCCTTTTGGGGATCTGGGGATTTTTCGGAGATGCCAACAGGGTTGTCAAATATGGCGATTTCTCGCCAAAAGTTGCGATTTTCAACTTGTTTGGCGTCTAAATTTTTGATTTGGCGACATGGCGATTTTTCTGGCGATAAATAAATTTGTTGGTGATTTTTATGGAAATTTTTTCTTCTCTCCAAGAAAATAAAACAATGATTTTTCTTTATGGTCATTTATGTGTTTTGAATTTGGATGTGAAAAATTTACAATAAATAATTTTTGGCGATTTTGTTTCTACTTTTGGCGGTTTTCTGCTAAATTTATATACAATTATTTTATAAAAATTTATATTAAAAACAGTATTATATAAAACTAAATTTATTATCAAATATATATTACGAAAAACTACATAAAATTGATTTTGGCGACTTTTGGCGATTTTTAAAATAAATTTGGCGAAATAGGTCGGAAAAAATCTGACAACCCTGGATGCCAAATCTATTGTTTTAACATTTACTTACATAATTTTATGTTTGAAAATGGAATGCATTTACTGCAAACACTTATTGGGTCTTATTAAGGTTATCGTAATTTGCAATCGTTAATTTCAATTCGCCCCCTACTACTCGTATGTCCAACTATCGCATGTGAAAATTGACACTTTTCAGGAGCATTTCTAAAAGCGAAATTTTAAAATCTTTTCTTATTGAGCTTTCAATCCTCTATGAGAATTTCAAACTTTTGCAAAAAGGCGTGTCGTATCCAATACAAGAACTGGGTAATGAATTTTTCACATTCGGTACGTATTTCTTGTACGGCAACGCTCTTCATGTGCACTCAGCTGTTTTGGAGCACGCGTTGCCACGAATCATCGAATATATTGTAGTGTTGCCAATAATGTTGTTCATGAAATTACCATAAATGCATGAAATAACAAAGAGTTGTTCTGTAAAAAATGGTAGTTCTGTAAAAAACATCTAAAAAAACCAAAATTTCAAAAATTTTTTCCATATTCCCAGTGCATTGTGAAGCTGATCAGAAAATAAATGGAACAAAATATATAACTTTTAAGCTAATGGTCCGAGTTATTTGAAAGTTGACATATCAATAGATGAGGGGATATATCTGCACAGCACTTTGGTTTCCAAAAATATGCAGGATATGAACTAACAACCCTACAGAGGGCTAAAACGTATGGGAAAAACTTTAGAATTCTAGTAACTTTCACACATTTCAAGCAATTTTAAAACTTTATATATATTTTTGTGCAGCTCCAAAATACGAAGAAAAACCTTGAACATTATACTCTGCTACACAGGAAAAAAACTAAATTTCATTTTCAGTAAAGGAATTCAATGAAATAGTAAATATTTTGTCTAGGAACGGACCTACATACAAATTTATAAATATAGACAAAAATATCTCAACAATTTCATTGAAAAAAACGTGTTTTTTTAGTGAACAAATTGTTTAAATGTATTAAAAAAATTGTTCTAAAAATATTCACAAATTGTAAACAAAACAATTTAATAAATCAAACAAAAAGATTTACTGGATTTTCTGAAAAATGTCAAACAATATTTTTGTCCGAATTTATAGAAGAACTAGTCTCAAAATACCAACAAATATTAAACAAAATTGCTTACTTAATCAAACAAAAATATTTACTGTACTTGTTTTATAATATATCAAACAAAATTTTTTTCTGGGTCATCATCATCATCCATTAAGGATTTATGAAATTTCACTGTTGTAAATATGTCCAATTCTGAATGTTTATCTAAAGACTAAAAAAAATTAATGAGAATTAACGCAACGACATTAACGAATTGTTTCACTCAAAAATCTTTAGTAAACAAGTATATTACAATCGCATTCCTTTTGCTATCAATGTTGTTGTTTTTATTTGTGTGTATGTCGTTATTGGGGTGGTTTTTTACGACACAGAAAATGGGGTTTTCTTGTTGTTTTTGGTGTTTGAGTCCTAAATGAAAGTCAAACAAAAAATTCAGTGATTCAGTAAAGAACATTTACTGCAAATGAAATTTATTTTTTGACAAACTTTTGTTTGAAAATTTTTTGGTGATCATTTTTTCTATGTACCTCTTATAATTTAAGAAATATTTGAGTGCAAAAATTTATTTTGCATATTTCCATAATTTTTTCGCATTTTTAGAATATGATTGTTTTAGTATATTATCGTTATTTTTCCAAAGCTAAGGTACATAAAAACTAGTGTCCGACTGATTAATCGGCTTTGGCTCCGGTATCGGCCAAAAATATCAATCGGCCTTGTCCGTGAATAGCCAAAAAATCTTTTTTTGTTATCGATAACTTCCCATTTTGAGGGCGTATTGCAATTTTTTTAAAATGGCAAAACGATCTACTGAACTAGACCTACAAGCCTCACTAAGTCCTTTTTCACTACTATTTTCATTATTACAGCATGTTATTAAGAAATGTATAAGAAAAAAAAACTAAGAAAAGTAATTTTTTTGAAAATTTAATATCTTTTGAACGATTAATCAAAAAATTTTTCAAAATATCACAAAATTGAAGAAATCAAAAAATATTTTTCAAGCAGCCCGGTTTGGCGTGGAATGGCCTATATATTTTTTGTCCTCCTTATCAGTCATAAGAATCTGTTTCTTGTTTTTGATGTTGTGCAGTGTAGACACAAAGAATATATTTATGCTTCAGAATTTGTTAAGAATTTTTGCATCAATTTGTTAATTCATATTTTTGCATATTTTACACCTCAAAGCATGTCTTTTGCATATTTGAGATTTAACCGCATATTTAGGACATTTTCCAATTTTCGTGGCATATTTGTCTCTTTTTCCTGCATATTTTACTTTTTTTTTTTAAATAGTAAGATGCATATTTACAAAAAAAAGTAAAAAAAAAACCCGATTGTAAACTTACTCCAACCGTTATCGGTGCCAATCTCTAAATGATATACACTCTTGCAAAAGGTTGTGAATTTATCAATAGTATTCATTAAAAAGTGTTTGATTATGTTTGAGAAGTGTGAAAAAGAGAGAAATCATGCTCTCAGCCATGCAATTTTCAGCGTTAGATCTTCTGTCAATTAACAGTTGACAGTGTTACCTGGTCATCATTGTCATTGTCTTCAAATTCTGAACCTGGATTTGAGCAAATGCTGTTAACCTCTGTGGCCTCATTAACGTTAGCGCAGGCCATTTATTACTAATTTGTGGCAAATTTTATTTACAATTTAAATAAACATTTAAAAACATTTAAATACATATAAAAGTTCTTAATTCTTAAATTAACATATTTACAGAAACCAATGAAGAAAGTTCCAATAAAATAATAAAAAGAAAAGTTAAAATAATTTCATATTTACACAAGCCAATTGAAAAATCTTTAGAAGATGCCATTTATTATTTAAATAAAAAAATCTTTAATTAACTACTAAATTGTGTTTTAATTAAAATTTTGGGTTTTATCTATAATAATTTTGTTGAATGTCTAAAATCATGAAAAAATTTATTAAATATTTAATTATCTTAGATACCACAACGGCTTTATTTGCAATTTTCCACATAATATGCAATTTATTTTTATTCTTAGTAAATTTTGTTTCTAACTATTAAATGTTATTATTAATTTATACTCTTCGTACTTTTATTAGGACTTGTTTGTTTAAGACTCTGGTTAAAAATGAACTAAAATTGAATTTGTTAATGTAAAACAAAATTATAGAAGCGAATCTAAAGTTTCTTTCTTCCTTTCTTGACTGTTTGTTTGTTGTTGGCCTTGTTTTTTTTGTTGTTATTTTATTTAAATTCAAGGAAACTATTAAGTTTCATTCATTAAAGTCAATATTTCATAAACTTTTTTTGCGCTCGCTAGATAAGAAACTCAAATTATGTATGAAAAACTAATCTGTCAATATATCTGAACGAAAAGTAAGAACAGTGGGCTTAAATATAAATTATTATGAGATATTTAACTTTAAAGAAATTCCATGCTGATCTCTAAGAAAATGTGGTGCTCTAAGATATCCAACACATTTAAAAAGGTTGAAATATTGGCAAGGATACAATAGATCCATATGCGCATTTCCTCAGAAAAGTCTACTTTTTGTCACGTGCGACACCAAGCAAATATTCTTGTTTTTTTTTTGTCATAGAAAACATAATTTTTTCTTCTTTATATATTTGTGTAGGCCGCAAGTAGCTCTACATTAAGTAAAGAGTCAGGAAAAATCGAAGTACATGGTTTTGAAATACAGGAATGGTGTCGCACGTGACAAAAAGTGGACTTTCCTGTGGTAATGCCCATATGTATATATAACGTCTAGTGCAAGTAAATTTAACGACTGATTCTGAGAGAAGGCACCAAAAAACACACTCGTGTATCGTCGTTTTGAAAGTTTACACCTGGGACTCATTTTAGGAGGAGTTAAACTTTCCCCATTTTGCACATATGTAGTTATAGTGACTCTGTATAGAAAATCTTGCAAGCCTTTACATTTGAGGTATGAAATGTGTTCTAGACTTTTATGTAAAAGACATTTTTGTGGAACATTTTAAGCCTCTAACTATTCGTTGTATGGGTCTTTTTGTGCCTTTCTTAAAAACATAACGCATGGTATCATGGGCTCAGCGCCCCTCTTTTTGCGATTTAGGCAAAGAGTGGAGCCAATTTATTATTGCGCTTGCGCCGCGCCAATATTTTCGCGCTGTGCATAAAAGGAGCAAGCGCAAAAAGGAGCATTTTCCTTTGCGCTGCGATTTTTGTTTGCGCAATGCCCAAAAAGAGCCAAAAGAGCATAAATGCACATGGCGTACTTACAGTAGTAAACAAATTTTAAAAAGCAATCGTCAAAAAGCGAAAAAAAACATTGAAACAAAAAATACGCCAAAACGAAAAAATCACCAAAACTAAAGAAATCGTCAAAAAACAAAAAAAAAATTTGAAAAATGAAAAATCGCAGAAAAAACATCAAAATGAAAAAAGCACCAAAACCAAAAAAAAAAAAATAAAATCGCTATAGAGTGATTCCACGTAAAACGGCCATATGCAAGGAAAAAATAATTTTCTTATTTTTAATAAAAATCTCTCAATTGAGGTTTTTTAGAGCATGACAATTATAGAAAAAATAAAAAAATAAATTATTTAATATTTTTAAGCGATTTGAGGCACTTTTAAATGATCATCCACGAAACATTTTGCTCGCCATCTTTGTATGTTTAATATTTATTTCAGATTTTCTTTCAGATATACTTTTTTCGCTTTTTATTGAATTTAAAAAAAATACTTAGCTAGAGTACTCTGCTGTCTATAATAGAACGGATAGCAAATAATTTAATGTGATATCATATTCTTAAGATTTATTTTTATATTATTTATATGATTGAAATCAATAAAAACTTTTATTTCTTAGAATTTTTTTAAATTTTCGTATTAGGTCACACCCGTCTGTCACACCCGTCACATTTAAAAATTTATGTTGTTAAGAAATCTGGTTTTTGTCAAACAGTAAATACGTAATACAGCTAAAAACACTTTGAACAGACAGCTATACCAAAATTATTTTGTACGTTATAGTACAAATTTTGCAGAATTTATGCTCAATTTCATAATTCTTTAAAACAGGAATCGCGTTCTTTCAGTGTCTACCCGTTATTCAACGACTTTAAGGTTAATGGCCTTGCGCGTCGCAACCTGTTTTTAATAAAAAAATTTTATATTCTTTATTCATAACAAAAAATATGTGTAAAGTGGTAACATCCGGCTAAATAGAATTACTCTATATCAACAAAAAAAAAACTTAAAAAATAACAAAACTAAAATTAAACAAAAAGCAAAATGAAAAAAAATTGTCAAAATGAAATAAGGGCAAAAACGAAAAGGGATATATGTGTATTCACACTTTACTTAATTTATTTCCAATTGGAACCATTGTGCGTCTTCGGCTTGCTTTTCTCGGCGTGATACCATCGGGCATGCACTTGTATTTAAAAATAAAATTTATTTATCACTATGTTACTTCGTTCAAAAATATTATTAGCTGCATAATTTTTTATAGATCTTATAGCCTACATACAGCCTTTCCTATAACTCATGCATAATTTTTTTGTGGATCAGACTTTAGTTTTGAAGATATGGGTTTTCCGAACACTTTAGAATTTTATTGGTAAAATTGGTCGTATACAACAACATATAGCGCCCACTGTGCTAAAAATAGCTGCCTAATTTTTTACAGAATTTAGTGCCTTCGCCATTTTTTAGGGTTCCGTACACCAAAAGTGTAAAGGAACCCTATTGTTTTCGCTACGCTGTCCTTTTGTCTGTCTGTCACAGGCTGTTTTTATTATTCATTCATACATTTTTTGTGGATCATGCTATAAGTTTGGAATAGATACGCTGTCGGACGACTACAGAATTTTATCGGTAAAATTGATCTTATATAACAACATATAGCGCCCATTGTCCACGGCAACATTGAAAACCGCGAAAATACCAAAGAGGTAACAATTTTATTTTACCCCCCAGAATATAAAACATTTATATGCAGCATATCATATGCACAACGTGTAAAACGTGCCATAAGGAACTTCGTTCCAAAAAGGACAAAAAGATCTCCTTTAGCAATGAAATAGCGGGGTAAAATGTTCCAAAAAAAATGTACCAAAAAATTCTATTACAGGTCTATAAAGACACCCAACTCCAAACTCCATATTTTTATTCCGATTGCTACTAAAAATATATGAAAACGCCCCACTGTGTGTGTAGCTTTTCCAAAGCATACCAAAATGTCGAAAGTCATCAACAAAATCGCGTGCATAGTGATTTCCTTACATTCTTCAGTATTTTGTTTGTTTCTTCTTCTTTTTTTTTGGTATTTTCTGCAAATTGCTAAATAAATAAACATACCGCTTCATCACCTTTATTATGAGCTTTAATTATATCAAAAACATTTGTTTCTTTCGTTTTATTAATGTCTTCCAAAATAAAATACAGATCCACTCAACAAGTACAGTCTGTCAAGTAAATGTTTGCATAGCGAAAGTGGAAAAATATCAAATTGATTATATAGGCTAAAATTTGTCACGTTATACTCAGAAAGTATTAGACATGATCAATATTTCTAAGGAACAATGAAAAATCAACATCAATTTAGTTTTCAACGTAGACAGGAGCAGAACATAACAACGTCGCTGTTTTCGGAAGCCGCAAATCTTACATCATTAACGAACCTCAAAAGTTACTCTAAAATACAGCAAATGCAAAAAAGTAAAAATTTACTGCATTGCAATTTTATAGCTGTCAAAATGAAATGGCTCCAAATTGCTTTGTCGAATGCTTATTTCAAGCAGATATGATATGATCTGAAAAATTAATCGTTTTTCATTAGTGTAAAAACCGATTTGTTCTTAAAAGTACCAAAGTTTACGCGATGGTTATAGGGTTCTGTACACCAAAAGTGTAAAGGACCCCTATTGTTTTCGCTACGCTGTCGTTCTGCCTGTCTGTCTATCACAGGCCGTTTTCTCGGAAACCGTAAGAGCTACGGACCTGAAATATGTAAAACTTTGGCCACTACAACAACAAATATATGACAGTTAAAAATTAAAGGGTGTTCTAAGCGAGCAACGAAACATGTTGAAATACTAACGTAATATACAGACACTTATTTATACACTTTAAAATTTCAAAGTAAGTATTAATTGGTGTAGTCTAGTGTAGGTAGAATATACTACACCATATAACACTGATATTTAAAACAATAAAAATTAAAGGGTGTTCTATCAGTTAATGTAATTTTGACTATGTAAATTACACAATTTGCTGTATCTTGGAAACCGCAAGAGGCAAACTAACGCTAAAACTAAAAAATTTCAAAATTAAAAAAATGTCAAATCGAAAAATTGCCAAAACGAAAAAAGCACTTAAAGGAAAGAAGCACCAAATTAAAAAAAAACGCTAAGCCGCAAAAAATTACCAAAACTAAAAAGGTTGTCAAAAAACTACAAAACCCCCAAAGACCGAAAAAGTCGTCAAAACGAAAAAAGCACTGCAACATAAAAAAATCGATAAAACTAAAAATATCATCAAAAAACGAGAAAACCGCCAAAAATCGAAAAAACACCAAAACGAAAAAAGCGCAAAAAAAGCACCAGAATTAAAAAATCGCCAAAAACCAAAAAAAAATCGCCAAAAACGAAAAAAAAGTGTCAAAACAAAAAGAAAATCGCTAAAACTAAAAAAATCACGAAAAAACCGAAAAAAATCCCCAAAACCGAAAAAAGCGCCAAAACTGAAATAAATCACTAAAACTAAAAATATCGTCAAAAAGCAAACAAAGACGTTAAAACAAAAAAAAAACGCAAAAAACCACAAACGCCAAACTAAAAATATTGGCAAAAAAAAACAAAAAAAAATTGGAAAGTGAAAAATCACCAAAAACGAATAAAATTGCTAGAAAGAAAAAAAGTGACACAACCAAAAAAAAAATCGCTAAAACTAAAAAAATCATCAAGAACCGAAAAAATCTCCAAAACCGAAATAAGTACCAAAAAATAAAAAAAATTGCCGCAACTAAAATAAATCGCTAAAACTAAAAATATCGTCAAAAAGTGAAAAAACCTTAAAAAACGCCAAACCGAAAAATCGCCAAAACTAAAAAATCGGCAAAAAATAAAAAATTGCAATAACCGGAAAATCGCAAAAAAGAAAAACGAAAAAAAATCACAAAAATTAAAAAAGCGCCAAAACCAAAAAAAATTGCCAAAAACAACAAAAATAAAAAACTAAAATTAGACAAAAAAGCACACTAAAAAACCCAAAAGTGATATACACATGTGTATTCATACGGAACCCTTCGAGTGCGAGCCAAAGTTGCACTTTACTTAATTTTTTAAGCCTCTTCATGATCAAATATTAATGATCCGAAATGTGCAAAAAAAAATTAAAAACTTTTTCAGAATTTTTTCCGTTTGCAAACATTTAATTGACAATCTTCACCTGGAAATACATAAATTACCATGTACTCAAAAACCCTGTCCATTTTCTTTCTTTTTCCCAAACACGACAAAAGAAGTTCTTATAACGTTCTCATGCCAAAGAACCAAGAAATAAATCAAAAAAACTTGAACAATTTTCATGACGTTTTCAGTTTATTTGTAGTTCTACTGTTATTAAAGTATAGAACTAAATTAGTAGAAGACAATCATACATACAAATATTAATATTAAACTTAGATTGATTACAATTCAAACCACTAGTTGCAAAATCAACACAACAATTAAGCATAATTATGATAATTATGTCGAACTTTTTCACAAACACATTGTGTTATTTATTTGAGAATAGATAAAGTTTTTCCCTTGACTGGTTTTTATATAATTAACTTTACAAATTATTTAGAAGAAAGAAAAAACGCACTACACGACAGCAAACCCGTAACCAGCCCCAAAAGCACTGAAAAAATCTTAGTTGAATTCAAAGATTTTGAGTAAGGCGAGTTATGGATTAAGGGAGAATAGCACAACAGCACTTAGAGAGATATTCAACAGGACTGGTGAAACTAGCACCACTTGTGGTGCTGTCCTATTTTGAAGCGGGTTATGTCAGAAATAGGGTTTGCAAATAAATAACACTATGCAACAAAAAAAATTCCAAGGACTACCACTATATTTTTTTGATGTATTATGGTCCCCTAACTACAAAGGACTACCTGTTCCTAAGTATGATAAAATGGCTGTAGCAGCATCTTGAAAAATCTAAAATTTTAGAAAAAAATTAATAAAAAACGTATGCATAGAATTTTAAATGTCGACTGTTTTTTTCTAGTTAGGGGACCATAATATAACGTGAGTGAGTGTACATTAGGTTGGGTCGATTTGCATAGATAGCGAAAAAAATATAAAAAAATCAGAGGACCAGTGCTAGTGGCAATACAGGGTGGCGTATGACTAACATTATTTAATGTATTGATAAAATATTAAACATACTAAGAACTAAGCACTCTTTGTAATTTTTCCTATAGTAATAAAGGCGTCAGGCGATTTTTTTTTTTCAAAAATAATTATGATTAATATGTTTTGAAAATTACTGAAAATCAGTTTGAAAATTCTGAAATACAAATGAAAATTGGATGATATTGCTTAAAAAATGATGTTTTGCAAAAAATCGTGATCATTTTGCAAGCTTGAATATTCGTGATCGTGATGAATTTTTCTTTATACTCACGTGAGCATGCATGGCCGTGAGCCAAAAGAAAACAACGACGTGTATGAGCGCGCATGATTATTTTTTAATCGTGAGCGTGCTTGATCGTGAGTAAACAGTTACTCACGCTACCTTCTCTATTTGTTACACTCTATTATATTACTTCAAATTTACGATCATATATTGTCTAAATTTGTGTTGAAAATTTCTCCTTGTCTAAAATTACATCGATTTTGTAGTTATTTTATTAAAGAAAAACCTTTCAAATTAAACATATTTAGTCCAAGTGGAAAAAATGTAACATAAAGTATAATAGGGCTATGGCTGAATGGTAGATACGTCAGACTATCAGTCAGGAGGTCTCGGTTCAAACCTGCACGAAGCCAATCACTTTTTTTTAGTAAAACGATTTTGCTCAAAAATAATGCGTGTGTAATTTTAGGTCGATAACAATCTGTAAAGTGTTGCCGACTATTATCGACCTAATTTTCAACAAAAGTGTTTTAGAGTGTAGCTAAGAAATAATTATCTTGAATATTTTGATTTTCACTGATATTTTTCAACGAAAATAAAATCTAAAATTTGGTTTTTTTTTTGTCAAAAATAATAGTTAAAATTTGGCTGATAATTTGTTCCGTCAAAACTAAAAGCTCTTCACTTTACTTTAAAAATTTTTACTCATTACCAAAGAATAAACATGTAAATGCACTTGTTTAAAATCAAAGATTAATTGTGAAATTCGGATGCTGTTGGCTGGGTCGTTAGCACGTTTGAATACAAACCCTGAGGTCTTAAGCTGAAGACTAGTTTCAGGGAAGCCAGCAACATCATGCATTTTTCTCATGTGCATTGGTGTGTTATCGTGTTGGTTGTTCTTTGACTGTTAAAGTGATGAAGGCATAGCACTTCACAGCACCCTCCTTCGTCGGTATTGTAGCAGAACCGTCGGCGAATTAAAAGAACTAATAAAATGGCTACACAGCTTAAACAGCTCAATGCCTCTACTTGACACCAGAGGGGCTTGCAACAGGGCTCTACAAAAAAGTACAATAGCAGGGTTGTAAATGAATTAAGCTTTCTATCTCTCTCCCACTTCACCACCGGTTCTCTCTACACTATCCCTTTCCCAAAGAAGGTACACTCTAAAACATTACTTCAAATTTAGGATCATATATTGTCTAAATTTGTGTTGAAAATTTCTCCTTGTCTAAAATTACATTGATTTTGTAGTTATTTTATTTAAGAAAGAACCTTTCAAATTATACATATTTAGTCCAAGTGGAAAAAAATTTAACATAAATTATAATACGGCTATGGCTGAATGGTAGATGCGTCACACTATCAGTCAGGAGGTCGCGGTTCAAACCTGCATGCAGCCAATCGCTTTTATTTAGTAAAAACATTTTGTTCAAAAATAATGCGTGTGTAATTTTAGGTCGATAATAATCGGTTAAGTGTTGCCGACTATTATCGACCTAATTTTCAACAAAAGTGTTTTAGAGTGTAGCACATTAATTGCTTGATTGTTACTTCTGAGTCATTCCACGCAAGGAAAAAATTATTTTCTTATTTTAAATAAAAATCTCTTAATTGATGTTTTGTAGAGCATGACGATTATAGAAAAAATAAAAAAATACTTTATTTAATATTTTTTAAGCAATTTGAGGCACTTTTAAATGATCATCCACGAAACATTTTGCTTTCCCTCTTTGTATGTTTAATATTTATTTCAGATCTTCTTTTCTTCCCTTTCTCATTATTAATAAAAGCCTTTACCTCTGAAAATAATATACGTTTTTCGCTTTTTATTGAATTTAAAAAATACTCAGCTAGAGTATTCTGCTGTCTATAATAGAACGGATAGCATATAATTTAATATGCTATAATTTTCTTATGATTTATTTTTATATTATTTATATTAATGAAATCAATAAAAAGTTTTATTTCTTCGAGTTTTTTTAATTTTCGTATTATGTCACACCCGTCGGTCACACCCTTCACATTAAAAATTATTTTTTTGATAAGAAAACTGATTTTTTGTTAAACAGCAAATACGTAATACAGCTAAAAACATTTTGAACAGACAGCAATAGCAAAAATATTGTGTACGTTATAGTAAAAATTTTACAGAATTTATGCTGAAAGTCATTATTCTTTAAAACTAAGATTTGTAAGGTCACACCCGGCGCAGTTTTCTAACGACCATTCTGAGCAGGAATCGTGTTCTTTCAGTGTCTACCCGTTATTCAACGACTATAAGCTTAATGACCTTGCGTGTCGCAACCTTTTGTTAAGTAAAAAATTTTATATTCTTTATTTATAACAAAAAATGTGTGTAAAGTGGTCACACCCGGCTAAATGGAATTGCTCTTCTGTTACTTCTCTTTAAAAAAATTCTGTTTTTTAAACTTTTTGCCTCGTTTATAATATCGTGCATAAAAAAGTATTGTTTTCATATTACATATTTTTTTCAGTGTAAATATTGCAATCATGTGATTTTCACAAAATGCAAAGCGAAGTATTTGTTATAATGATTTCGTGACAAAATTAAATACCAAATTGTAATAAAGGAAAAAAAAGAAATATTTTAAATTTGGATATCAAATATTGCAAAGGCGTATTTCGTTGCATGGTTTCATTAAAAACGATTAAAACTTTTTGAAAATTTATGCAGTTCAAATTAAGACGCCAACCGAAAATTGTGTGTGTGTGTACAAGGACAATAAAAATGAAATATTTTAATTAAAATAAAAAAAAATAAAGTATATTTTTGCAGATGTTGCATACGAAATCATAAATCTCTAATGAGTGTAAATAAGTAGAAAATAGATAAAATCATCAATTGTTGGGTGAAACTTAACACTGAAATCAATTGCATAAAATTTTACTAGATATCTGATGTGTGGTTTCTTTAATACTCTTTTCGACAGATCGCGAACGAATTGCTTAATTTTTGGCGAATTTGCAAAATTCGACGGAAGTATTCCGGTAAAAAACTACTTAGTCGAAATGAAACGATCGATCTACACTAAGGTGTAGAAAATTATTGAAAAAATACTATGAACATCTACCCTGATGATCACGGGTGCGCCACAGAGCTCACCATCAAAAGCCCTGTTCTCCATAATACATTAGCTTCCCGCCGGTCTCATAATCAAACAACTGGCCATGAAGCCGAAAGTAAGATTCAGTACCTCTGGTGCATGGGAAAAGAAAATATACCCCATGAGACTATCTTAGGACATATTGTAAGTCTTTCTGTCCATATGGAGTTACCGCCGGGATGAACGGTTCTGCCCCTTGGTGACTAACTACAATCTATCAAATCTCTGACATAATACAGAAACGGTCGTCCATATAAGTATTCAGAGGAAGTATGTTAACCTATTCGAATCTGGTAGAAGGTGGAAAGGCATCCAAGGTGTCACCCAAGACCAAAGCCGATAGAAAATTAATGTGTATTAAACTTCAGTTTATTAGACAACTATCGATTTAAGATTTGTATTAAGGTTGGTTTCACAATTAAGTTTAAGACCTGTAGAGGTTTTCTTAAGTCCCGTAGCCCCATAGATGATCTGCCTTCTAGTGCGTTGAAGAAATAATGTTCGCCATTCGGCATTCCGTTCCATGGGACTGGCTATGCTGGGCAGTATCATCTTAGATGATTGATGTTCCCGAAAAGCATACTCTCCTCCTATGGGAATGGATATTATTTACCCTGAACATGAAGATCAATTCTCTGACCACCGGTTGTTGGCTGAGGTCTCCTGTGGCTGTGGTTACTACCAAAATCACTGGAATGGATGCTGGTTTAATGACGACAAATATAAGCCTCTTTGTGCTGTTCCTAAAATAACAGAGGCTACATCAGTGGTGTTTAGTAGTCGACTGTTGGGGAAGGCCAGTATAGCTGTTGTCTGCCTTTGTGGCAGACTTCTAGCTTATTGGTTATTCTTTGGTTGATCTCGGTTGAATAGCTCTCACACTCTAGCAAAGAGTTTATGCACAGTAGTCTAACCAGAAATAAGAAAGTATTAGCGCTTCCTTTTGTTCCCAGTTGGCCAGATTGCCTTGCACGACATTGTCATCTACGATTCTTGCACGAACTGTCCTCTGTCGATTGGTTTTCTACTCGACATTGTAAAGGAAATCGTCGTTCACGACAATCTGAGCGACAAATTCCTGCAAGTTGTCCCCAATCCAACTTTGTTGAGGACAATATGAGCGACAATGTCTTACATTTTGTCCCCATTAACATTGTTGAGGACAAGATGAGTGACAATGTCTTAATTATTGTCCTCAATCCAACTTTGTTGAGGACAATATGAGAGACAATGTCTTACATTTTGTCTTCAATGAAGCAAATGAATATGTTGGCCTTTTGTTGTCTATGTTTTAAGTAGTGCAGCAGCAGGGTGGTAAGCGCGAAAACTTATAAACATGCAGCCTCAGTTCGAATCTCAGCTAGTTCAGGCAATAATTTAAATGAAACGGAAAAACAGATAAGCAAAAATATTCAATAATTAAATAGGTGACATTGTCGCTATGTAATCGTTAACGACAAGGTAAACCACATTGTATCCTATGTAATCATTGACGACAATATAGGCGACAATGTCGCCCACGGAAACATCTTGTGTTATGTGAACGACAATCTGAGCGACATTGTCGCTCATTAAATCGTGCACGATTTTCGCGACACTTGTTCGAAAAGTTCATCGATGATTTGTTCCGGCTGTCCGACATTTGTCGTCAAGGATTTAACATTGTCGTGCACCCGTCATTGATTATGTCTTAAAGACGTGGCCAACTGGGTTTTGTTTTACGCATACATTTGTAAAATGTGCAACACTTTCAATTGGATAAAATAAAACACCAAAAGTAATTGTTGTCTCTTTCTCTACTAGCCGGCATAAAAACCTGATTTGGGCTATTTTCAACTGTCAAAGATGACGTGTCCGGTTAGACTGTGGTTTATGCATGGTGGGTGATCCATGCACAAGAAGTTGCAACTTGTGACTTCCTTGCATGCCAGACAGTTGGGGTACGTTCGTAAATTCAGTAATTGTGCAATAATCAAAGTTCTGCGCTTGAAAACAAACACTTGGGAGTACATTTTTTCGTCAAAACCTTTTTATACAAACACTTGACAGTGCTGCCACAGACTCCTGCGAATAGGGCAGCATTTTTATAACTGTTGCAACAGTTTGCAAACCGGCTGCACAAATTTACTGCATTTACGAATTCACCCTTGGTCTTCGGGGTAACATCGGAGGTGGATTTGCGCACTCAACTTCACTCGGTGTACCTTCAGGTTAGGTCGCAAGGGTGTTACTGACGTTAATCTTGAACACTGAGCTGTTCATATAGACTATTGCTCGCCTGTTCGTTCTTCTACTTGACAAACGATTTGAGGTGGCATTCTTGATCACATCTGCGTTAAATGATGTGCAGCACCAAGAGTATACACTGACGTATCCAAGTCAGAAGCCGGACTTGGAAGAGACTGCATTATTCTTCATTTCCAACGGAGGATACAAATATAGATTTTCTTTAGTTCTTGTAAGTCGGGCCCACCCTCATTTTCTATATCCCGACTTGTAATGAGACCAAGTCATATCTCAAACAAAATCAAAAGGTTAGTTGCTATATTGCCGGTTAGTTGCTATAACATCGGTTTAACTTGAGTTATAGTCCTAACATTAATTTTATAGATAAACAGGGCAATAAAGTATAATTTTCATGCAGTAGCTTAAAAATGTTGGTAATGAAAATACGAAAAAATTTTCCATAATTATCGAAAAGTTACTGAATATGTAATTATTGCTGGAAAAATACGTAAACAACCGCATTTAAAGAAAATTTTGTAAATTTATACCAACCGTTTTTCTTTTTTGTTTGGAAGCTTTATCACCTCCAGCTCCGGATGTGTTAATATCGACTTTCTTTTTTGAAGCCGATGACATTTTATAATGTTTTCACGAAATTTTTTCTATAGAGCACAAAACTATCCTAAACTTTTTACTAGTTAATACTGTTTAATTAGCGAAATAAATAAATTAAATTTTCTTTCTTCTTTCAATTTAGAGATTAATAAATACAATAAAATATTAGTTTTTAACAAAATAAATTGACAATTTATAATTATTTTTCTTTGTTTTCTTTTCAACACAATATAAAAAAGTTGTTAAATTTTTGTTTTACAATAAAAAAATTTGTTACCAAAAAAAAAAACATAGGAAAACTCAACAACAATTATTACTTGTGAGTTACTATAGAAATTTCATTTTTATCGATTATACAAATTAATTTTTCACATTTTCTTTTATCGAATATTTCTGTTTGCAAGTTTTAAAATAATAATAACGTTCTTTTGGTCCTGGCTGGTAGACATTTTCCAAAAATTGTTCTTCATCAAAGTCATTGGTTGGATAAATGAAACGTTGAGTAGCTTCGGTGGTAGCGGGCATTTCGAAAATGGAATAGTCAGGAAGAGGTTCGTCGTACATTTGTGTTTTTATATCCAGGGAAGACTGGTGACTCATTTCTGATGAAGTTAAAAAGGATAATGGTCTATACTCTTCAGAAAGATTTTGCAAACATTGTTGACGACTTTCTTTTTCAGCTAATACCTGCAAAAAGATGGGGTTCCTAAGAAAGGGGAAAAACATGGAAAGTAATAAAGTTTAATTTTTTAAATTTAAATAATTTGGATTAATTTTATTTGGAATCTTATATATAAATAGGCCACACAATTTCTTGTCGTACAATTTTAAGTATCTTATTGCCTACCAATATTGATGAAACATATCCCAGTAAAACATTTTTATGCTTTTTGAAGCACTAATGCAATAAATCGCATAATAATACGCTTTAAAAGAAGAGCTTATTGCAGAGCAGTGAATGTATATGAAAGAAACTATACAAAAAAGCAGAGTTTTCACTGCTGATACAATGCAGGTTTTTAAGCGAGAAAGTTCCACATACTTATAGTTTTAGTGCTGAAAATGGTGATAAATTTCAGCGCATCAAAAAGCGCTTTTTGTATAAAAAATGTAGTACTCCAAACTGTGAACTCGCTATACAAAAATCAGCAGCGATATCAGCAGGTTTGTAAGCACTACTTTTACTCTCATACTAAAAACCTGTTTTATTTGTAGCAATTTTTTTGCTGGGTAGTGTTATCAGATCTCGACGTTTTGAAGTCGTAGGAAGATATTCTGGCAATTTTGACGATGACATATGCAGACATACATATCATGACCTTAATATAGCAACACCTTAACTCATTTACTTTTTCGAATCGAGTTTTTTGCTTAATTCGATATATTCGAGGCTCTTCTATCAAAATATGCAAAAAGAAATCGATCTGAAAAAGTAATGAGTTAAGGCCTTTCTATATTAAGGTAGCGATATGCATGTGTATAAGTATAACCCATTAATAACTTTTGATCGGCTTAACCGAATGTAACACAATTGCACAATTCTTAAGATTTTGGCTTAAATTAGCTATGAACCTATTCGAATTGGTCGATTTCGAGAAATTTCGAAAATGGAATTTTCGAAAATATGTTTTTTTGAAATAAATTTTAAGCCACTGTTCCGATCGAATCCGAAATCAAATCAGCTCTTAACCTAAAAAAAGTAAATTTATTGCCGAAAATCGATTGATTTGTTCGACAGATTAGTTGTCGAAAGATTTCGAAAAAAGGCTTTCTTTAATTATTCCAACAAAAAAACTTTGTATTTTTAATTAGCCAGAAGTCCAGGGATGGCCTGCAGAGTAGACAATATATTATCATTTTTATCTCTGTTCTCTATAACTCCGCCATTTATAAACCGATTTCGAAAATTTTTTAGATTTGTGTATTTTTTTATTTTAAACATGTTGTCCGCCTGTCTATATGTCTCTTTATTTTGGAGTCGCCGTGAATATATTGTGAGCGAGTTTTTTTGTGATGCCTAGAAATTTTTCTTTACACTCACTTGAATGAACGTGAACCACAAAAATGTCATGCATACCCTATGGAAAATATTACAAGAGCATATTCATTTTATAGAAGAGAGAGAGAGAGAGAGAGACAGAGATAGAAAAGAAGAATTGAAAGAGCTGCAGACTCGCGCAAGTCTTACCAAAACCACAAAACTTTGTACTCGCCCCTCCCATCAAATCTTACCTTGTTCTATTTAACCATTTCGTAATTTCCTCATTCGTTATTGACGGATTGCCCAGATAATAATTTTCCGATATAAACTTATTACGTTTCATTATAACGTTAATATCAATTTCCGTTTCTTCATCCAACTCACAGCCAACGCAATAAAGCTCCAAAAGCTTTTCATTTTTATTAAGAGATTTCATGATTTCTTTAGCTGCTAGAGGAGAAATTTTAACAGCACAAATATCTAGTTTAATCAAAGGCGAATGTTTCCCCAACAACTCCTTCGCTATGCAACAGCATAAGCCCGTATCAGTTAGAAATTTAACAGCTCTAACATTAAGATGTTGCACATGTTTCGTACCAATTATAGTTGATACTAACAAATGTAAAGCTTCATCAGTTATAGGATTGCGACCCAAGCCCAAATATGAAAGCTCATTAGCTGTGTAATTTTTCAGAGCATTTCCAATTTCTTGCAAAACTTGTTTACTGAAAAAATTTGATTCTAATTCCAAGTTTTTTAGCGTTTTGGTCATTTTAAAGAGTTCTACAAAAGCTAAAGCACAATCATCTTTTAATTGATCATAACCAAAATCTAAAGTCTCCAAACAAGGCAATAGGCCTAAGACCCCACAAAGGGTTTGAAGTTTTTCGGCATCCATTTTACTATTGCGTAAACGAAATATTTTTAGCTGAGATAAATGACTTAAGCCTCTAAAAAGGGATGTAAATTGTATGATCATCTTAATAAAGATCAAATAAAAATATATGCAACTTACATTGATAAATTTTGTATATCATCATACGAGAAATTCATGTGTCTTTTATGGAAATTATGACTTTGTAAGGGTCCCAAGAATTCTATGGTAAAGCTTTCCAGATTTGTAAAATATTGTATAAATTTTAAATCTATATGATGACAGTCTTTGGCTGGATAATTATATCTATTGATGTGTCTCAAAAGTAAAGCTTTATTACGTTTATCTACAATACGATCTTCGTTATCATCTTCACTCTCTGAAACTTTAATATCGAAAATATTGTCGGTTATTTTTCCCAGTGGTTTTTCTTCGGCCTTCTCTTTAGCAACACGCTTAGCTTTAAGTCGTTTTCTTTTTGCTTCTTTAATTTCTCGTGCTTTTTGTTTAGCCTCTCGCAAACTCGTACGTTCCTTTTTGCGTTGCTCTTTCGTTTCAGTATCTTCTGCTGCTGTCTCTTCTTCAACTGAGTTGCTTAACAAAGATTCACTATCTTCTGTCACGCTAGTAATACTACTGTCTTCCTCCGACATAGTGTCCTCCGATTCCGTTTCAAAATTCTTCTCAAAAGCTCGATCTTTTAAAGATTGTAAATGTTTGATATGCATTTCGTTTACAAATTCTTTCACCTTTAAAGCCAACTCTTTCATTTCTTCTTCCGGCCAAAATTCCACCGGACATTGTTCGACTAATTCGACATACTTGAGAGATATACCCAAATTTTTCCAATTAACATTTTCTTTAATAGCTAAAGTTTTATCTTTATGTTTTGCTAATACAACCCGCTTCCAGTAACGTTCTTCCTCTATGTCCAAACACTTGGCCAAAGGTAGGTCTACATCTAAGGCATCGTAATGTACTTGCAATAGCAAAGGACTATCCGCTACTAAGGGAAGCGGATGTGCACCATATGAGCGTGCTAGTATAGCTGAACATAAATTCTTTAAAGTATCCAGACGACTATTTTCGATAAATACCTCTGGGTAAACGGTACGGCCTTGTTCACTCAGCAATCGTAATGTTTGAATTGAGGGCTTATATAAATCATATACACGTTTTAAGGCGGGATCATTTGGTATAGCAAACGTTTTTAAGTGAGAGGGATATGCTGCAGTCTCAGTTATTAGTTGTTGTTCCATTGTAAAATAATAAAATAATTTTTAATTTGTTCAAAAAAAATAAAATGGTTGATAACTATCAAGGCCGATAACTATCATGTGCTATCGATTTTTTGTATATACAGGCCGGGTCTGCGAATTGTGATTTCAAAACGAGTGATTATTTACAGTTCTTTACTAAGTTACGATCAGGGAAGGTTGAAATAACCAATTGTCTATTTCGCCTGTGCGAACTATGAAGGCATGAATAAGATATTTATATATTTCACAACCTTTTAAAAGTTTTGTTATCGATATGCTGCATAATATTACATATTTTGCTTTTTTTCATATTTTAGTCGCATGCGCATATATGACGGTATGTTTCATACGTTTTGGTGCATATTTTCCCGGGCCTATTTTAGTTTACTGTTTCGTAATGAAAAAACTTTCCGAATTCTTGCTTTACCGATTTGTAAATCCCGAATTTCCGGCCCCCAAAAATTAAACTTCAGTTGTACCCCAAAAGTCCAGTCAAGTAAGGTAAAATAGCGACAGATTTCGGACTGCACAGTAAGGACTTTAGCAAAATAATTGGTACGAAATCTGGAACTTCTAAACTGCTGATTGGATTTAACTGAAATATGAAACATCTTTACACAGAAAAAACTATTGTTAAATTTTTTCCAATTAACTGTTTGTTCAGAAAAAACTAGTTTTTAAACCATTTTTTAGTTAAATCAATGTTTTCTTCTGTTGATTTTGCTGTTATTTGAAAAAAGTACTGCCAACGCATTTGAAAACCAAATACTAAACCATATTAATATAATTTATATAATAAATTATATAATAAATTAAGTAAAGTGCAACTTTGGCTCGCACACGAAGAGTTCCGTACGAATACTCATTTGTATATCCCTTTTCGTTTTTGCCCCTTTTTCATTTTGGCAGTTTTTTCGTTGTGTTTTTTTTTTGTTTAATTTTAGTTTTTTATTTTTTAAGTATTTTTCGTTGTTTTTGGCGTTTTTTTTTTGCTTAGGCTTTTTTTCATTTTTGTGTTTTTTTAAGTTTTTTTTTGCGATTTTTGGTTTTTTGCAATATGTTTGCTTATATCAGTTTTGGCGCTTTTTCGGTTTTGGGGATTTTTTTCGTTTTTTTTTTTTTTTTGTTTTAGCGATTTTTTTTTTGTTTTGACACTTTTTTCGTTTTGGCGGTTTTATTGGTTTTTGCCGATTTTTTTAGTTTCGGCTCTTTTTTTTGCTTTGACGCTTTCTTTCGTTTTGGTGGTTTTTTAATTTTTTCGCGATTTTTTCGTTTTTGGACGATATTTTTAGTTTTAGCGATTTTTTTATATTGTACTGCTTTTTACGTTTTGACGACTTTTTTCGTCTTGGAAAATGCGATAAAACGGGCACAAATGTGTATCAATAATGGCGGCAGCCACTTGGAGGATATCATCTATTCCACTTAACAGAAAAAATTCTACAGGTCCAAATAAAGATTTCCATCACTCAAAATCATTTTTTTTATTATTTAGGAAAAAAGTTATTCAAAAACAAGATTGGATGATTAATTTTGCGCCACCTAGTATATCAGCTCCACGGCGGGTTCGCATATCCAGCAGTGTATTATGGAATCTTCTGCTAATTAATACATGACAAATCGCGTGACGCCATCTGAAGATTGCCAAGTGTATTTATGTATGTCCTTGTGAGGAAATTTGGTACCACCTATATATAAGCCATGTGTGGCACAAAAATCTACTAGACGTTCGCCATTTTGATTTCTTACACTACATAAACCATGTCGTCCCATTATTAAGTGATTGTTGGTGTTGTCGTTGCCTCCCTTGGCATTAAAGTCACCTAATATAATAAGTTATTTCTACTATACATGAAGTAATGACCGGTTTGAAGTTTAACAAAAACTGCGATTTTCATACAACACATATGCGCACGCACTAATTAAACGTTTTGTGTTGTATGGAAATTGTGATTTTTGTCAATTGAGTTCCTTCACTTAATTGCAAATAAAATCGATATTTGATCCTACGAAATTTTTAATTTTTAGGTAATTTTGTTCTACGATACAGCTTTTGTAATAACATAAAAGATTGTATTCAAGATAGGAAGCAACAAGATATTCGCAAAACTCAATTTTGGGAGGTTTTACCTATGATAAATTCTGACGCTTACACGAGATTAAACGGCGCTTTTGAGAACACATATACGACGACAAAACAAACGGGTAGACAATAATATTTATTTATTAATATGATTATTTCGAACGTATTTGCTTTGTGAATCCAAATTGATTATTAGGCTAAGGTTCGTAACGTTATATTCAGAAATAATTGGGCATGATTAATATTCCAAGGAACAAGGGAAAACTTAACATCAACTTAATTTTTCAACGTACACAGCAGAACAGAGTAGCGCTACTTTCGGAAGCCGCTACACTTCCATCGTCAGTGCTCACGCGTATTTGCTTATCACCACTTGTGAGGTGGCTCTGTTGAATGTGATTTTAATTCTTATATATACAACTTTTTCGTGAAAATTGAAAACGAGAATTAAATCACTCTCAAGCTGATATTAAAGTGCACTTAATAATAATAATAATATTTATTATATTTGTTTATTTTCTTACAAAACATATACTACATGATACTAGAAATCGCTATAGCTGATGACAGAGTGAACCAGACAAATGCTACAAATAAAACGTAAATATATAGTGCTGGCCTTACGCAGTCCGTTAACGATTCAATTTCGTAACGATAATCATGAAGCAGCAAAGATATAAAAAGGGCGTTCTGAAATTAAAAAAAAAACAGTATCACTTCTTAGATGAAAATATATTTTTGTAAAAATCTTTACTTACTATTATTAAAATCGGAAAGACCATTGCTGTTATCATTAAAAATGCCACATTATAGTAATTCACAAAGAATTTTGCAATTATCATTAAAGTCGTAGTCAATATGATGAATAACATATTTAAGCTGAATACAGTTAACACTAGAACTGGTAAATATTTCTGAAAATAAGAAAAGAATTTTCGTTTGCAAAAAAAGGAATAATTAAACATCCAAAGTATTGAGGTTGCTCTGCAATTCATGCATTGGAAAATATGGGGCATTCCACGTCAAATCGGACGGCTTGAAAAAAAAAATTTTTTTTTTTGCTTACTTCACTTTTGTGATATTTTTTAGTAACCCACAAAACAGCCTTCTTGCTAAATTTTGAGATTTTTTTCATTTTAGTTTTTTGCTCATAGCTTTCTCTATAATGGTCCAAACTGAAAATTTTTTTTTATTTTTGTTTTTCGTTATTTTTTCAGAAAAAATAGGAAAAAAATTTTTGGGATTTTGAATTTTGGGTTTGAAATTTTAAATCGTATTTTTGAAAGTGAGTGGTGCATCCTTCGATTCTTATGAAAATATCTAATTTTTTCCGCTTTTTCCACCCTACAACTTTAAAGGCCGATCCGATAGTGGGCCTTCCATAAGTACTATTTTTTCGTTTTTTGGAAATTAAAAAAAAATTATAAAGCATAAAAAATCCTCCAAGTCTTTTATTTAGGGTATACGATATATTTAGCACTTTTATGTACCACAAGCAACATTTTTGTGAAATATTTTCATTCATTATCTATTCACTGTATGGGTTATTTTGCTCTTTTCTTTGAAAAAAGGGGCGAAAAACTGCCCGCAGCGGCAATTCAGAAATCAGTCAAAATTTAAAATGTGTTTAAAGATTAATTTGGTACTTATTTCAATTAGTACTCGGTTAGGAAATCTCGTAAGTCTTATGTTTAAGGTATAAGATTTTTTTCAGTACTTTTTTTATAAATAGAAGTAACACAATCAGACAATTAATGCCTTCCAGCATTGGTGCCAACTTTGGCTCTTTTTTACGATATAACAAAAAACGATATGACATACTGTATTGTTATATCGTAAGGTTCTTACGATATGACAACACTAAGATAGCCTTACGCGGTGTTGTCATATCGCAGCGTTGTCATATCGTAAAAAACTTACGGTATGACAATACAGTATGCCGTATCGTTTTTTGTTATATAGTAAAAAAGAGCCAAAGTTGGCATCAATGGCGATATGACAACACCGTGTATGGCTATCTTAGTGTTGTCATATCGTAATAAACTTGCGATATGACAATACAGTATGTCATATCGTTTTTTGTCATATCGTAAAAAAGAGCCAATGTTAGCATCAATGCCTTCCAGTTAATTAATTGATGTGTTACCTTCTTTGGAAAAGGGATAGTGTAAAGAGAACAGACGGTGAAGTAGGAGACATAAAAAGCTTAATTTACTTACAACTCTGCTATTGCACGTTTTTTTTAGATCAGTATTGCAGCCCCTCTGATGTCAAGTAGAGGCATTAATTTGTTTAAGCTCTGTAGCCATTTATTAGTTATTTGACCTTGCCGACGGTTCTGCTACAATACCGACGAAGGAGGGTGCTGTGAAGTGCATTAGGATATGTTAGTATTAATCGCTGCCGGTAATGCCAAAGTGATCGGTACAATGCCTTCATCACTTTAAAAATGCAACAACAACCAAGACAATAACATACCAATGCACATCAGAAAAATTTATGATGTTGTTGGCTTGCCTGAAACTAGTCTTGAACTTAAGACCTCAGCATTTGTAGTCAAACGCGCTAACCATTCAGCCAATAGTACCCTTTTATGTAAAACACCTCGAGAAACATGTTTGTAGAAGAATTTTGCCCACTGTATCGCCGCTGAAGGGATTTTTTTGCCCTTTTTTAAAAAAGCTGCAAAATGAGCCATACAGGGAAGAGTTAGATGATTAAAATATTTCATAAAAATGTTGCTGGAGGTGTTTACATAAAAGTTCTGAACATATCGACCCCTTTTCGCGAAATGATCGTGGGCGACATTTTGTAAAAAAACTAATTTTTTATTGAAATCAAAATTTTAAGAGCCTACCCATAGTTTAAAAGCATCAAAATGTCAAAATTGTGGATAACTTTTGAAATACTGGCTGTAAGATTTGATCGTAAGCGACAGCTTATTAATATAAATCATGTTTAAATATATTAAAAAACCCTCCTCCTGAAAAATTTAGTTTTTGTCGCTTACGATCATTTGGCGCTAAGGGGTTGATATCATATACTATAAACGCAGGACTGACAAGATTTTTTATGGTTTATAGACAATTTTTTTTTTTTAATTTTCAGAAATCGAAAAAAATAGTAGTTATGGAAGGCGCACACTACCGGCCCGGTCTTAAAAGTTGTTGGGTGGATAGAAGTTAAAAATTAGAAATTAAAAAAAAAATCGAAGGATACACCCATTTTCAAAAATACGATTTGAAATTTCAAACCCAAAAATCAAAATAAAAAAAATTTTATATATCTTTAGAAAAATATCGTAAAACAAAAATTTCCAAAAAATTTTCCAATTTGCATCATTATTAAGAAAGTTATGAGCACAAAACTAAAATGTGATTTTTTGAAGTTTTAATAATATTAAATCTTCAAAAAATCACTTGTTTAGATATTATCTTTTAGTCGATTAATCAAGAAAATCTCAAAATTTACCAGAAAGACTCTTTTGACGAGCACTAAATAATATCACAAAATTAGAGCAATCTAAATTTTTTTTCAAACCGTCCGATTTGACGCTGAATGCCCCATATATACCTACGAATTTGAATATTTTTCTTTTCGAATCGTATTATAAAGGCATGTTATTAACAGAATGGTTGTAATGGGGCCATTCACATATTACGTAACGCTCCAGGGGGGGTTAAAGATTTGTTACGGACTAGATACTTTATACAGAAAGTTTTGTAAAAAGCGTTACGAGGTGGGTTATAAAACCTCCGAAAATAGCGTTACGTAATATGTGAATAGGACCAATGGTTTATTTGGCACCATAAAGAAATGCATATCTTAAGGGGCTACTTGCATTTTTTTATTAACTGCCAGGCCCACTATGTCGGCACAATTACATTTAAAACAAATTCTAAACATTTTTAAAGGCCAAATATTTATTTGCATCTCCTAAAAGTATGCACATTTACCACAAATATGCTAAACAATATTCGATTCAATCCACTATGAGAATTAAAAGTGGTTTCATTTTCTGAAAAAACAAGTTGCTAAACTAAAACCACTTTCGATCGGAATGGATCTCTGGAACATGACTGATTATGGAAACCAACAGAGTTTTTTTAAACCATTATTTCAAACTTATGCTGCGATATCAAAAAGGGTTTGATATATTTTTCTGATAGTATGTACCATCATGCTGGTAATCGAACAATTTTGGCTCAACTAAAAAATTGGTTTATGGGACATAAGCTGTTGTTAATGAAAATCAGAAATATGTGCTATCAACTTGTACTCGAAATTTATCTATTGTATTCTCTTTTTATTAATTCAAATGAAAAAAGATTCCAAACAATTAAAACCGGAAATAAATTATAAAGCTATCAAAAATGCTAAAAGAATAAATGCTTAATGGTCAATATGAACAGGGGATTTATATTCCGTAGAGCTATAAAAAATAATTTTATGACTATTCATAGAAACTTACGTCACCTTAATATGTTTCATCATAACCAAGACAAATCTAACCAGGCAAACTTTTTAAGGGATCTGACTAAACCCACCTATTAAATTCCATACGAAAAAATAATTAAATTTGTACGTTGTCAGGTGACAGCACAGCGTCAGCTGATTCTATTTTTAGGTGTACACTAACTGTCAAGATCCTTCCATAAAAATGTTCATTTTTTTCTTATATTTTATATGAAGTTTGGCTGGTATCGTACACCAAATATGCCTGTTTTTCAATATTGTTGTATTTGTTTCAGCCACGCTGCCACCTGTAAAATTAGCTCGCCTTGCTTGTACCCAAACTGTAAGTATGTTGTTGTAATGGTAAGGCCACCTATTTACATATATCATGTATGCTCGCACCAATTCGTGTTGTAGAATGTCATTCTGGGACTTAAAAATTATCCAGAAAAATTTGTCAAAATAGCATTTTAACATCTGAGGAAGATCGAAAGTACACACGGCGAAAACAGGCGAAAATAATAACCCGGGCGAAAATAAAACCAAAATTCACTATTGGATACTGCCTGGCACTGTGGCATACTCGCTCTTATTTGGGCCCTTCTTGTACATCTTGTTTTTTCCGTTTTCCAATCTGAAATATTGCTGAAGGCGAGAAGGCAGCTCTCTACGTCTGCAGTTAGGTGGCGCTCAAGGCGAACTCATACTAGGTGGCCGCAAGAGCCCAGCTGTTTACGTAAATGTTTACATATTTGGCCTGTCAGCAGTGTTAATGTATCAACTTTTTGACAGCCCAAATGTAAATTGTCCACGGCGAATTCTCTTGCGACTACCTGGTGTTGATATATCTTGGGTGGCGCTAAAAGTGTTGAAGAGACAAAGTATTAAATCGAAACTAGTTAGTGACTGTAGGAGAGCCCTCAATTTGGTTATGGACTAATATAATGTCCGACTATGTTGGGTTCCTGTCCACTGCAATGTTGCGGGAAATGATACTGCCGAAGAGCTAGCAAGAATAGGGTCGGCATTAGAGGGGGAAGTGTGTAACAGATCGGTTAAATTACCGATGGGCTATTACGCTATATTATAGGGTACTCAGTAATTGGATGTTGGCCAGGGTTAACCGTTCATGGGGGAGTAGAGAGCATTATAGAGTCTCGAAGGCTATGTGGCCAAAACCCGACTTCGGAAGATCTGAATTACTACTGCCTATTAATATGAAGGTGCGCTATGAGTCTTGATAGGTGCTTTGACTGCTCGGCTAGAGCGAGAAGCAGCGTTTGAGAAACTGGCATGCCAGACTTCTGTAAGATGAAGAGGAGCCAGAAACGATTGAGCATATTACCTGACATTGCCCGAGGTTGCAACGCCATAAGCTTAGGTGGTTGAGCAGAAGTTTTCATGGGAGCACTACCACGGACTTTACCATAGAAATTAACATAAGCAGAGTTCAGCGTTTGATGCAAATGGTCTTGCGAATGTGCAAATCCAAAATATCGTAGCTTTTTTATGACATGCAACAACAACAAAAAAAGCTACGATATTTTGCATTTGCACTTTCGCAAGTCTATTTGCATCAAACACTGAACTCCACTATTTCATTTATGCATACGAAATGCAATTTTTACCCTACTTAAGTAATTTTGGCACTATTTCGAGTCAAACTCGGCCCGAAATCATAAACTTCAGTTCCCATCGCTGACCTAGGCTGTCACGGCCACCTGGTATGAATTCGCCTTGATCATAATACTTTTAATTACCGAATTTATTTTCGTTCCAATTGCAAGAATCAGGATCATAAATAGTAAAATGGCTGCTAAGGAATAGTACAACACAACATCGTTCACATTATCGACTGTGTTACATACGACAATGACAAAAATTTCCACCTGAAAAAAAAGAATAAAAAAATATTTGTTCTTAATAAGTTGGTTTGATATCCCTTTTTGTCTTTCTTTGTGCCTTCGGAAATCAATTATTTTTGCAATACTTACAATAAATATTCTAAATATCCATTCCAAAGTTTTTGGTAAAGTTTTGTCAATACAGTCCACTATCACAATTACAATGACTATGAACAGGAACGTTAGATAGGATCCAAACAATAGCCAAGAGTTTAATAAAAATTCCAAAAAATCGCTTAAGATATAATGAAATACATACATATTAAAATTTAACTAATCAACGAATTAAATTCTTTTGAAAAATTCTTACAAATTTACCAGAAGTATCCATTGTACCAACGAACTGACTATGAAGAGAGCGGCCAAATAATAAACTTTCCAAATTTTGTTTTCAAGAGGAATATCTAAATTAGCAGTTTCCATTAAAATTTTAAACAAAATTTTAAAACAAATTTTCAAAAATTAAATAAATATTTGTGTTTCAATTCGCCTGGTCTTAGATTTGTTTTTCGTACACTTAGAAAATTAGTACTTTACAGAAACCAAAATCAATTCCCCTTAATCTTGAATTGAAGCGTAAATGACCATACAGTTTTTATATCCCTTAGGACGAAATAGTATCCTTAAAATACTGTTTGGCATCAGGATATTTTTATTATGTTAAAAATTTAATGGTCTGAAACACAGTTTATCCTGTGCATGCAGAAGTTAAGTTACGTACACAGTGGGCAGATTTGGCAAATAAATGAGAAATTTCAAAACAACTCGTCTGGTGGAGATAAAATTTCATATAGATATAGCAATGGACTAACTACCTCAGTTTAAGTTTTGAAATTACCTACACTTATTGCTAAGCAGTAGAGGCACTTTGAATACATTAAATTTTTATCGGTCATATTTTTTTGTTTCTCATTTCTTATAGGTTGCAAACAAAATTTTTGCTGACGATGAAACTGAAGCTGCATGAGGTAAGTGCTCATAGTCTCAGATAAATGTACATATATAATTCTATACATTGTTCATTATTTAACTTAATATGAAGAAGAAAATATAGTGTTCAAGAAATGAAATTATCACATACAGCATTTAGTGAATTTATAAGATGATAATTTCTTTTTGCGTTAAGGTAGAATAAAATAAACTAACAATATTTGAAAGTGATTACAAGAAAAATAATAATTTTTATTCGAATAAAAATTATTCGAATAAAATTATTCGGACGAAAGTTATTCGAATAAAATTATTCTAATAAATAGTATTATTCAATATCATTAGAATAAAAATTATTCGAAAAAAATTATGACAATAAAATTACTCAACTAAACAATTCGAATAATAACATTCGATTTAAAATTATTCCAATTAAAGACTGGATTAACATTAAAATAAAAATTATTCGAAAATAACTATAAAAAATATATTCTAATAATTTGGTATGTTCTGTGTCTCACCAAAAATATTATTGGGCCTGATTGTGTAAGGCGTTGGCGTAAACGCCTATGTCGTTTTTTGTAATAGATTAATGTAACACACAACTCTTGTTCTTTAATCAACTACAAAAAACGACTTAGGCGTTTACGCCGACGACTTACACAATCAGACCCATTATGTGAATTCTCATGGCATTGTTCTATAAATATTTTTTTATAACAATGCCATAAGAATTTAAACTATTTAATTTTTTTGTGAGACACAGAACAAGCCCGAATATCATTCGAACGAAAATTATTCGAATAAAGTTGTTCAGACAAAAGTCATTAAGATAAATAATTCGAATAATATGGTTAAAATAAATAATATTAGAATAAAATCATTCGGAAAAAAGTTATTCGAATAAAATTATTTCAATAAACAATTCGAATAAAAATTATTCAAATTAAAAACTCGATTAATATTATTAGAATGAAATTATTCTACTAAAATTGTTGAAATAAAGAATTTGAGAAATATCATTAAAATACTAATTATTTGAATAAAAATATTCGGATAAAAGTTATTCGAATAAAATTATTGATATAAAAAGTCCGAATAATATCATTCGAATAAAATTTATTCGAATAAAATTATTCGAATCATATCATTCGAATGAAATTATTTGAATAAAATTATTTGGTCAAAAGCTGTTCGAATAAAAAATTCAAGTACATATTCCCATTTCATCATGAAAAGACTGACTGACACCTGAACACAACCCCAGCAAATTGTGCAGATTTTTTACGAAAACAATGTGAGAGAATCGTCGCGCTCGCTCTTTAGCTATGAAGCTAGTTTTTGGTTATTTGACATGTCAATAAGCAAAACTGCCGCATTTGCTGTGAAAAGAATCCACATGCAGTTATCGAAACATCACACAATGGCTTAAAAACTTTTTTTTGTGGAAATGTTTCGGTAACTCGTGAACCGTTCAAGATGTCTCATTGAAAATTCACACAGGCATGTCTAAGATGTTTTCGAGTTTAGGCGCGAAACTGCCGTCTTGAATTAGAACTAGACAAAATAATGGATTGTATTTTTTATGAATTTACAAAAAAAAAAAAAGATTTTTAACTTTTATGAAATTTTTAATTTTTAGGCTTGAACTTTTACGATATGTATCTTAAAAACTAATGGGCAGACTTAGAGATACTGTTCGTTCGCTCGGCTTAAAGATAATTTTTTGTCGAATTTGGTTTTGCCTTTTGTACTGAATGGTTTGCCCATTCTCCAGCTATGCTAATATATGTCGTGCAAGTGCCTTAATTTTTGGCATAACGATATATCTCGAAAACTAGCGCTGATAGAAAAATTGAAATTCAGCATCTCAACTAAATAAAGAAACGATTTCAAGTTCTAGGCAACGAAGAAGTTTACCGAAATTTGTAAATGTATAGGCTTTTTACCCGACTGCGCGACGCAAAGAAGGGTATTGTGTTTATCAGCCTATGTATGTATGTGTGTTCCTCTCCGGCACTATATAAATCGAACGCGAGCACCGCTTTTGATGATTCTTGCGTCAATCGATTCGTCTTAATGCTGTGAGTGTCACTAAAGATATGACGGACGCCATTTTGTGTAAACGAAAAAATAAAAAATCGGCGAACTATATGAAAATGGGTATCATTGAATAGGTATTTCAAAATAATCTTTTGGTTTCTCTTTTAATTTTTCATTCCGAATGATCATTTAGGATATTTAACAGTTTAAAGTTGGTTAACAACCAAAAATCCTAATTGCCTGAAAAGTGTGTTGCAATGTGGAAAGCAAACAAGCGTTGCTTGTATAAAATTTATATGAAAAGCATTCAGTTTTTTGAGCAACTTCCATACAAGTTACTTGTTTGCATTGTGGAAATAGCACATTAAACAAAAAATCTAAAACCAAACTGCTGTTATCCTGTTTATACTTAATTTTAAATCTTATTTTCTTATATCGTGTTCATACGAAACCTAAGTGTGTAATCATATTTTCAATGCGGATAATGAATTCAGAAACGTATTAAGTCTAAAGCTATGTACAGACGATTGTCACTTCTTACAATATTGTAAGTAAAATGTGCTAAAAAATTCTGACAATCGTCTGAACTGAAAATTTTTGTCTAACAACGTTGGCAGAAAAAGCATTGTCAGTCGATTTTAATACTACCTGCTGACAAAAAATTGCCAGACATCTCACAATCGTGTGAACACATCGCGCTACAATTGTCAGATTATTGGCAGACATTTTTTAATTGTCAGATGTGCGAAGTTTCTGCATCTGACAATGGCGTCATTGTCTGAGACTTTTTTATATTGGCAGCACTGCATACACGTTTTTTAGGGAAAAATTAAAATAAGAAAAATTATGCAGCTAAAATAGTTAATATTGCTTCTCTATGTTTAATAATTATTTATATTTTTACTTTTTAAAGTTAACAGAAGCACAGACGATAAATAATTGATGATTTCTATTAAATGATATGATGATATCTGGCAGCGCCAAACAACATATCTGACAATTTTTGCATCTGACAATCGTGTGAACTGCAAATTTCTTTACTGACAATATTGTCAGATAAATTTATTGTCAGACAACTGTCTGCCAATAAATTGTAAGCTTTTCTAACAACTTTGATACAGCCGTGTGAACTAACAATATACCTTGTGCTGACAATTTTTTATTGTCAGCACATTGGCAGATCTGGCAATATTGCAAGATCTTACAACCGTCTGTACAAGGCTTAAGTATAAACAGAGTCTACATAAACACAGTACGTTATTTCATAGGCGGTGTTGTCAAAAATGACCACACAGTTAGTGATTCGCTTGCAATTGTAAAATATATATACAAAAATAAATTTTTATGAAAAAGTATTTAAAATTAATTTAATTTTATTCGTTGTACTCGAAAGTCATTTCAATACGATTCAAATATTGCGTTTAGTCGATACGCTTTCGTTGTTAAGTATAAACACTAGCAATTTAAATGTGTTACTTCAATTCGAAATGATTTCAAAACGTATTTACAGAATTATAAACAAGGTATATGTCAGAGCTGTAAAAGATTGCAATCAATTTTGATTGAAATCAAAATGATTTCAATCAAATTGATTTCATTATTTTATTTCAAAATTATTTCAGATTTCAAACTAAAATCATGTCAAGATTGCAATCTTTTGTGATTGCAATCATTTTGAAATCATTTTTTTTTAAATCATTGATTGCAATCAATTTGATTTGATAAATGTAAAATATCAAAAAGCCCGACTGTGTAAAAAAAGCAAAAAAAACAAGTCCACTGTGCGGAACATAGCGTCTTTTACAGTCGGAAAGTATTAAAAATCGAATTTTCACAATAATGGCTCCCGAATGTAAAAGTCGCTATGTATTTTTTTTTTTTGGTTTATTATGCATTACGGGATTTTTGATTTAATTTATTTATTTTTTTTAATTTTTTTAAATTTAAAATTTTTTAAATTTATTTTGTATATTGTTATTTTAATAATTATGGGCTTTTTCGATATTTTGCTGTTTATCTTGTTAAATATGCGATTTAGCTAAAAGTTGGTAAGGCAAAAGTGAAGTTATGGGCTTTTTCGACATTTTGCTGTTTATCTTGTTAAATATGCGATTTAGCTTAAAGTTGGTAAGGCAAAAGTGAAGTTGGAAACTTCACAGATAACTTTTTAGAATTATTTATTGTTTTTTTTAAATACGTACTATAGTTATTAAGTTATGAGACATAAAAGCAGAAAAATAGCATTTACTCAAACTTTGGTGGGCGTGCGTGGGCAAGCCATAATCTCAACTGCTTGACCTGAAATTGTTTTAGGTTTTTTTTTTATAAATATCCATTGATTTGGCGTAAGAGACTTTAAGAACTGCAAATTAAAATTTTTACGACCATTCTAATACGCACATACACATACACACACGCACACAATACATTCATCCATACGGACTAGGGATGTGCAAATAATATCGATATATCGATATTTTCTTAAAAATATATCGATATATATCGTCGATATTTTTAATTTCTATATATCGATATTTTTTTCCAAATATATCGACAGTATCAAACTCGATATTTTTTAGCTTTGGTTTTGTTTTTCGTGCAATTTTTAAAAACATTTCGGCACAGTCTTCAGCAAATAGAATATTACTAACAAAATCTTTTGTTTTATTTATAATATTTTGTCTATTCGAAAAATTATCATTCTTTGAGTGTAGATTTGTTGATGTATGTTCCATGAAATATGGTTGGAACAGTAAGGATCTTGGAAATTAACTCTTTCCAGCTTAATTATTTATAAGAAATGTACTTTTTTTGTTTTATTTTTAAAAAAAATTTGGGGACTACGTATGAATTATAAGCATTGAAAAAATATCGATATTTCGATATAACGATATTTTTTATTCGATATATATCGATGCCGATCGATATTTAAAAATATATCGATATATTTTTTTCACTTTCGCATTCCTAATACGGACATTGCCCTGAGGGAAATGTCGATTCACTGATTCACTATTGACTTTGTCCCCCGTACTACTGACTAATTGTACCCCAGGCATTTAATATGTACTTGTCATTGAAATTCTACTGCTGACCTCGGAATTATTGACTTAATATAGAGCAGGCAGTTATTATGGGCTCATAATGAGACATTGGCAGCAGAGATTCACTACTGCATTTTAATGATTCTAGTCAACACATATGAAATTTTTACTATCTAAAGCAATTAAATTAGATTTTTTATTAAAATTTTTAGTTTTGCGTGCAGCCGCATTTATTTTCAACACAAAAAATGAGACAATAAAAAATTGATTTCTAGCTGCCAAAAACTTCTCTTCTCATTAAGGGCAAAATATAAAGTGTAGACGATTCTTTGACAATGTCACCAAAAAGTCACCAAACTTGTCGACAAAAGTGGTGACTTGGAGACACTTGGCCCCTGGCTTCCTTAAAAGTATCGTAAAATAGAAATAGTTAGAACCTTGTAAAGTGTTGTACAGTGTAAAGTTATAATTAATGAATGTCAGTTTTACAAGTAATAACAACTACCATGCCAAGTTTGACTCAAATCGCAGGGGGTCTTCATTGTTGATTTTATATAAATTGCCTCATATGTACTATATAATTACGTACATACATACATGCATACATGCATGCATGGATATGTGTGAATGTGTGTATTTAAAGGTTAAACAACCCTCTAGTCAGCCTAGAGCCATATGTCTCTATGTCAACACTCTTTTCTCTAGCTATAATTGCACTAGTTAAAATCAGCGATGTCAACTTTTAGATTTCAAAAGGCACTGACACAAGGTAAAAAGCGCGTAATTCTTGAAAAAAAAAGCATTGAATTTTTTTTTAGTTTTACTTAAAAAAGTTGTTATACATCTGCCTGTTTAGAAAAATTAAATCCACTAAAAGCAAAAAATTTTCAGACTTTTTGTATTTTTCTATTTTTTAGAGCTCAATATATCATATCCGATGTAAATTCATTCTAAATGATCATCATAGTTATTGTTACAGGTTTTTCATAAAAATGAGCGGGATGTAACGATACGCCATTTTGCCGATCCGATACCGATACCGATATTTAAAAATAAATATCGCCGATAACGATACGAATATTGAAATTAAGTTCAAGTTTAGATTAACAAAACTCAAGCGCAATTTTTTTATTATACAAAACTACATTATAAGAGAGAATATTTAAAATTGATAAAACATTGGAAGTAATTTTTAAGGAGCTACATTTTCTTTGCTTCCAAAAAATCTATATTAAAAATATGCAGATAATTAGTAGAAAAGCAAGTAAAAATTTTTAATTCCTTTATAATTTAAAAAAAAATACCCGCCATGCTTTTTAAAAAATCGATTTTTTAAAGGACATTTATCAACTAATATTCTTCTAAATAGCTTAATTATTAAAAGACTTCTAAGTTTATATTTATTCACTTAAATTTACATGAAAATACAGTTCTGAGTTTAAATTCGCATAAAAAAAAATTGTGAAAATGGGTGATTTTGTATCCTTTTTCCTTGAGGAAAAATCATTATGGAATACCGAAAAAGAAATTTGTCCTAGCATCGCTTCCAATTCGGTGATTGGTAATCGAAAAACAGAACTTCTTGCAATGGCAAGGATATGTAAAACTAATTAGAAATTATCCAAATTTGCAATACTTTCAGATCGCGAATTCTATATTTTCATGACTTCTTTGGAGTATCTATTTTTTTTTGCTGGAATAAGATTTAAAAAACAACGACTTGAATTTGAATTCATGGTAAAATTAACAAAAAATAAATATTTTTTTACAAAATAACAGCATAAAATACAGTAGTTTTCCGGTTTAACGAACATTCGATTCTGCGAACATCGCTTTTAACGAACAGTTCAAGATCAATTCGCTGCATTGATTATCTTATATAACGAACAAAAATATTTTTTTGTGCTCAGTTTAACGAACAAATAAGATTCATAATATTAATTAAAAAACTTATTTTAAGAAATTTCTTATACAAATAACTAAAAACAAAGCGAGTAGAAAAAAGTAACGCTATCTTACAATAAAAAATACAATTCTAGTTATTTATTTATCCATAAACTGGTTATTCTACATAAGTACTGCGTATAACGTACTTTTCAGTTTAACGAACGGGCCTGACAAAGTACTGGTTCGTTAAACCGGAAAACTACTGTATTATTAATTTTTAAAATTGATATTAATAAGATTTAAAAAATATCGAAGTGAATTTAATTCACGGTAAAATCGAACAAAAATAAATTATTTGTTAAAAAAAAACTCTGAAATTTTTTTTAAAAGTATCGGTGTATCGACAGTAAAATATCGTCGATACCGATGTATCGGAAAATCTGAATTATCGCCGATATATCGGTATCGGTATCAGTATTCGTTACATCCCTAGTTATCATAAACAAAAAACTGTAACTTTTGAATCTGTTTTCATTCCAACTTAAAGACTTTTTACAATAAAGACCTGTCAGTTGTAGTTAGCTCTCTATTAACTATATTTACATATGTCAAAAAAAAAACCCGAGTTCAATGCAAAGATCGTATGTACCAGATTACAAAACCAACGCGATTTTGTGTTAGATCAAATGGTGTGCTTGTCTACAAATGGAGTGTCCGCCCGCAATTTTTCATAGTACCAAACCTTTCACGTCCTTTCAAATAAAATATTTTGAAAATCTGTCAAGAAATGTCGGAGTTATGTGAGAATTAATATATCGGGCTACCACTTTGTCCGCCCGATTTTTACTTCTATGGGATCAAACTGCAAGCAATTCATTTGAAACAATAAAAAAATAATTATGAAAATTGCTTCAAAAATGGAGGATTATGCGATAATCAATATTTCCGGGGGAGGGGATAATGCCCTACGGATTTTCGAAAAAAGAATTTTGAAAATCGGTTCACATATGACAAACTTATGCTTGGTGGAGCAAATTTTTGGAAAAAAAAATTATGCAAAAAAATCGGTTTACAAATGGCAGAGCTTTGAAAAAAAATTGTGGAACCAAGCAGCAGGCAAACCCTTTCAAACAAAAAAAAAAGAACTTTGAAAATCTTTTCACAAATGACAGAGTTATGCCATTACAAACATAAAAAATACACACGAATTCATAACCTCCTTCTTTTTTGATGTCGGTTAAAAAATAAAGAAAATTACAAATACCTTTTTCAGGATACTTTGGCATTTTAGAGGACTTTCTATCGGGAAGCTATGTCATTTTTAATCAATACTTATTAGGAGGAGACTGAAACCTTTCGAATGAGACAAAGGATGAATTCGTAAATGCAGTAAATTGGTGCAACTGGTGTGCAAACTATTGCAACAATAAGAAAAATGCTGCCTTTGTTGCAGTAATTTGCAACAGCACTGTCAAGTGCTTGTGTAAAGAAACTTTTGATGGAAAAAAAGTATAGCCAAGTGTTTGTTTTCGAGCGCAGAACTTTGATTATTGCACAATTACTGCATTTACGAACGTAACCAAAATTTATTAATATATGATGACGCGCTCTAGAGTTATTCAATCTTGTATATGACGAACATTTCTCAAAAAATGGCCGAAATACCCAAGTTTAGACGGCTATAAAAAGAAACCATAAAAAGTATCGGGCTAGTTCTTACGCCACGTGATGCGCACGTAAGAGTAGAATATACATATGTTTATGTATGTCAAATTTCGTAAAAACGGAAAGTATTTGAAATCTGATGTGCCAAGCAAACGAAATATGTACAAAAATTAGTTTTAATGGGGTTCGACAAAAAAGATAAAAAATGAAGCAACGTGTTCAGGAAATAGTTGCATTAGCACAGAATTTTACACTTGAAAAATATTTTTTAGATAAAGAAATTAATTTTTGAATTTTGGGTTTAGTGCCACCGCCAAAAAATAAAACCACCAAAAATTAGACTAAAAAAGCACCGAGCACTAACTCCAAAATTTTTCGCGTCGAAAAGTTGAAAAAGCACTAAAAACGGTGCGAAAAGCACTAAGTTGACAACGCTGGTTAAAATGTCGACAACTTTCCTTTTATGCGCGAGTAGAAGAGATACGTCAGAGACAACAGTTCTCATGTATTTCTGGTGACATTGTCAACGAAAGCGTCAATAGTTTGATTTTTTTTATTAAGCCTGATTACCGTTCTTGAATCGACTCGAGAGTTTGTAGTAGATTAAAGAAAAATACAAAAATTTTCTCTAATCTATTACCAACTCTCGAGTCGAATCGAGAACCGTAATAAGACCCATTATTATGCTGTGCAGACAGAAAAAAAGGAATGTAAAATCAACATGAAGCACTTTTGATTGGAAATCATGTAAGAAATGTGTTCATTTACTACAATTCACTGTTGTGCTTAGTTGTGTGACTTGTTGTTGCTTAGTCTTACATGTGTCGGCTATACAGACGACAAAAAACCTATTACCAGCCAAAAAATTACTGCTGCTGTTTTAAATTTACCATTCACTGTTCAATATTAATTTTAAGCGGAAAATTATTAGTCTAACCTTGAATCTCTTTGATTTAAAATTTTTATTAAGTGCACAGCTAAAGTAAAGTTTGAAGCTGTTGTGGCTGCAGTGGTTAGTGCGTGGACTATCGTCAAGGTAGCACCAGTTCAAATCTTGGCTGGGACAGCCAACTAAAACACAAAGTTTTCAGATGCCTATGCTAATACATATCACGTAAATAAAATAATTAATAGAATAGCTACATTAAAGTCATGTTGTTTCAGCTTGATAGAATTTTAATTTAATATGATTATTGGTGTTGTTTCAATATCAAATTCACGTTAATTTAACTTGAAATGACTTTGATTCAACATGATTCTTTGTGTTGTTTCAATATCAAATTCACGTTATTTCGACTTGAAATAAATTTGATTCAACATGATATTTAGTATTATTTCAGTATCAACTTCATTTTGACATAACTGTAGTGGAATATTAAATAAACATGAAATATAGTCTCGACGATCTTACATTCAAAATTTTCTGTGTGTGCAGTCAATAGCAGAGTTTCAAGCCGATCGGCGTCTAGCTGCTGCCACTTCTGATTTTAAACAAATGTTTTTAGTAGAATAATATAATTTTTTAACTGAAAATATATATTTTTTTCGTTATCGGCATCGAGCGAGGAAATATCAATATTGTAGACTAAATAGAGCTCCTAAAATTTACTAGTAAATCTTTGATGGCGATGTCTCCATGTGGTCCTAAAACAACCACTTAGTCATTAGTGCTTTCGTCTACTGGTGGATTTTCAATGACAAACTAATGTTAAATGTCAATAGATGATTACATTGGCTGGGGTACACCTGGTCAGTAGTACTACTGACAATGTCATTAGTAAATCATTACAATTTCACTATTCGCATTTCCTGCAGGGAAATTATATAAATGAGATTTTCCACACATTTGATTTCCAGCTAATCACATAAATTTTAATTAATTTCCACTTAAACAAAGAAAACATCAAGTTCAGTAATTATTTTTTGCATTAAATAATACATTTTTTATTGTAAAAAACAATCAATATAAAATATAAAAAAAGAAATTATGACTAAGATATAAAATAAGTTAATAACTGGTCATTAAACCGTCTCGCCTTAAACTCTTGACATAACGTACTGGCAGTTCAGGCAAATAAATGCAAATAAAATACAACAGTGGCCCAAAAATTATGTAGAATGCCAACCAGAAAAATAATGTCATAATTGTAAATGCATCCATGCGTTCGCCTGTTCGTTCGTTCGTTGAATTTATATTCTACAAAATAATTATGTTTGTCAATAAATCAAAGAGTATTTACACTTATATGATGATGTAATTGATTGCAAAGACGGCTTAAGTAAATATGTATGTATAATGTTTGAATAAAACTTAAATGCTAATATCACTATAATTAATTAATTTTATGAATGTATAGAATTACAAAGAAAAAAAAAAGAAAATGTTTTTCTGTTGGAAATGCAGTAATTAAGCAGGTAACTTTAGTACAAAATTTTTAAAAACACAAATGCATTTGTCAAAATACACCGTTAGAAAAATATTCGCTAATTCAAAAAGTCAATTCCTTATTGATCCAAAAGAATGCGGAACTACAACACTGGAATACTGGAATGCTTTAGGAATGCCATCTGTAACAATAAAATATAAAAAAAACATAAATTCATAACAAAAACTTGTTTGATTTCAATTATTTCAATAAATTGTTTTCTATTATTCCGTAAAAACCTACACAAACAACAATAAAAATGTTAACAATAAACAGCTTTTATATTTTTTGTTTGTAGATATTAAAAATATAAAATTTAAACTTTTTTATATCAAAAATGAAATTGAAATAAAACGTTTTATTTATTTATTTTTTTTTAATTTATCTTTCTATTTGAAACGGTCTTATTTTGAACTTGTGTACTTGCACTCTCTAAGTTCTGGCTCCTACTGATTGTTTGTTTATAACAAAATTTTTGTTAAGGCAATTTTTTGTTTTATAAAAAAAAAAACAAATAAACACAAACATTTGTTGTTTTGGCCCAAGTTTTACATACTTCAATACAAAAAAAATTATTGTTGGCTGTTGTCTGGTATGTGCTTTTTACTTTTTATGTTCATAAATATATACTTTTAGATACTCATACTCCTAAATTGTTGGGCTGTTCTGAGCGCTGACTATTATAAACATATACGCCAAGGGTAAAGAACAAAATAAGTAGCGTGTGATTGTATGAGAAAGATTGATAAAAAAATGTTTAATGGTTATTTACAGTGAAAACTGTGAATTAGCATTTAGGGTGATTTTTCAAATGTTTGGTTGGAAATCAACAAGTAATATCTCAGTATAAAATAGAGATGCTATTATGAACGTTAGAAAGCTTATACACACACATTTGCATTTTTAAATGAAATAAATAAAAACAATCAAAGAATATTCTTCATAAATTCTATGAATTATGACATTAATTCAATGAAAACCTTCATTAAAACTAGGGATGTAACGAATACCGATACCGATATATCGGCGATACTTCAGATTTTCCGATACATCGGTATCGGCGATATTTTACTGTCGATACGATGATACTTTTAAAATTTGTTTCAGAGTTTTTTTAACAAATAATTTATTTTTATTCAATTTTACCATGAATTAAATTCACTTCGTTATTTTTTAAATCTTATTAATATCAATTTTAAAAACTATTAATATTTTATGCTGTTATTTTGTAAAAAAAATTATTTATTTTTTGTTAATTTTACCATGAATTCAAATTCAAGTCGTTGTTTTTTAAATCTTATGTATTTCAGTAAAAAAAAAGACACTCCAAAGAAGTCATGAAAATGTAGAATTCGCGATCCGGAAGTATTGCAAATTCGGATAATTTCTAATTAGTTTTACATATCCTTGCCATTGCAAGAAGTTCTGTTTTTCGATTACCAATCACCGAATTGGAAGCGATTTTAGGACAAATTTCTTTTTCGGTGTTCTATAATGATTTTTCCTCATGGAAAAAGGATAAAAATTACCCATTTTCACAATTTTTTTTTTATTCGAATTTAAACTCAAAACTTTATTTTCATGTAAATTTAGGTGAATAAATATAAACTTAAAAGACTTTTAATAATTAAGCTATTAAGTTATTTAGAAGAATATTAGTTGATAAATGTCCTTTAAAAAATCGATTTTTTAAAAAGCATGGCGAGTATTTTTTAAATTTATAAAGGAATTAAAAATTTTTTCTTGCTTTTCTACTAATTATCTGCATATTTTTAACATAGATTTTTTGGAAGCAAAGAAAATGTAGCTCCTTAAAAATTACTTCCAATTTTTATACTGGGTTAAAATCAATTTTAAATATTCTCTCTTACAATGTAATTTTGTATAACAAAAAAATTGCACTTGAGTTTTGTTGATCTAAATATTTTGATCGAATATTGAACTCAATTTCAATATTCGTATCGGTATCGGAATCGGTATCGGCGATATTTATTTTTAAATATCGGTATCGGTATCGGATCGGCAAAACGGCGTATCGTTACATCCCTAATTAAAACTCGACCAATGTCACGATTCGTTGAGCTACTGTATCAAGTTTCATTAAAACTATTTTGATGAAATTTTCACCAAATAAATGCACATTTCCACAGGAAATTCTTCATTTGTGTCACGTGCGACACCACGCAATTAAGCTTATACTTCAGAACCATGTAGTTCGATTTTTCTTAGACTGTTACTTAATGTAGAGCTACTATATAAAGAAGTAACAAAATATATAAAGAAGTAACAAAAAACTTTAGTTTTTTTAAGAAAAAACTAACATAATTGCGTGGTGTCGAACGTGACAAAAAGTGGACTTTCCTGTGGAAATTAAATAATTACATTGATTCAGTGTAATAATTTCGCTGAACTAATGAAAATGTTTTATTATTTTTATGAAATTATTTCATTGTTTTAATGAAATTATATCATTATTTTAATGCAATTATTTCATACTTTTAATGAATTCATTACATTATTATGTAGGCTCATTTAATTAATCAGAAAAAATTGTTATATTGATGACCGCTCACAGTATCGAACTAAGACCCTTGATTTATATCAATTGCTGCGCATGTATGCATAGGTATAACAATAAGAAAGAGCAGAGATGAAAAAATTGGCTACAAAGAAAAAATATTAAACATAAAAACGGCCTCGCTCCTAGTTGCTATATATGTATACTAAAAGAATTTTGCTTCATAAAACCAATGAAACAATTTCATTAGATTTTTTCATTAATTCAATGACAACTTCACAAATCCAATGAAAATTTCATTAATATTGTGAAAGAATGTTGATTGAAAAAATTTATTAGTTTTTTCATTAATCCAATTACAATTTCACGAATCCAATGAAAATTTCATTAATATTGTAAAAGAATTTCATTCGTTGAAACAATTGTATTAGATTTTTTATAAACCCAATTACAATTTCACAAATCCAATGAAAATGTCATTAATATTATGTAAGAATTTCGTTGATTGAAACAATTTTGTTAGCTTTTTTCATTAATCCAATTACAGTTTCACAAATCCAATGAAAATTTCATTAATTTCGTTAATTGAATTTTTATGAAAAGTTTCATTAATTACGATTACGATCAGTAATCAATAGTTTAAAAAAAACCGTAATGATTATATAATCTAATAGTAAGAAAGTTTTGATTACTAATTGATTACGATTAAAAAGAATCGGTATTATTTGGGATTATTTCAAATAATTAAAAGTAGTCAAAAATACTCCGACTACTCTTTCGATTACTTTTGATTATGTAAATAATCGTAAAAATTAGTCGAATTATTATTTTTTTTTTTTATTACTTTTAATTATTTGAAATAATCCGAAATAATCCCGATTATTTGTAGTCCTCATAATGGGATTACGATTACAAACTAAAAATAATCGTAATTTAATCAATTATTTCACCTTTTGAACAAAAGTAATTTAATTACTAATCATTACGATTACTAATCATTACTTAACAGCTATGGAAGACAATGCCGAAAGTGAGCCGTTTTTTTTATGTGTAATAAAATTTTTGTGAATTCCTGTATTATATCGATTAGATCAAATTAATTGAAGTGATCTTAAGGTAAACTAATAGAACTATAAAGTATTTCTTCATTTGAACTTCCAAAAAATGATTGCAGATGATATCCATAACAACATCACAGTCCTCTAGGACAATCAATTGTCTTCCGAAGTTGAATTATTTCAGCTGCGAATATTTTCGACTTTTGAAAAAAAACCTATTTTTCTAGAGATGTACGACGTATTTAAATCAAAATATTTACTGTATAGGGAAGTAATCGAATTTTTTTCAAAGCCCTATTGAAAACAAAACTTTCTTTAATGCGAGGTTAAACAAATTAAAAGGCGTGAGTGAGCCTGAGTGATAAAACAATTTTTCTTCGTGACATTAAGTGTTACAAACTTTTAAGAAGCTTTAGAGGGAAGGCTTCCAAACGCCGAATCCACAAAATTATTTAAATCAGTGTTGCCGTTTCGCTGTAATTAATAATGTTCACAAAAAGGGGTAAAATTTCCTATAGTGTACCACCTTTCCGATCGAAAACAAATCTAATTAGCTTTTAAATTTAAATAACTACGTCGATTGCTGAAAACAAGTATTTTGTGCAGTTAAATCAAAATGCCGCTAAGATTGATTTTTTGTATGAAAACAGTTTAAAAATGCCAAAAACTTAAGGCAGTTATCTTAAAAATGCAGGTATAGAAATGCAGTTAAAAAACGAATTTATATGGAATATTAGACAACAGTGACAGAAATTAATAGTTTTGTGCAGTTCAGTCAAAAGTGCGCTTAAACAAAAGGCAGTTAAATCAAAACTACTGTATATACATTCCAATTACTCCAAAATTGTATTCATAACAATTTTTTTATATTCAGTCACTTTTTAAAACATGACAAATCCGTCGAATGCTTGTTTGAATCCGTTAAGTGGTTCGTGACACATCTTTGTCGAAAGTTTTGAGCCAAAAACTTTTTTTAAATTATGTATTCTAAAAATCTATGAACGTTCTAGCGCCTTGAGCTTGAAATGAGCGTGTAGTTCAAGGTCAATTAATTCGATCTCTTCTTTTTAGTTTTTAAACTTATTTTGCAGTTAACACAATTTTATCGGGTTTGCCTGCATTTTCTACATTCCAATTCTAGCAAGATTACTGTAGTCATAATCGATAACCGCCTAAGTCGAAAGAAGTGAGTTAAGTATGAATCAAAGGATGGATGTATGAGGTAATATCAAAATTATGAATATGTTTGATACTACGAAAAATTCCACAAACTGAAAAACCATACAACAAAAAAATCCTCCTATACATCAGTAACTCATATTAACATAATGCAACGGCTACTTTGAAGGAAAAAAAGTTTATGAATAAATCCACTGTGATTTTGTTTACACTTAACTTATTTATCGCAATTAGGGGTGGATCCAGGGGGGAAAGATATTTTCTTTCCCAACACTAATAAAATATCTATGTATGTACATACTACATATGCATACAATTTATATTGCGTTGCTAAGACACTTTTAAAAATTATATGATTCATTTGAAAGAAAGTATATTTACTTAACTCTCCAAATCATTTTATTATTAATAAGTCGCTAAACATAATTACACAAAAAAAGATTCAATTAAGAAAAATAAAGATCAAATTAAGAAATTAATTAGTTTTCAACCAATCCCGAAAATTGTAGTATTAACTCAACAGAATTAATTGAAAATATTTTTCGATTTTTTCAATTTAAGAAATATTTATCATTAAAAAAATTAATTGAAATTTGAAAAAATTATCAATTAATTGTCATAAAACAATGTCGCATACTCAGAAAAATTATACAATTCTCAGACATGCAAACTAAATTTATTTTATTTACACACAATTGACATGTAAAAATTTTTTCTATTTTATGGTAAATTGATTTAAAATCTAATTGATAATAGAATTGTTTTAAAAGAAAATAGAACCAATTGAGATAAACGTTGATTCAATTAAAATATTAATTGAAAATAACAATGTTTCTGAGTAAACAGTTAATTGAAAAATGTTTGGGAAATAATTTTTTTTGTGTACATATACAAAACTTAACTTTCCTTGGTTTGACTGAAATCTGATTATTGATTAAAAATTTAGTTGCATTTAGTTCTTAACAAAATTCGTTTAATTTATTAATAAATTAAATTTATAACATTTTGCAAAACACCGGCCCACATGCTTTATAATTTATCAACAAATGTTAAGAATATTTGTTTCAACAAAAGTATAAATTTATTTAAATTCACATTTTTTTCAATGCAGATATAAATATGATTGTATATGTTAAATAAAAACATTTGACTTAACAAAAGATTAAAATAAAATTTATTTATAGTAAGTGCTCGTATGAAAAAAACACCTGTACAATTTCTTGGTACATACTTATGCATATTTATAATCTACCCTCGAGGTTCCCAAAGTACTCAGTGCCGGGGTCTACGACTTGCAAGAAATCATCAAAGCGAAAAGAAAAATTGGAGGTCCATGACATGTATCCGATTACACTTGAGACAACGCAGGAAACTGGTACTAGCACAGACTTGTTATTTAATTCGCTAGTAAAATCATACTAGAGTCCTGCACAAATGTATTTGAAAACATAGCAAAACTAAAAACAAAGAAGACTTAAAAAAACGCATTTTTCCAGGAATTTACAACGTACTTAAATCAAAATATTTACTGTATGGGGAAGTAATAGATTTTTTTTTCAAAACCCTATTTAAAACAAAACTTTCTTTAAAGCGCGGTTAAATAAATTAAAAGTATCTAAAAAAGGAGTGCTTCAAAATTGTCGCGTGTGAGAAAGCGCAAGTGAGCCTGAGTGATAAAACAATTTTTCTTCGTGACATTAAGGCCCAAATTCACAGTCATTAGTTAGCTAATGACAATAGTTTAGCCAATGATATTTTATTCACACTTCTTTGTTTACCATTAGTTAAACCGTCAAATGCCATTGGTTAACAATTAGTTAGATGCTTTGGAACATGGTGCAATAAGTGTACAGGTGGCAGCATAACGTCAGCTGATTATTTTTTGTTCTGGTAGTTTTGTACATAAGCAACGTCTAGCACGTGTATTTTTTTGACAAGCATTATCTAGTTTTTTGTTGTATCTGTTGGACCTGCATACTTATTACACCATGTTTTGAAAATTATTACATGCATATAGCATACTTTTAGGAGCGACAAAAATATTTGCTCCATTAGCTTTGTGTGCTTAAAAATTTTTAAATTGCCGCCTTAAGATGTGAAATATTCTTTATTTCTTTATTTTTGCTTGTTTATTTATAGTTGATAGGGTTACCAGTGTTTACCCATATTAAAAATTTTAGTTAAACAATACACTGTAAATATGAATTTTTAGTTAAACAATAGTTATCATTTTAGTTTACTAATAATTAACTAATAACTGTAAATTTGGGCCTAAGTGGTACAAAATTTTAAGAACCTTTAGAGGGAGGCTTCCAAACGCCGAATCCAAAAAATTATTTAAATCAGTGTTGCCGTTTGGCTGTAATTAATAATGTTCCCAAAAAAGAGGGGTGCAGGTCTTCCAGCTGATTTCCTAAATATTCTACTTATTACATTATACGTTTCCTCAAAACAGAGATAAATTAACATAGTTGAGGATAGTGCACTCACTATATGTTGACTGATTTAAGCATTGCACAAGCTAGCACTAAATAAAATTGCAAAAAAAAATATTTTGCACCATTTTTCACCAACTTAGTGATAACAAAGCATTTCTTCACTAGCACTAAAAAAATTTGTGGCAGTGCTAATTTTTGCACTATCACTAAACTCAGATTTAGTGCAAACATCTGCACTACACTCAATTAGTGCAAAATCTGAGCTAGCACTACAAAAATCAGTTTTTAGTCATTCCACTAAACTTCAAAAATCTTGAGCATAAAATTTATCAAATTAATGAAGACAAAAACTTGCAAAACTGAAGATTGCTTTTTCTTAAATAAAATCATTTTTTTTAGTGCAAAATTTTTTAATATCATTATCACTAATGTTTCGCTGCCTGTCGAAATCAGTAGTACTGATCCGTTCTGCTAATCTGATTTGAATATTCCAACACTCCACTCTTAATAAAAATAATTTGAATTTACATTAATGCAAATATTGAACTAAGAAGCCGAAATAATAATAATTTCGTTAAAATTACGTAATATTTTCATTAGTCTAGCGAAATTATTACATTAGATCAATGAAATTATTTAACATATTTGCTCAAACTTGCATTAAAATGATTTTAACGAAAGTTATTTCATTAATCCAACGAAGCATAACGTTAGTCGAATTTTAATGAAGTTTTTCATTAGAGGAATGTCGAAATTCTCAGAATTTTTTAAGAAAATTATTTCAATGTAGCAAGCAGTATACGATACCAAAAAGTTTGGATATCTCTGATCTACATTAATCGTATTTGATAATGTAATTAAGTTTCAAAAATATTATCATATTAATGTTTTATTTTTATATTACAATAATGCAAGTTTATATCCGCCATTAAGAAACAAGAATATAAAAGTGAAACAGTGGGACTTGGCCAGAAAAGCTTCTAAGTTGTTATTCAATTTTTTCAATATAATCGCCAGGCTAGATTCTAATGTGTATGCCATAAATAAATGTAGATAAAGAAATGCAATAATTCAATCAAAAGTTCAATCAAAACAAAACAGTTCGTACTTATGGCTTCCAATGGAACAGAGTCCATACTACTGATGGGCAGCGTTCAATTGATTGTCAAGAAGTGCGCGTGAACATGTTTAATGATAAGTACATTTTTTCTTCAATCATATAAACGTGCATAAGCGTGAAAACGGAAAAATCACCAAAACTAAACAAACGCAAAAACAAAAAATAAATTGCAAAAACGAAAACACATCGTCAAAAAGAAAAGAAATCGCCAAAACGAAAAAAAATCGCCAAAGCCAAAAATGCTCCAAAATAGCAAAAAACTCTAAACCGGAAAAATTAGCAAAAACTGAAGAATCCCCAGAACGAAATAAACGGTAAAATGAAAAAAACTCGCCCAAAGTGTAACAAATGGCTACAATAACAAAAATCGTCAAAACTAAAAAAATCGCTAAAATCGAAAATAGTCGCCACAAAGAAAATCTCTCCAAAACTGGCGTAAAGGAAAAATAATTTGCCAAAACGGAAAAACCTTTGAACGGAACAAATCGCAAAAACGAAAAAAAATAACTACAACCGTAAAAAGGGTCAAACGAAAAAAACGCTAAAACGGATTAAATAAAAAATAAAAAAAGTCGAAAAGAAAAAATCTTCATTAAGAAAAATAAAATAAATTGCCCAAAACGAAAAAATCGACAATACGAAAAAATGCTTGAGCGAAAAAATCGTCAAAACAGGAAGTCTCCAAAGCTGGAAAAGGTCGCAAAAATTAAAACAAACGCCAAATCAGGGAACAAACCGACAAAGCAGCTTCGTAGCTAATGTTTGAGTTTTAACAAAAATTCTGTTACAAAAAATTAAATAAAAGTGTAACCAGCCAACTTAAATTAACATGAAAATCTTTTTAACTGCCGTATCTGTGGGTCTGTCTGCCTGCCTGCGCCATCATAGAGCCTAAACTTTAAAAAAGATACAGTTTGGAATTATTTAACCCAAATTAGCTTCAGCATATTTAAAAATTTGGTCACACGGCGTGCATGAGTGCAAAATGACTCACGATATCATCGCTAGCACAGATATTGTTATCAAACTTTTATTTTATAGCTTATCAAGCCCCTAAAAAAGGGGTCAACTAACAATATGTATACATATCAAGTTATTCTAAGTAATGAAAAAATTTCTATTACAACATTTGTACAAGCATAAATTTATATAAATAAATAGGTACGTACGCATTTTTTTTTACCTATAAATATTTAAATAAAAATCTGTATTAAAATGTTATCAAGCCAAATTTGTTTCAATTATAAAAAACTTGACTTTTGCCACATCAAAATATTTCTAACAACTTTTAAAATATTTGAAAAATTCTTTTTTTTTTGTCGTGGCTTATAAACTAGTCTGTCTATAGTATGCCTGTATTTTCAAATATTGAAACTTTGTGAAATATAACAGATAACAAACAAACAACATTAAAAAGCAACAATGAAAAAGTGAACATTTGCGCTTTTAACAACACGAATTCTTAGCATATTTACAAAAAAAATGCATTTATAATTTTATAACGGTCATAAACTACACTGTGTTACAAAATAAAACAGAAGTAAGACAACTTACGAAGTGTCGAATTTTATATATTAATGTGATTATTGCGAACTAATTTAGTTTTTAAACAGACAGAATTAGACATGACCAATATTTGCAAGCAGCAAGGGAAAAAATCAATATCAATTTAGTTTTCAACGTACACATCAGAACATCATAACAACGCTGTTTTCGGAAGCCGCTATACTTCCATTATCAGTGCTCATGTGTATCTTAATTATCACCACGTGTTAGAAAAGTGGCAGTCCCGATTCTTATGAAACTTCGCACACAACTAGTTCTTGTGAAAGTACATCATTGCGATAAAAATTATGGGCAGTGCCACGCCTATTTTGTAGTCGGTTGTTTTAAGAATTATTATTTAAAAAAATCGCAATTTGGCATCCTTTAAAGCAAAAATTTACCTTCGTAGGGGATGATAAAATAATTTCTAATAAATTCACTTCCTCGAAAAATTATTGTAATGCAAATTTTCATTGAAAAGTGCAAACAATGAAAAATTTTTTGTAGAAAAGAAACGCCATTAGAATGATGTCTCGTCCAAATAAGTTGTAACCCTCGTATTGTTTTGAAAAGAATTTAAGAATTTGCCAAAAAATCTTATCACAATTAGACTGGAAACCGAGAGATTATAAAACGTAAAACGAAAAATATTATCTATTCTGTTAATTGAAATTAAAGCTGAATTTACCCATGTGATCTAGACAAAATTTTTGTCTGGACAAAAATGTTTTTATATGTAGTTTGCCGTCTTTCTTCTTGTGAGAGAGAGAGAGAGAGGGAGAGAAATGATTTTGTCCGGACAACTCTCAGCTTGAATTGGTTTAATTTTAATTTTTCTCCAGACAAAATTGAACTGAATTGCCATATAATGGTTTTATAACAATTCTTTTATTTTTAGTTTTATTTTCATAAATGTAACTTGCAATTAATATAATTTTATAATTTCAATAGTTATTAACAGGAGCACTTGCATTTTATGTACTTACTAAAATAATTTGCCACAGATCTTTTTAGGGTTCCGTACACTGTCCGTCTGTCTGTCTGTCACAGGCTGTTTTCTCGAGAACCGTAAGTGCTACGGACTTGGAATTTTCACAGAACATCTAAAACTTTTGCTGCTACAACAACAAATATATGACAGTTAAAAATTAAAGGGTGTTCTAAAGCGAGCAACGAAAAATGTTTAAATACTAACGTAATATACAGACATTTATACACTTGAAATTTTCAAAGTTAGTGTTAATTGGTGTACTCTGTATAATAAACTAAACCAATTAACACTGATATTTAAAACAATAAAAATTAAAGGGTGTTCTATCAGTTATTGTAATTTAGACTATGTAAAAATCGCTAAAATGAAAAAAGCGCTCAAAGGAAAAAAGCACTAAAATTAAAAAAAATCGCTAAAACGCAAAAAATCATCAAAACGAAAAAGATCGCCAAAAAATTAAAAAAAACTCCAAAAAAAAAATAAAAAACACCAAAAAAAAAGAAAAAAGTCGAAACGAAAAAAAAACACTAAGACCTAAAGAAATTGCTAAAACCAAAAATATCATAAAAAAACTTAAAAAATCGCCAAAAAATGGAAAAAGATCACCAAAACGAAAAATCCTTACATTTAAGGTATAAAATGTATTTAGGACTTTAATGTAAAACAGCACAATGTACATTTTTTGCTATATGGATCTTTTTGTACCTTCCCTCTAAAACGGGAAAAGGCTGCCCTTCAACGGCAATATAGCAGACTAAAATATCCAGCAAAAATATTTGCCATAAAATTCCAATATAGACACCAAAGCTTTAAACTCAACTTGAATGTCAGAAATCATTAAAAACTTAAAATATGTTTAAGGGTTAATTTCGTACTTATTCATAACTAGTAAAGTTTTTAACGAAATAGAATATGAAAGTTGATTGAAACTTCTTATATGGGATTTAGACGAAGACTTTTTAGCTTTATTTTTTTTTTTAGAGAATTGATGGTCGAACGGGGTCAAAATACGTTTAACCGAGTAACAACTCTAAAAGATTTTGCATAAGAAAGTAAATTTCTTTTAGATTTAATATCCCGCTAAACGCCCTTATAGCCCGTTTAGCCATAAACTTAAAATAAAAATCAAGCTAAAAAGTCTTAGAGTAAATACCGTATTACATTTATTTATAAGTTAAATAAATTTTGGTTAGTACACAATTCCCTATCTCTTTAATAACTCTATGCAACAAAATTAAACTTATTGTCATGACCTTTGAGCACCACTAAATATATATTTTGGTGTGTTATTGTCCCCCAACTATTTTTCATAAATTTTCAAAAAATAAAAATTTTTCAAAAATAAAAATTTTTCAAAAATAAAATTTTTTCATTGCGGTCTGAATAATTGCGAAACCATTCAGAATATAAAAAAAATTTTCAAACGACTTAAAGGTAATTTCATATTAAGTTCTTTAGTACTTTTTGTAATAAAATTGGACAACCCCTTTCCAAGTTATCATAAAATCAGTGGAACGAGCAGCCTTTTAAAAAATCGAAAATTTTAGAAAAAAAAATTTCAAAAAAAAACTTATCCATAGAATTTTAAATTTCGACTGTTTGTAGTTAGGGGACCATATTACATCAAAAAAATCGATTCAAAAAATTTTTGTGACCTTTGACCTCTGGTATCTGGTTTTAATCAATTTTCAAAATAAAAAAAATAATAGTAAAAAATATGTAAACCGTCAGAAACCTTGGGACAAAATTGAGTTTTTCGTACGCAGCGAGTTTTTCAGGTTTTAACTAGGGATGTAACGATACGCCGTTTTGCCGATCCGATACCGATACCGATATTTAAAAATAAATATCGCCGATACCGATTCCGATACCGATACGAATATTGAAATTGAGTTCAAGTTTAGATCAACAAAACTCAAGTGCAATTTTTTTATTATACAAAATTACATTGTAAGAGAGAATATTTAAAATTGAATATAATAAAATAGAATATAAAAAACTAGAAGTAATTTTTAAGGAGCTACATTTTCTTTGCTTCAAAAAAATCTATATTAAAAATATGCAGATAATTAGTAGAAAAGCAAGAAAAAATGTTTAATTCCTTTGTAATTTTAAAAAATACTCGCCATGCTTTTTAAAAAGTTGAGTTTTTAAAGAACATTTATCAATCAACTAATATTCTTCTAAATAACTTAATAGCTTAATTATTAAAAGTCTTCTAAAAGTTTATATTTATTCACTTAAATTTACATGAAAATAAAGTTTTGAGTTTAAATTCGCATAAAAAAATTGTGAAAATGGGTAATTTTTTATCCTTTTTCCTTGAGGAAAAACCATTATAGACCACCGAAAAAGAAATTTGTCCTAGCATCGCTTCCAATTCGGTGATTGGTAATCGAAAAACAGAACTTCTTGCAATGGCAAGGATATGTAAAACTAATTAGAAATTATCCAAATTTTGCAATACTTCCGGATCGCGAATTCTACATTTTCATGACTTCTTTGGAGTGTCTTTTTTTGCTGGAATAAGATTTAAAAAACAACGACTTGAATTTGAATTCATGGTAAAATTAACAAAAATTAAATAATTTTTTTTACAAAATAACAGCATAAAATATTATTAATTTTTAAAATTGATATTAATAAGATTAAAAAAATAACGAAGTGAATTTAATTCATGGTAAAATTGAACAAAAATAAATTATTTGTTAAAAAAAAACTCTGAAAAAAATTTTAAAAGTATCGTCGTATCGACAGTAAAATATCGCCGATACCGATGTATCGGAAAATCTGAAGTATCGCCGATATATCGGTATCGGTATCGGCATTCGTTACATCCCTAGTTTTAACTGCTCTCACAAAAAATTTTAAAAACGACAAGTGGTTATAGCTTGTGACCACGGATATCTTTGTTGTAGCACAGTGACGTCAATAAAAAATATAGATTATTAACAAAAATTTCATGTTTTTTTTATATCGGAATAATAAACCAGTTCTAGTTTTTTTTGCCATTTTTGCTCTTATTTAAAAGTTAATTTTATAAATATTTAACACTAATGAATATGCTATCGAACGATCATTAACCCTTTTTTTCTAGTTAAATTAAATGCTCTAACGAATTTTAATTAAAAAGAACGAAACCTGTGCAATAACAATTAGTCAGACTTTGAGCGAGCCAACACTTTAAGTCTATTTGGAACCTTGAGAATAAATACTATAATAATAATTTTAAGTTGTTCTAATACTATATTGCCTTATTTTAGACTGGTTTTTAACATTTTAATTAAAAAACCACATAAATAATTTAGTTCTGCTTATTTTCCAAGTTCGTTGTTTGTTTGTTTGTTTGTAAAACGTGCTATTGGTAATGTAATTGTTTTTTTTTGAGAACAGCAAAAAAACATAAAGTAAAATAATAAAGAAACAATTACAAATGTTTGCTTGTTTGTTAGTTGTTTAACCACTTCAATATTTCATATACTTCCGACTAAGATCATTTGCATTGATACATTTAAAATTCTTTTAAAACACTCAACAAACATTTAGGAATAAATAAAATGATGTAAAATAATTGAAACGAAAATAACTTAAACATGAGCTAAAGTTTGCGATGGTATTTTCAGAGCTTTACAATTCATTCGCAAACGTTACTATTATTAATTTTCCTTGGAATACCCCCATACTGTAGTACATAGTCTGCTAGACTGTTAACCGGTAGGACATAGGTTCGATTCCTGATTCATAAAAATTCTTTCACAATATTAATGAAATTTTCATAAAAATTCAACTAACAATATTCTTTCACAATATTAAAGAAATTTTCATTGAATTTGTGAAATTTTCATATGATTAATGAAAAATATCTAATGAAATTGTTTCATTGGTTTTATGAAGAAAAATGCTTTTAGTGTACACATGCACAATGATGAGGGGCTTGTGAAATCCTCCAAAAACAGCATGATGTTATGGTCTGCCTTGTATGTTCGAATAAATTAGCTTTTCCTTAATAAAAAGTAATAATTTCATGCAAAAAAATAACAAGGTTCTGACAACAACTTCCTACAGAAAGGACCAAAAATAAATACACGCGTATCAGAGTTTTGAAAGTTTACGTCTGACCTTTATTTTAGAGAGAGTTAAAGTTCCCCCCTTTCACACATTGGTGTACACTTTAGGTATAAAGTAAGTTCAGCATTTCGAGGTACATTTTTGTGGAACTCCTCGCTGTATGGTTCTGTTTTGTTGTCCCTTTCTGGAAAAAAAAGTTCAAAAACTTTCATTAAATAGCGATATTGCGGTCCGAAACGTAGCACTTAGTTATAATTAGTGCTAAAACATCCCACAAAAGCAGATTTTAAGAGACTAGTTGGTATGACTCGATAACTACTTATTTCTGTTTGAGAAGTTCAAAAAATAGGAAGTACACCCCTTAAAAATGTACTTGCATTGTCAGAGCAATTAACTAGTTATTATTTGACTTACTGGAAGCTAAAAAAATAAGTAGTCAAATAAACAAAATAAAAATAAAAAAAATGTATACACACTGGCGCATAATCATAGTCAAAAGAGAGTATACTTTAGTAGTTTAAAACCAGTAGTTTGTATGGCAATACTGGTTTTAAATTCTTAAAGTATACTTTGTTTAGGACTATGATTATGCGCCACTATATTTTATTTATATTTCTTCACATGTTGTTTTTTCTTAACCGGCTGGGAAAAGAACTGTGCTCTTTCAGTCTTGAAGACATGTACTTTACTCACTCAGCTATTGTTGACTTATAAATTTAAGCGCCAAAAATCTCATATACAAGCACATGTTAACTTAAAAAATGTTCGTCTACTTATTTTATTAAAACATAACAATAAATTGTAACTATCTTCAGGTAATGACATAAATACAAACTAATTTTATTAATGACTAAGTAGTAGCTCTAATTTGGAGCATAGTAATAAGATAAATAAGTACCACTCATTACTTTGTAGCCCCTTAAATGAGTACTATCGATTACAAAACTGACAAACATTTTTGCTGGGTATGTATGTATATCGTTAGCTGAATGAAATACATCCCAGGTGTAAACTTTCAAACGGCCGAACACGTATATTTTTTTTTTTGTTGTTACTAGGATCAGTCGTTCGAAACTTGTTATATTGAAAAAATGTAATTTTCTTCTACAGCGTAATTTGGTTAAATAGCAAGCATTCTTCCACTAATACATTTATTTCTTTTATCAATCATGAATACTTACAATATATAAAAAAAGTTGTCACTATCTCGCCTCTTCCTTTCGACATCATTATTCCGTGTGTGTTTTGCATTATTGGCTGTCATATCTTGAAAGCCATTTGTTGGTCCAGTCATATCTTTCTTATTCGCATTATTTTGAGTTGATGTTGACGATACATCCTTTGTTTGTCCAGACGTAAAGAAGCGCAAAGTTCGGTCCATAGTGCTAAATGAAAAGAAAAGATAAACAAAATAATAAGTTGTAGACAATCAGCAATAAGTAATTTGGTTTTTAATGCAATCTTTATGTAAACTAAATTGTTTATGTTCTTTTATTATCAGTTATTTAATTTATTCTTGTTTGATGGACATACATACATACGTATGCATGTACGAGTATGGATGTATATATGGTTGGCAAAAAGTCAAGGTCTTATTGACTGATAACATTTATCGATATACATAAGTATAAAAGCAAGTTTACTCACTATATTCATGCATAAATATGTATGTATGTATGCACTTACAACTGCATACACCCTACAGATAATATTGGACTACGTGGTCCATTTTAGCTGAAATGGAGTAGTTACAACATGGTCCTATGTAATGCAGTCATGGTACATGTCATTTGGAAACAATAGCTTCTAGTTAACCGACAAATGGTTGCGTTTTAACGAGTGTAATCGTTAAACCATAAACACTTGAGTGCTCCATCGAATAGTGACATAGAGTAGTTTTAAGACTAATCCGATGTAATACAGACATGGACCATATCATTTGCAAACAAAAGTTTGTAGCTAAGCGACAAGTGTTCGTGTTTTAACAATTTCAACACGAACACTCGAGTGCGCCATCAAGTGGTGACATGGAGTAGTTTTGAGACTACTCCGATGTAGTGGAAAGTTGGTTTATGCGATCTAGCCCTACGACATCGCAATGTTAAATCGACCATGTTTTCTCCATTCATTTGGGCTACCTTTGGACTAGTTCTAGTCCTCTATGGGGCTTACTTTACATGCGTGTATGGACTAGTCGCGTTATCTGCAAGGCATATATGTATATGCATGTGTGTATGAGAAGAAATTTTACAGTGAGTGAGATACAAAAAAAAATTACAGATAGTCCTGCCCTTCAGACAGGACCAGATAGCAGCCTGCCCAAATCGACAATATTTCAGTTCTACTGAATTTTTATCGATTTCTATTAAATAATACTATAGCCAACGGACGGGACGACACAATCGTACGTATTATACATCTAGAATCATTTTGTTAAGAAGATTCATAGAAATATTATTATTAGTAACTGAAATTAGAAACCAACGTTAAAATACATAAACGAATTACTTTCAAATATAACTAGCTCTGTTCCCTTTTAAGGTGTCTTTACATGGTAACAACACCGTAGCGAAAAATCCTACTAATTTTAGTAAGCTCAATTAACAGACTGTCGCCACCTCGCCACGAGTCACACCTATTAATGAACTTTTTCTAAATGTTCAGAACTTCACTAACTGTCTTTTATTAGCATGTTCAACTATTTTAAGCTACAGCTGTCAGTTCAACCTTTCGTACATTCAAATTTTTCTTTGAATGTTCAATATTTACATGCTTTAGAATTTCCTTCTAAAATAAAAAATTTGATCGAAAGATTAAATTGAAAATGTACTTAAGCCAAACTAATTAAATAACATTGGATAAAAACCATACAGTTCGACTAAAAATTCATAACTCAATTTTTAAAATTAATTTTAAAAAACTCCTTTTGTGGTTTATATCCTGTTACGCACTGTATATATTTAGATTCACTGAAAACCAAAATACACGCCTGTTTTATTTGTATTTTTATTTTGGCGTCAAACCGTAGTTATCGTTTGAAAATTTGGTGATGTTTTGATTTCTACACATGTCTTTTTTATTTTTATACAATTTGTTGTGATCATGTAGCGTCTGTCTTTAAGACAGTTTGGGGATATAAACAAACTTATCTATATATGTACATGCATATACAAATACATATGTACTTAAGTACATACATACTTATATGCATTTAAATTTTAAAACAATCAAGACAGTTAAAAACAAATCTGAATAATTCAATTGCATTCTTTTTAATTTTATTTTTCAAGAACAAAGAACTTTTAAACACATCATGGCCATTAGATTTTTATAAATTAAATGCAATACAGTGGAACCTATCATGAAATAAACTGGGCATAACGGAAAAAATTCGCTAAAACGAAAAATAAATCGCTAAAACGGAAAAAGTGACAGAAAGACGCAAATCACAAAAAAAACGGAAAAAATCACTAAAATAGAAAAAAGATTACCAGAACGGTAAAATCGCCAAAACGAAAAAACACTGGAACGAAAACAGTGCATTTAATTTGTGGTTTACCAAATCGTCAGTAGACTTCAACCACTCTTTTGAAAAGTTCCAAACCTCTTATTTTATGCACATATTTTCAAAAACTATTTGAGAATTTACAAATAATTTAAATTTTAAAATCTCAAAAGAATAAAATACACGTAGTAGGCTTAGAAACTTATACAAAACCCAACAAATAATTTATGTTCGATATGTATATATTTTATTTTTCTACACCTTTATACAATTAGTCGCCCATTGGGTAACAATGAAAGTATTTAGAAGGCAAAATGGAAAATAGAATCCAAATTAAAGCATTTATTAAATTTATTATTTGAGATATTATTCCTACTTTATTTTAAATAAGCATTTATTTTTTGGGGGTTAACCAATGTCTATATGCATTTCAGTGGTGGCTTACCAAATCGTCAGTAGACTTCAACCACACTTTCGAAAAGCTCCAAACCTCTTATGCACAGACTTTCAAAAACTATTTTAGAATTTACAAATAATTTAAATTTCATAATCTAAAGTTTTTAAATTTTTCAATCTAATGTTATTAAAGTATAGTTTTGAGTTTGGCGTAAGTTCGTTTTTAATTTAATTTTTCAATTAAATTATATTTTTATTCAGAGATAAAATTGTAAAGCATGTAGACAAAGAAAAATTTTACTGCACGGAAGGTCGAACTTAGATTTTCATTTCATGTTTATTGATATTAATAACTTAATTGTTATAAACTCTAAAGGCACTTACAATAGAGAAAAAACAAAAGGCTTAATATAAGATGTAAAGAAAAATAGTTAATATCAATAACAATCAAATGAAAAGCTGAAAAACAACCATAAGACCATGGACTCAGCATGAATCGATTAAAAGTAAATGATATTCAACTACTTGACTGCAAACTGCCGCCATTGGTAGTGTGGTCTAAGCGATAAAGAGCTCTGATGAGACGACCGACTGGTTCTTTGTCTACATACTTGACAATTTTCTTTCTAAATAAAAATGTAATTTAATTGAAAATTTTAACCAAAATTTCCTTGGATTAAACCCGTACAGTTCGACTCAAATTAATAACTTAATTGTATTCTTAAGACTTTTGACAAAATGGTTTGGACAGTTTTGTAAATTAGGTTACGAATTTTATTCGACATCGAATATTAAATTTTTCAGAAATTTATAATTTTTATCAGTCTTTTAGGGTAGGTTTTTAATGTGAACATTTAATCTTAGTTTGAAACTATAATCAATTAATCGGAGAATAAATTTAATTGAGTGCTAATTCTGTTTGCCGTTTTTAACTGGAAGCTTAAACCTCTCAAAATTGCCATACTAAATAATAAAATATGGCATCTCTGATCAGTTGACTTTGCAAATTGCAGAAAATAAAAGAAAAAGAAGAAGATAAAATAAAATAAAAAAGAAACAATAGAAAAACTTAAGAAATAATTATTATGTGCTGTGAAATAAAAGTATAAACGGATTTACAACATAAAAATAGAATTTATATCATATTATTAATATATATATTGAAAAAAGTACAATTGAATGTGTGTGTTGACATACTTATTTTTTACAGCTTAAACCACCAACGTTGGCCGCTTAAGCTGGGCAATAAAAGGAGTTAATTATCGTATTAAAAACAGAAAACAAAGATTAAGGATGATTAAATCTCTAATGTTCACATTAAAAACCAACCCTTAAAGGGCAGGTCATAAGAAGTATAAGCAAAATATGAAATTTCTTCAGAGTTCGTTCAGAATTCTCTGTGACCAGCGTTGCCAGAAGCTTTTCGAAGAAACTCATCATTTGGCGAAATAAAAATCATATTTGGATATAAAAAATCATCACAAACTTTTATTCCAAAGCTGAACAATGAGACTTTTACAGCAAACTAAAATAAAAACGCGTTCTTTAAGATTATATGATTTCTTTCATGTCATCTACTAGATAGGAAAGTTACTACTTTTTTGGCAACCAATATTAAAAAGATACTTGTAAAAAATTCGTGAACTATTTTGAAAATCGCGATCAATCAGCGAAGTATATAAAATATCGGCATGACTGTAAGAACATATAAAAATGCGACAAAGTCACTTCCACCGCAACAAAAAAAAACAAGTCCGAAAACACAACTATGTGCACTGGTACACAGAAAAACATATTTCAGCTTTCAAATAAAAATATGTGGAATATACAAACTTTAATGATCAAATCCGTTTTCAGTTTTTTCCTATCGCGTACAGATTTTTTAATGGGCATGACTTAGATTTTCACTAGGTATAGTTTTCAGTATAGTTTACCCTAACTCGAGAATAGTTTATCCAATTTCAATAAATAATGCAGCAAAAAATGCAGACTAAAATTACCTATAAGTCATTAATTTACAACTGCTTCGGAGTTATTCAGAAATTAGCCGCGAAAAATGCGTTTTTCATGCAAAATGAAACTTTTACTTTGTTTTAATAAAGTCATGGAAAAATTAAGAGGGAAGCAATGTAGGTATATTAGTAATATAATAAGCCATAAACCATTAAAATCGAAAGGCATGATGTGTTTCAATAAATATTTATATATCGTCACAGAAAATATATGATCAATTGGTGCAAAATTTCGCAATAAATATATAAATTTGTTGGTCCTTTTTTTAATTATATTTGCTTAATTCACAAAACCTCTTGTATATTTGTATCAAGTGTAATATTGTATTGAATACAATAGTGTAAACTTTTTGTTGGTAATTTTCGTATAAAAATTATTGTATTCAATACACTTTTATTTCATATGTTTTGAAAAAGTCGTATTTATTACGATACTCAGACAGCATTTGTATGTACTCTCTGAGAATATTTGTATGTAGCTTGTTCTTCTTTTGTCCATCAATACAATAATAGTTCCCGTCCAGACTTGCAATTTTTGTTGCAGAAACTCTTAGGGCTAGGCCACACGGGCGTTTTTAAAACGCGCGTTTCTGCTTTTTTGTATTAAATTTGAAGTTTTATAAAATTTAGAACTTTCAAATTTAATATAAAAAAGCAGAAACGCGCGTTTTAAAAACGCCCGTGTGGGGTGGCTTATAGGTGAGAGAGGTGGCAAGATTGGGGAGGGGTACACAGTTTCATGTGCTCTGCAATTCTCTTTTGCTTTGAAATTCGCACTGTAAATTTCAAGTATGCTGTAGGTGTATTTGACGTTTTATTTTATTTTGCATAAGAAAATTGCAAAACTAGAATTTCATAATGTGGACACTAATGCAATTTTGCAGCAGAATTTAAAAAAATTGCAGCAACGAAAATTGGAAGTCTGAACGGGGACTTACAAGCCGATACAAGTTATACTAACTGTTCACAAACATATAAATAAAAAGTGTATTTGATACAAGAAAGGCGATACAAATTGTTGTGAATTAAGCAATTGTAAAATTGTGCACTAATTGTCAATGTATTTTTTTCATTTAAACAAGTTTCATCCTTCTTCTGTAAAACTTTTAAAATGTCATAACTTGCGAAAAAATCATCATTTGGGGAAAAATATCATCAAATCATATTTTGGTTTAAAAATCATCAAAGATATGATAAAATCATCGTTCTGGCAACGCTGTCTGTGACATATCTTTAAAGTTTTGGGAGTTTCCTCAGACAAAGACGTTAACTAAGCACTTACATATGTATATGATTTTCACGGTTATACTTGGTAAATATTTGCTGAAAGAAACCTGACCAATAGATAAGTTGAAATTTCAGTTTCTTTAATTGCAATCTTTTTTAAATACGGGTTCGCATTTATTAAAAATAATATAAAAATAGCATTTTAACTCAACATTTTTGAGGCATAATTGACTTCATTTTGTGTTATAAAAACCAAGTTAGATCACACTAACCCTGGGCAAAAGTAGTGGTTACGTTTGACCGTACCTTTCTGATCAAAACATTGGATTTCGGTTGCTCCTAACGAACTAATGCGTGCAATTGTTAAGCTACGTTCACATCCATCAAATATTTGACGAACTAAGCGTAACCAATTTCTGGTTTAGTTTTTTTAATTTTGGGATTATATTTTTAAAATGATCATGTGTCTATTTGGTAAAAAATTCAATACACAATAAGTATTGTCATTTATCGTTTCACACACGAAATATTAAAGAAACGTTTGTCAAAAAATAGTGGTTACGATTATTTCGTCAAATATTTGATAGATGTGAACGTAGCTTTAGAAATTCGTATGTATGCAAGTATGCACATACTATGCAGCACTGCACGATCGTTTTAAAAGTAAAAGTTTAACTTGTTTTTATACTATAATTCACATCATAAGGGACGTCCCTTGTGTTGTTTTCTTTCTTCTATTTGTATTGCAAATTTAATTTATTCTTTGGATTTCAAGGCCTGTTGTATTTACACAAAATTACTTGGTAGACATGTTGAAATATTAAAATTTAATCGACTGTTAATATCATGTATTTTGAACGTTATCGCTTTGTGTTAACTTTTTTTTTATCAATTTCAAACCAACAACTACTACGCATTTACAATCATTTTGAACTTTGTCACTATAAATAAATACTAGAAAAAGTACAAAATCAAAATACTGGTTTTTATAAATTGCATACCGATTTATATGTATGTAAGTTGCTTTGATTGGTATATTAGATTAATTACTTAAAACATACAATTTGTTTAAATTTACTAATAAATTTTTAATTAATACTTTTTGTATTTTCGTTATAAAACCAAACACCAAGTTTAAAAAGAAAATTACGATCGTATCTTTGAACGTCTCTGATCAAACTAATTGTTTATTTCAGCTACAATTCATAATGCAGATAGTCGTACAGCAATTAAATACTAAATACAGCGTTGGGAAATGTAGTGCTACTATACTTTATTTAGTAAATTTATTTAGTAATTTTATGATAGGTTGGCGTTTAGAATAATGATGCGCAACCAAACGAAACACAAAAGTAAAAAAAAAACAAAAACACAACTGATAAAAAGCAGTTGTCACACTATAATGAAAGTTGAGTTGAGTTGTATTCCATATAATATATGGAATAGTCTATATTATCGACTATTATAATAAGAACTTTTTTATTACAATTAGAATTTGACAACTACAACTCAACTATCAATTTAGTTGTGAATCATAATAGGTAACATAGTTGAGTTCAGTTGTAACATTGACAGCTTAAATGTTCGTTAGGGAATTATTCGCAGAAAAAAATACCTATATCTAAAGAATTTATTCCTAAATGGTATGAATTTGGGTTTTTCTCTCTCCTATAAAATTTAAAAAAATGTAGTTACGTGATTTTGCATTTCAGCTAACGATATGTACAAATCTATTAAAGCTATATCAAAATATTATGAGAACAAAAGTCTGTTGTAAGTATTTTTCATGTTTACACCTTTGGTATGATGATAATACATAAGTTTCTAAAATGGTTTAGCAACTAAACATTTACCGAGCGCTTGTCAGATTTTGTATTATTTGTATTTTTATCAGTATTCGAAAATGTACCTTATATAATGTACTTTAATGTTCTGTACGGTAGAATATTGTAATACAAAAACGCAAATAGTGGTTGTATAGGAAATACATTAAAAAATAAGAACGGTATTTTTGTTAGTGATCTTGTACCCAACCAAAATACTGTTTTTAACAAACTCAATATAAAGATAAGAACATTTAATAGTGTTCTGTTTTTCGTTGAGAAACAGTACACTTCGTTGTGTTCGGCACAGTACATTATTCTTATGTGCTGTTTCCACAATGCAAACAAGCACTGCTTGTCTAAAATTTGTATGGAAATCACTAAAAAAACTGAGTGCTTTTCATATAAATTTTAGACAAGCAGTGCTTGTTTGCATTGTGGAAACAACACATTAATGTATATTTTGTGTATTTAGCATTAGTATTCGTTTGGCTCTCGTGCATGTATACTTGAGTGCGTAGTTGTATATGATGAAAAAAGAACACTATGAAACGCTAAAATATTATGTATGTAGTACGTAACCACTACAATTGTACTGTTTTTTGACAAAAACAAAACGCTACATAATGTTTGTTACTTGTATTAAAAAATCGTTTTGTGTTGTGTTTGGGTTGTGTAAATATACACAAACACTAAAAAAATAGATATCGTTTCTGCTTGTGTATGCAGTACACAAAATAACGCTCGGTTTATTTTCGAACACTGATTTTTATAACGTTAATTACAACAGGCTCTGCCTATGTATACATCAGTATTCAATTGTCCATCCCTGATGGCTTTAATTGTAATATGGAAGTAGTACAGTGATGGAAAATATAGATTTTAAAATGGTACTGAACTTTAACTTAAAAGGTAGTTTTTCACCTTAATCATGATACAATAATACAGGTACCACCACGACGACAACAAATACAACACCAAAAACACACGTATTTTGTTGGTAGAAATATACCAGAAATATGTGTGTCGCACACATTCATAAGCTCCCTCAAAGTTACTAATTAGTAACTTTGAGTTAACACATACCCGTTGCTGATAGAAAAATACCAGGAATGTGTCAAAATCTATTGTCTGTGTGATGCACACAGCTGATCTTGTAGTGATACCTGTTTAATGTACCTTGACCTTAATGATACTTTTTTCAAGAATTTAAAAAATACAATTTATGCTCTTCTTAATTATCATACCTAATCTTGACATTTGAAAATATTTTTTCATTATTTCCTTAGTTTTGTCTCGATCTTGAAACTCTTTGGGTTCGTCTTCACTCTAAATACGGAAATTTCTGAGTTTTGTTCTAGTTATTAAATTTAAAAAATTTAGAACTACATATAAGTAACTTGAACTAATAACAACTTTTCATGTCTTAACGGCCCTTTTCGCAATGTATGATTAAAGGTTAGCGTGGACCTTAACGGCAAGTTCGGCATACAAAACTTGTCGTTAAAGTCCACGATAACTTTGAATCGTACATTGTGAAAAGGGCCGCAATGCATAGGGTTAATAAAGTTTAGCCAGTGGTTAGACAAAATTTAGATTCATGTTTGCTGCTACTGCTACCATATGGCACTCGCATCTCTTGGCCCGTTTATATCATCGTGCCTATACGGCTGTAAAGATTCGTAGGTATATTTCTTTTTGTTTTTATGTCACTCAAAAATAAAAATACTGGGGATTTACTAAGTTCTAAATATTTTCTTTAGCAACAATGCCAGGAATAGTTAAAATATTTTCATTTCGAGTGAAATGGGATTTGCCCACTATAATGGATTTAAGAATGTAGAAGTTTACAACCAAAACTTAGGTCGGAATTCTGTCAGTAATCCAATTGAACTACTTTCAATTCATTTCAGCTCAATAAGCAGAGTGGGATTTTAATTAGCCTCCTATAACAATGAATTTTAAGTTTTAACCGATTTGTTTTCTTCAAATAAAGAAATCAAGAGTTTTTGGAACTTGTTTTTGAGAAGTATAGATTTAAAACTAATAAACCCAATGAAAATTTAAGTAGTTTTTGCAAAAGTATTTGATTGTACTAAAATTTTGGTTATATTTTTAAATTTACACATTGAAAAAAGTACTTTTTAAGTCCTGTGGGTACTGCGGTATATTGAAAAAGAAAGAGTACTGAAAATAGTACAATAGTACTGAATTTTCCATCACTGATGTAGTATATTAACATTCACACCCAGTGACCGTTTTTAATACGCTTTTATTAGCTTCACCTGTATGTATGTAACGGAAACTTTCAACGTAATTTCACAACTTCAAGGCGTCCGATCAACTTGAAACTTTTCACACGCATTAGGTTCCGATGACAATACAATATGATGGATATAAAAGTGGGCTGTGCCATGCCCACACTAATGAAATATCATATATCTTGAAAGCTATAGCAGTAAGAGTATTCATATATGGTATGGACTATTTTGATAACAAGATGCGATGTAAAAAGATTGGTAAAATAGGACGGACGGAAGGGGTCAATCTCAAGCTAACAATCAGGTATGTGATGAAAAACCGATTTGAAAACTATAAAAGGTGTTATGTGTTTGCTATAGTCGTTTCGTCAATAATTTTTAATATGTTTTAATAGGGGTTTCAATCTTTTTTGATCAACTTCTTTTCACAGTTCTATTATATTGTTTATATTTTATCTTCTGGTGTATTTTTCGGTAGTTTGAGATTAGCTCAAAAATAATTACAAAAACATGAAATTGTGTCAATATTTATTAAACTAATAGTTTAAATTATAATCTGCCGTATATTCGGCTATTTTAGTATACACAAGCTTACAAACAGAACTTTCTATATCATTTCTCTGGTCCATTGTTAGCTTTGTTGCAGTTACTTTACTTGCTAAACACTGAAACAATTTCTTTGTACAATTCATATTTGGTCTAGTTTTTCTCTTAGTCTTAGTAGTTTTATTTGTGGGAGTTATTACGGATGATGACGTAGGCATGTTAAATGGATCCTCCGGTGGATCTTCATAATTTTCGAGTTTCGTTTTCTTTGGATACGCACATTCTGTATCGCTGCCGAAATCAGCGGGTATATCTAAAGAACTTTCAGATATATGATATGACGTACTGGAATATAGAAACATACACTTAGATCACTTTGATATAGGTATATATGTTACAAACTTACCACTCTGGTGTGGGAATATCATCAAGAAATTTGAATAGTTCGGCGTATTTGTAGGGTTTCCGAAAAGTAGTATCGTTAGTTGGCGCGTCCACAGTTCTTCTGTATTTTTTATATGTATCACGTGTGCTCCGAAACGTATTCTTCACCTCGTTAACTTAATATAAAAAGTTTTTTTAACAGTTAGGTATAATTTTAATACATTTTCTTCTTGTGAATTATTTCTACATACCGGGCAATCGGACATCATGCGCTATTTTATTCCAAATAGATTCTTTATATTGAATACTTTTATAAGATGGTGATCGTGTGTTGTACAGGCAGTCATATTTGCTAACTGCTATTATAATTTTTGCCTTTATATCCATTTAACGTATTCTTTTTGTAATTTTACGGCTTTTATTTTTTCGGAATTAAATGTTTTCTATAGTTTGTTTACTATTTTCTCTGAATTGTTGTTTGCTTCTTCTTCTCGCGTAATTCTATTCAGAGTAAATTGCTTTCGGGAAAATGTCTGGAGACTTGAAGTCCCCTTTCAAATTAAATGCAGTTGTTGCATGATACAATAAATACAGGTAGAACTGTCCCTAAAACAATTACAACAATACAAAAACAACAGGAATTTTGTTGGTGGAAAATGTTTCCTAAATGTCAAAAACAGAAACAAGTCGATCGTTTAAAGTCGACCGCCGCCGTAGCTTTTGAAAATTCAAGCCGCCGCAAAATATATCGGGTTGTTACGATTCTTAAATGTAGTTAGGCTGTGAAAAATACATTGCGTATTTTAACTTTTCAGAATGTACGATCTAGAGTTAGCGTGGACTTTAACGGCATGTTTTGTATGTCGAACTTGCCGTTAAAATCCACGTAAACTTTTAATTATGCATTGTGAAAAGGGCCGTTAATGTGATATAATAGTGCATTTATATCTATAATTTTCAAACTAGTTTATGATCATAAACTACTTTCATAAACTATACCGTTTACATCAGCATTTTAGACAGTATAGTTATTTATCTTTGACAATTCATAAAACAGCTGTCTTTAGTCTTCAATATTAAAATAATATAATAGAGAGTTTGAATATTAATAAACGCGAAATAAACGAACAGCGGCCCCTATGACACAGGCTAAACAGACGCGACAAAAGAGAGGGAAGATATTGCATATTCAGTTAAACGAAAGCCGAGTGCAAAACGGAATAAAAATTTTCATTGTTTGGAATTAAAACAAATTGTTTATTTCATAAATAAATGCAGAATTTATTATTTTATACACGAAAAAATTACAATTCCACATTTCATACATATTATTTAAAGTTTTTATACATTTTGCAGCTTGCTTCTACAATTTCCAACCACTTTTGCTACTGAACCAACAACAGATGCACAAACACACGCACAGGCAAACAGAACACTTTATTTACACTTGAATTATTAATTAAACTTTCAAATATCACTTAGACACACTTTAAATGCTTTATTTAATTTTTTTTATATTATAAAGCAATAATTTTTTGCAGTTTTATGCTAATTAAACACTTTTTCACTGTGAGCTAAAACTTTTATTTTGTTTTGTTTTCTTCTACATCTTCACATCACTATATGTCTCTCTTTTCTACAATAGTCGAGTGGGAAAAAAGCTGAGTTTTTCATTTTTGATCACTCATTTTCTTCGTCTCTGTCCTACTTTGTGCCTATGAGCTTACCTGGTTTTATTATACTATGGGAAGACTTTCAAATATGACTAGCGCTGCCAGACAAATGTACAAAAATAGAGTTGCATTAATAAAAGCGAGTTGTTTGTAACTAGTTTATCTCAAAAACTAGTTACAAACTTGCTTATGATTTGTATGGATAAATAAGTTTCTCAAACTAGTTTATCACCATAAACAACTTATAACCTGTTTATGGCGTAGATGTAAATGCACTATAACCAAGTTTCCATAACACAAGTAATATCTAATGTATCATTTCTAAGTACCCCTATCAGTTCATCAAGTTTGTGAGATCTATCCGAGGGACAGAGGCTTTGAGCATTAAACTGTGACACCTTAATATTTTCTGAATCTTTAGAAAAAAATCTGTTTGATAGAATTGTCATTAATTATTGGACCCAAGTTAAAATTAGAAGTCGTAAGAAACTAAAAAAAATAATGTGCAGGAGCCGTAAAGATGTAATGAAATGTTATTTATAAAATTTAGAAAATTAATGTAATACAAAATAACTATAATGTGAATCAAGGCGAATTGATACCAGGTGAACCTATTAGTAAAAATGAGCATCAGCTGACTTTACCAAAGTGTCAAACTCTATGTAAAAAAAACTAAACAACAACTTTTTATGTATGCATTTAACATGACAGATTGGTAAAGTCCAGTTGTTGTTGCACTAATAAGGCCACTTGGTATTAATACGCTTTGATGTGAATCAATACAAATAATAATATTCATATAACATTTAAGGCAATAAACGAAATAAATTGTAAATAGGAATGAATTTCTATGGACTTACATGCCCATGCAAGAGCCCACTCGATAATAATTGTCAGATATACCCTTAACAAACTAACCACATCCCCTACAAATAAGGCAGATAATATATAGGAAAAATTAATTTTAAAAAACAAAAAAAAAGAAATTTACAAAAGTTCTTGAATACAGCACCAAATATCCAATCAAAAGATCAGGTAGCTCGAAGCTGAGAGCATTGAATAGCATCCAGTACCTTTTCGCCATCGGCATGTATGTCTCTATTTAATATATGGAACCAAGTAACTTTTCCCTCAATACGAAGAATATGGCATAAGTTTTCTAGTCGGTCGTAATTTAGCTCTGGGCGGGAGAACATCTCAATGGCGTCGTCGCCATTTTTTTTTTAAGTGCGTTTCGTTGTTGTTTCGTCTTCGAGAATTTTGCGTCTCAATCGCATGGTTTAATGGTTTCCTTGATTAACTGTACGCAGATGCAGTTTTTTGTGGAATGCAGTCGTTTGTTTGTTATACGTGCAAGTATAACTGTTCGTGATTGTTAAATACATAATTTTGGAATTTGTTTAAACACTCTGGATATTGACTTGTGATAACTTGTATATTTTGGATGATTAATTGATGAATATGTGGAACTGAGAAATAAGACGACTGAGAAGAGGGATATACTACATAAATTCTGTCTCACTACTCAAGATTGGAGAAGATATACCACAATTGAATGATAATAATACGAAAGAATTTTGTACTTAATATGTATGTATTAGTGATGTTACGAATATTCGTATTCGAATCGCCGAAAATTCGGCTCTTTCATGATATTCGTATTCGCCAAGTTCAAGCGATATTTCACGAATATTTTGTGAATACGTTCCAAAAAATAATACATAAAAAATACTGAAAATTAAACAAAAAATATTAATTTTTACTAAAAAAAATTTGTCTATAACGCAAAACAATAATCTTCTTTTAATAAAGAAAAAAGAAACAAAATATATTTCACAACGACATGGTATTTAAAAAGTAAAGTCCTATTAAATTAATTTATTAATCATGTTAAAGTAACACTCAAAGCTCAGTAGAGGAATGTTGACTTCAAAAATAAAAGTATTGTTTCAGATATTCGTATTCGCGAATACTAAAAATTGATATTCGTAACATCACTAGTATATATGTGTATAACTGTGATTTGTTAATCAGATGATACTGATCTGACGAGTGAGAACATAACCTCACAATTTTTTAACATACTGATGTAGTATATGTGTAACTGTTTGTGATATGTGTATCACGTGATATTGATTTGACGAGTGGGGACATAATCTCATAATTTGCTGAAGAACTTGGTGTAGAACCATAGATATATAACAAAAAAAAAATTTTCTAGTTTTCTGCAAGCTGGCGTAAGGTTATCATTTAGATAAACTCTAGTTGCTATATCGTTTTCTATAATGTTTTTTAGTTGTATCTTCGGTTCTTTCAAATAAACTTTCATGAGATCTTCCCTCAAGTATACGTTGTTGAACTTCACTAGCACTTGTTTACCACGTTGTATGTAGCGGCAATGGCTGATATCTTTGATATCAGCAGTAATATTATAAAATGCGGAAATATATAATATAGCATCTGTCAGAGCTTATACCGATGGGCAGTATTATATGACGTAATGTTATTAAGGATATCTTCGATATAAAAAATAATATTTGAGTTATATAAGATATTTATCAAATTGGTAAACATACTACAGATATACACCATTTGTGATTTTCGAAATGTTTTCGCGGTCTCGTGTAAAAGTAAAATTCTATTATATCTTGAACATAATAACTTATAGTTGGAAATTGATATGTATATGAAATTCGTACATATATACATATATATATACATATGTCTTATACTGTGTTACTATACAAACGCAATTGTTAATTTATTTGCTTTCCTACAATACAATATTGGTCCTAAACTATCTCTTCTACTTTAATATTTATGTGATATTTTGATAAATATTATTTACATATGTATGTTACATTTATTATAATAGTCTACATTAGTTTTTAAGATTTTCACCGAATATATTATTATAAAGTTTTGTTATATGTAGTATTATATTATGTAGATAATTTGTTAACTAGATATGGCCCTTTGGGCTCAGTTACTTAAAGTTGAATAATAAACTGAAACTGAAACTGAAAATTTCTAAAATGTGATTTGGTGTAGTTTACCTACAGATTTATTCATTTGCTTATTAAGTTTTACTTACCTCTAAGTTTATTAGTTTATTCAATCAATTACATGGACAATGAACAGATAACTATCGAATAAAAAATAGTAAAAGTAATTATGTATTATGTGTTTTAAACTGAAATTTCACTTTCATGTATTTATTACCTGGCTCTCGTGGTTAAATATTTTTTCCGTTTATTTATATCGTTTATAATGAATCTTGAACGCATAATACGAGCAACTAGTTCTTATTTATTTTTAACTGGCTACCAAATTCGTTTGTACGATCGTAAATCATTGCATTATCGTCTAACAGTATGTGGATCTTTTTACTTCTTAATAATATTCTTTTTATACCTCATCTTCTTTTGTCATCATTTCGAGAGTTCGTCCCTGCTGAAAGTTTTACTGGACATATCACCATTTTTAAAAGATCTAGTAAGCTTACAAGTACTATTGGGCCTAAAAGTATATATTTTTTGTATAATCGAAAATAAAAACTTAACAAAAATATCGAATACTTTGATATGCGTATTTAAAGGGGAAATAAAGAATCAAGGAACATGTGATTTTTTTGAAGTTTTTACCTACTTCATGTTTTTTCCCACTCTTTTTGTGGTGCTTGCAATTGGTTTATACATAGCGATCGAGCTCAAATCTGAACTACCACCTTTGGATCATATAATGATAGGTATGGCTTTGTTTATGCCACATTTTACTATGGCTGGCTGTCTGCGGCTCTATACTTTGGGTTTATGGTTACTTAAAAGAGAATTAGTTGTTATGAAGGCGATTTGCAAGGATCAGAAAGCTGAAGTTGTTGCTAAGATCTTACAATGCAGCGTTGTGGTGGAAGTTGTTAGTCCAGTTGTTGAAGTGAATTCAAATGAGGTCATGCTGCACGGAATTTACGATAAAATCTCAAAACGCTTGGATTTCTTAGCTGAATGTTTGAACGTGTTTGATAGAATATTACAGCGACAGCTAAGTGTGTTGGTATTAATGAATTTTAACTGTTTATTAGCTGGTGTTTATTCCCTTGTGTATTTTGATAATACTTGGAAGGTGTTGTTGACAACTCGGGATAGACGTATTTTTTATGCGGCCAATAGTGCTATATATATTTGCATTTTTATGGACTATACAATCTTGTTATTTACACGTTGGAGTTTTTGCCGAGCGGTAAGTTTTCAGAACTAAAAAAACCGCTAGGAAACCAAATTAACTACATACCTACATATGTATTTTATAGAAGCAAAATTTATACAATTTGTTTGAAGCACAACTATTTGAACATAAAAATATTGAAATAGAAATGGAAACCACTTTAAAATTAATCATGTATAGACTAACAAAAAAATTCAAATTAAAGCTTTTTGGTTTAGTGGAATTTAATACATGGAACTTCTTAGTGGTAAGTTCATAAGGAAAAGCAAATATAAATAAATACTTATGTAAGATAGTTAAAATATGTATGTAATTACATGTATATTTTCCTTTTCCATCTAATTGCAGCTTCAAGGTCTGTTGACTTCAATAATTGCTCTAATTGTAAGTCATCAGTATTTATATGACCAAATTAAAGCGCTGAATGAACGATTGGACACAAATGATTCAGAATAACAATATTATTATTGAAAAAACTAGATTTTAATATACCCCCTATGCATGACCTAATTTTGACATCACTGGCAAATCATAGGTAGGTAATCAAATTTTACGTACATATGTATATTTGATCTACCAGTGATATACATTGTGACTAAGGTATGATATACGGATAAATTATTTAATTTGAAATAAATCCAAATTTTAAATTCTAAAATAATTTAATAAAAAATTAAGTTTCAATTGTAAAAATTTATTTTCCAAAATATAGCAAACTAAACAATGGAAAGCTGTAGGAAAACGAAGAGAGGATATGAGTTATATCCAAGCAGGACTAGAATGCAATTAAAGGACATGTAAGATGGAAGAAAAATAAAAGCCAGAATAGCAGGATATTTCTTTAACATCCTACTAACAAGCCAGATGAACTTAAAGTCAGCCTGTTAAATGTATGTATATTAGTGAAAATATGTATGTATGTACGTTACAACTGCTTATAAAGAATACATCCAAAATTTGTCCATAAAAATGTTCAATGTTTAGAACGTTTCGCTTTGCAATGTAAGGGAGGGTCTTATGTGTGAAATCCATATGTATGTGGTTTGGAATAATAAAAAAATATTATTTTATAATAAAATAAAAGATCATTATAATGTCAGGTTAACATAATTTTTGTGTCATTTCATATAAGTATCTGATGTACCTAACTTGAGGTATACACGTAACATAATATGTAAGATGTTACGTGTAGACTTCAAATTAGTGTTATCTCGATGTTATAGGAATTTTTATGAGAGCGTTGTTATAAGAATTCTTATAACAACAATCTTATGAGATGAACTGTCAAAAAACACACGTACATGAAAATAAAATAGTGTGCATGTGTGAGTGTTTATTAAAATAAATAAAAAGCGATGTTTTTGATAAAATTTCTGTGTTAAATAAATTAATAAATGTGTTTAATTGATTCATAAATTTAAATTTGTGTGAAAAATTAAAAATAAAATGGTACATGTTAACTCGATGAGCATTTGCATAAAATGAAATCTTATCGGAAAAGTTAAATTACGTCTTCCCCTAGTGTGAGATCAAGAGAAAATTCGACATTTTGTTTTTAGTATTCTGCAGACGTTTTTTCTCATGTTATCTCAAAGTTAATGCCTCGTGAAGACGCTGTGTAAGTGCGAAATTATGAGTCAATAATGAGTAATTTCTAGAGTCCAACCGAAACCAGTTTTTTGAGGCCGAACCCGAACCGAACCTAATATTCGGCAAAAAGGCCGAAATTTTTTTTAGCAATACCTCATATTGACATTTTAAAAACTCAACAGGACTGAAAAGTCATTAGTTTATTAACGGCCCTTTTCACAATGTGATTAAAAGTTAACGTGGTCCTTAACGGCAAATTCGGCATACAAAACTCTCCGTTAAAGTATACGTTAACTTTTAACTGTACACTGTGAAAAAGTGCGTAAGAGTATTTCTACATACATATAGTGTCAGTCAAAATAATAGTAGAAATTGAATATATTTTTCCATTGAGGAAATATAAAACTTAAACATTTACGAACATATGACTAATAAAAACTTGGAATGAACTGGAATATTAGGTTCTGTACACATACATTGAGGAGTGCTTTATCACTCTATTGATGCCGTTACAAGAGCACCAGTCAAAAAGTTGAGTCGGAATAACTAAAAAGATATAAAGTGGAATATTTGCCTATTTTCGACGATACGATTTCATTTATATCTACTAAAATGATTTTTTTTGTTTAAGCCCGCGTTTCATCGATGATATTGGCGGTATTGAATTTATCGTGAAGATTGAAAATGAGCTGTTTTCATATTTTGAAATTATTAAAAGAAATCTATTTTAAAAAACAAATAATCAATTTCAGTGCAAAATTGCAGAAGTAAATTCGATTGCGAATAATCGTTTTATTATAACATAAAATAGATTTTCGATTGGAATCGAAATTGGTTTACCGTTCCCTAGCTTATGCTTTTTATTTTGGCAACAAATAGTTGAATACCTTATGTTACTATGTACATATTTTGCTTGCGCTCTTTAAAACTAAGTAAAATTTTCATTCAATTTGAAAAGACATGAGACGGGAAAAACAGATTCATGGCGGTGACATATTCTAAATTTGGAAAATACTATTTCGATTAACTTCCTTATTTATAGAGAATAAAAAATTTTGGTTTTGGTATTCGGCCAAAAAGTTGGCCTAAACCGAATATCAGCCGAAACCACAATTTTGGCCGAAACCGAATATTTGGTCGGACTCTAGTAATTTCTTATGTAAGGTATGACATTTCATGATATCACGCTGACGTCAGAATCATATCAATGTGTTCACTGGGAGTTCACATATCGCCAGCTCATTGCTGTTTTGGCCCACCGACCATTACAAAAAAATAGAGCTAGGTATGGGGTATATATATTTTAAGCACCCCCTTCCAGAATCCGAAAACTGTTTCCTGATTTCTGAGATATCAAGCATTCATTGATATCACCAATTTTAATACATTCTTTGTGAAAAAAAATTTAAATAAGCAAAATAAAAAATAGAAATCAAGTAAAATACCAAGTTTCATCAATATTAAATTTTTATTCCATGTAAATATCTTTTCTAATAACATTATACGCTTATTTTATAAAAAAAAAATTTGAACTTCATCTCAACAAGTTACTCAATACACAGCAGTTAGTATACACATGCTGCACAAAAAGTTACGTTTTTAAAAATAAAATAAAAAAGTGGCTAATGCTGCACAAAAGATTTTTTACTTTCAGTAAAAACATTAACTTCGAACTCCATTCATGAAAGTTCACAAAATTGGGGTGGGTATTCACATATCACATAATGCTATTTTTGGAGTTTTTATACCCACCCCCACCCCCTCCTTCGTAACGCTTTTTAAAAAATTTTCTGTATAAATTATCTTATCCGTAAATCTTTACATATGTCACATAATAAATAAACATTAATTTGCCCATATTTTAAAAGTAACGGCATTTTTCGCTACTACATCTAGCAACCATTTATCTATTCAGGCATATAATTCAACCATGTGAACTATTAATATAAATACGTTTTTCAACACTGTGTAAACAAGCGGCGTTTGCATAAAAAATATTTTGCTTTCGGAAATTGTGAATTTATGAAAAGTTTTGAGACAGATTTACACGAAAATGAGTGCCGGTAATATGTTATATGGGGGTGATGAAATTGGTGCGCTTGTGTTCGATCCGGGTCATCATTCGCTAAGAGTGGGCTATGCGCAAGAGGACACACCGAAGGCTGAAATACCCTCCGTAGTGGGAGTGGGTCCACAATCTTCAGACACTAACATGGATTTGGAAACGAAAACAGATAACAATATAACTCAAAATAGTAGGTATCTAGCAATAAATAAATTAAATTCGTTAATATAAAAAAAATTTTAGATCCCGACACCCACAAGTACTATGTGGATACCACGTATATTAACGTGCCTCGTTCCCAAATGGAAATTCAGACATATATGAAAGATGGCATGATTGATAATTGGGATCTGTTTGAAAAGGTGATTGACTATGCCTACGCTAAAGTCATACAGTCGGAACCGGAATATCACCCGGTCTTATTTTCAGAAGCTTCCTGGAATGTGCGAAACAATCGTGAAAAGCTTACTGAGTTGATGTTTGAAAAATATAACGTACCCGCTTTCTTTTTGGTGAAAAATGCAGTATTGGCAGCTTTTGCTAGTGGTCGAGCGACTGCTTTGGTAGTGGATAGTGGTGCCACCCACACTTCGGCTGTGCCAGTGCATGAGGGATATGTTTTGTCACAGGCTGTAGTAAAATCTCCTCTTGGTGGTGACTACTTATCCATGCAATGTCGACAACATTTAGAAAAGGCTGGAATTGACTTGGCGCCAGCTTATAATATAGCATCCAAAGACGTTGTTAAGGAACGTGATGCTCCTCGCTTCACCACACGCAAACTGCCAGAAAATTTAACACAATCTTGGCAGAATTATATGATGAAATCACTGTTGCAAGATTTTCAAATGAATATACTTCAAGTCTTGGAAAATCCATTTGATGAGAGAGTTGCCTCTCAGATACCCATGGTACACTATGAATTTCCCACTGGCTATCACCAAGATTTTGGCTCCGAGCGTTTTAAATTGGCGGAGAGTCTCTTCGATCATGCTCCTTTGGGAGCAGGGCAATTGGCCTCCACTAGTGTTGGTATGTGTGATGCTGATGTGCGACTATCCCTATACGGTTCTGTAGTAGTAACTGGTAATTTAACACTGATAGATATGTATATAAATTATTAATGTTATAAATTATTTTATAGGTGGCAATACACTCCTTCAAGGTTTTCCCGAACGTTTAAATCGTGATTTACAATTAAGGGCTCCGTCAAATACACGCCTGAAAATGATATCGGCCAATGGTAGTGTTGAAAGGCGATTTGGAGCTTGGATTGGAGGCTCAATATTAGCATCAATAGGCACATTTCAACAAATGTGGATATCATCTCAAGAATATGAGGAATCTGGCAAAAGTCAAGTAGAACGTAAATGTCCTTAAATTATTAAGAAATGCTAAATGTAAGGCTCACCAAGCTAATACTTTTATAAAAGCAACAACAGACAACAGGTAATTAAATATCTTTATTTCTTATGGTTGGAGAGTACATTCATATTTGAAACACAGAAAGTAAATGCTCTGGGAGGAATCTATTGAAGTTTTAAACGTTTATTAAGTGTAGTATGGAATTTCGGCTTGTTTTGTTTCCTGACTTTTGTATGCGCACTTTTTTCCGATAACTCATATAAAATGGAAATAGATTGAACTTTTGGTTGCAGTTCTCTTTGAGGATGTATAAATCCCCAACTATTGGCGCGTTTAACTGGTTTCTTATGTTGTAAAGATTCTTCTGTAACTTCTTGGCACAGTCTTAAAAATCGTCACATTTTAGCAGACATCGTATTGTTGCAAACACATTGCTGTAATAATAAATAAAAAGAAAAAGCGTATACGAATTTTATTTGAAGAGTAAATCACTGTGTTAAATATAAACCTTAGCATCCAAGACATCTTCGGTCCAATCTTCCTTGGCTATATTTGTTACAGCTTTCACTAAAATCTGTTTAACTTTTGCTACATTTTCAGCAAATGTCTTTAAGACATCCTGAACATTTACGCCTTCACAACCCATTCGCCAACAATCGTAATCAGTGGCAATAGCAACTGAGCCATAAAGCAAACCAGCTTCTTTTGCTAAAACTACCTCGGGACATGTAGTCATATTTATTAAATCACCACCCCACTGCCTAAACATATTGCTTTCAGATCGAGAAGAAAAACGGGGACCTTCAATGGTGACTATACAAGCCTTGTCATGTATTGCAATACCTAATTCTTTAGCACTTGCCAATAGAATTTGCCTACACCTTTCGTTATATGCAGGGTACATTGGTAAATGGCATACGCCCTGAGGGCTGGTATCGGCGCCATCATAAAATGTCTGAGCTCTCTTAGTTGTACGATCTATAAAATCATTAGGAATCACCAAGTTTCCCGGCTTAATTTGTTCACGTAACGAACCACAAGCTGTCGAAACAATAAGATGTGTACACCCCACTTGACGTAAAGCCCAAATATTCGCTCTATAGTTCACACTTGTCGGCATAATATTGTGTTTACGCCCATGGCGAGCCAATAAAACACATTTTACACCACTAATATCGCCTTCAATTAAAGCATCGGAGGGGCTGCCATAAGGTGTATTAACCACGGTTTCTTTGCGTTGTTCCAAAATGTCCGGATCATCTAGGCCAGAACCACCAATGATACCAATCTGAAATATGGGGTTATTCTTTCAAAATATACTTCACAATATCAATAATTATTTCCTACCTTAATGGGTATTGGTTCTAAATTCGAATCTTTACACTCAATATGCAACATTTTTTAAAACAATTCCTTAGACACTTATCTCTAGCCGGAAATCAAATATGAACTGTAAAACACAATTGTGTACAATATAATTATGAAAGGGTTTTATCGGTATCATCCAGGGTCAATACAAAAGCTGTGGTTCCTTTTCTAATGATAACCTTTGCATTGTGCTCCCATACTTAAAGTTAAAAAAAACAAGAAAGTGGCAACATAAATACATTGATTTTAAAATGTCAAACTGAAGGCAAAAACGAATCCATAAAAGGTGATGTCAGTGGCGAACTCTATTTGCCATATTCAATCGCTTGGACCACATACACGTTAAACTTCATAAAGAAAATGTGACAAAAATTGTTTAACGCGTATGTTCTGTATTTCATGTGGAATTAAAATGTGCAGAATTATGATTGGTGTAGCTGGAAATTTATCCTTTGGGGGGGCGGGGGCTAAAGCCCATATTTGACCTTAAATTTCGCTTATATTATCAAAATTACTCTACTATTTAGAATTTCTAGGGGGCTAGAGCGTTTCTGGGGATGGCTTAGCATCCCCCAGAATGGCCTAGCTACGCCAATGGGAACTATTAAATCATTGTTGTTGCAAATTTTCCTTGCTTCAGTGCGTTTTGAAATTGAAAAGTTGACAACGCTGAACAAAACGAATTTCGTTTGGTTTGGCAAAAAAAAATGCTACTCTTCTCCCTTCTCATAGAAGCGAGTGTGGAATGTGTAGCTTATCTTTTATACGGAAGAGCCGAGGCCTTCTGTAAGGCATTCTTTAGCAGTTAGATACGAATGGTAATTGAATAAAAAAAACTGCAAGCACTCCTTTAATAAGGACTGAAGTAAGAAGGTCTTTTGAGTTTTCCCGCTGGGAATGCAAAAGACACTAAACACAAAGCTGTGCATACGTACACATCAGAGAGTCCAAGGCAAATTCACACCAGGTAGTCGCAAGAGAATTCGCTGTGAAGAATTTATATTTGGGCTGCCAAAAAAGCTGTTACATTAACACAGTTGACAGTTCAAATATGTAAATATTTTCGTAAACTGCTGAGCTCTTGCAGCCACCTGGTATGAACTCGCCTTGAGTGAGTATACCTGATACATTTTTATCATGCTAAATGTTAAATAATTATCCAGATAAAAATTTATTGAAGGCCACACGTGACGTAATATGAAATTTGACGCTTGCTGCTATAAAAAATGTTATAGTATATCGACATTTTTGTAATTGATTAAAGACAGCACCCTACAGTTTTTTAATCTGTTACTCTACGTATCCATCTAACTTGAAATGCTGTTGTAACTTAGAGTTATGACTGCGTTGTTAAAACATTTGCACTAACAACTATGTTATAACCTGAAAAAAGCATTAAATTGAGCGGTCTACACTTAACATTAACTTGAAGTTAAGTTAGGTGTAGACTGCAAATAACATGTAACTTGAGGTTAAGTTAGGTGTAGACTGCAAATTACAGAAATGTCGTAGTCGAAGGTGAAAATCGCCAAACACGATAAGGGCAAATAAATGTCTAATTTCATATAGAAAAAACCGCTAACAAAACTAGTTATTTTTCAATATAAAGATTTATATTTGTGCACAGGCATCAGTACAACAAACACTCCTTCCTACTTCTGATTGTCAAAATAACTTCAAAAAATATTGCTTGTTGTTTTTTATATGAAGTTTGACAAACGCAGCATGAAAGCAAAGGGAGCGAAAAGCAATCAGCTGATCTCTTGCACAGACCTGTATTATTGGATCATGGTTACAGGTACAGTCACTAGAACAGCAAACTAGCCATTCCTTACTTGCTTAAACGTCAAACTTACCGCAATGTTATATCACAATATCATAACAAATATGAAGGCCAATTTTGACGTTTTAAAATGCCTGTTGTCATGTGTTATGTAGTTGTGCATGATACAATAATGTATTAGGAAAAATTCTCGTCAGCTGTGTTTTGTATGTACGTGTTTGTTTGTGTGTACAACGAATTTATTGTTGCTCAAGGCGAACTCAGTACCAGGTAGCCTTATCATCACAGATGATCATCAGCTGATTACACCCATCAGTCAAACTCTATATAAAAAAAGAGAAAAACTTTAACCCGAACTGTCAACCTACAAATAAAAACAATCCTACACCTACTTTGTATGTGTGTTGTTTTATTGATAAGGCCACTTGATATTAATTCGCTTTGTTGTTGCTCAGTATGTAATTTTTGACAACTCAAATGAAAATTTGGCAACCTAAATGAGAAAAAATTTTCTAATGCATGTACCTGTATTATTGTATCATGGTTGTTGTGCATGCAAAATTTTAATTACTACCATAATATGAAAGAGATAGCCAAATTAGAAACAATATTTGCTATATCATTCATATAATCCTATTAATGTCTGTCGTAAGTTGTTGGGTCTAATTAGTATGCTATGATATCATCACCGCCTTCAAACTGTCAAACTCTATATAAAACTTCCTTTACTGTATTTGACATTTTCTCAAAGGGCTAGTCTGCGCTGATAGTTCAGCCGTCAAAGTTTTTTGACAACTAGAGTAGTTTCAACAAAATATTTTCTAAAGCTGTAGAAATGGGTGCACCAATTGTGCCCTGGGCGAATACAAGACGCTAGTAGATGCTAATATCCTACTGTGAGTAGCAAACAAACAATCCAAAAAGTTGAAATAGAATTAGGTGTACATGTAAAAACAACAATTAAAATAAAAAATAGGTAGTTCTTTAGTTAAAATATGGGTAATGATGGTATACAAGTTCTAAACATTTCCAATGTTAACGCTCTGGGAAAAACTGTACTTAACGATGGAAAACTTTTGGAGTTGATACAAAAATACCCATTTCTATACAATTCTCGCGTTAGAGCTTACAATGATGACGATTACATAGGATGGGCATGGAAAAATATTAATGCGGAATTCAATCGCTCATATGCCAATGATCCGAGTGCGGCGTTTTCAACACATGAGCTCGTTGAGAGATGGAATATTTTAAAACCTCTTATACAATGTCTCAGTAAAGCTTACGATCTGGAAGCCATACCACAATATTTGAGAAAGTCGGTGGTAAAAATCACCACAGAATTAGAGAACCAGAGTAGCAATGCCTTGGTTAAACCATATAACTACCCCCAAAACTTGCTGTTGCAAAATATGACCGCTATTGCTGAACTACCTGTGGAAAAAAAATTGGCCTTAGAAAGAGATATTTTAGATCTTATACTAACATCTGAAATGGACAATAAACTAGCAACAAAATTAGATGATGCAGCTTTGAAGGATATACAACATGAGACTGAAGAATTTCTCAACGATATAGGATTTAAACAGGTACTACTGACCTCCTATACCCATCGCGAAAAGATATTCTACTCTAATCCATTGAATCCGCACAGTATAAAAGCATGTCGAAAGTGGAAACGCACTCTTGGCTGGGTGCCACTGAGAGAAGCTCACACATTTATAAAACCCTGTCAAGTTAGAGTTCAGCGCATAAATATTGAAGATTATTTGCCTCTGGCCCAAATAATACAAATGAATAAAAATAAGGATGTAAAACCGACTAGGGAATCTCCTGGCATTTTCGGGTTGTAAGACGTAAACCAGCAATAAATTATGTTAAATAATTAAGCATTATATTTATTCATAGTGTCCGACCGAACGCACTTTTTTCAGATCGAAATCGAACTTCGCGAAAAATTTTACTACCGAACGCGAAAACGAAGTTTTTATATAAAAGAAAAATTTTAGCAAATTATTTATTTCACATCAAGCAGCCGCAAGCCTTTGAAGGCCTAATTAGATGTACTACAATGTTTTTTTTTACAACTTTTCATGTATTGTATAATTAATACCTATAACGAAAGAAAAATTTTATTTATTTATTTGCTAATGTTACAAATATAACTACAAATTACATCATAACTTAATTTAAACGAGAATAGTAACAAAGACCTTCACTCGTGTAGTGAAACAGACCAGAGTCTATGGTGGGAATCGTACCCACAACCTCCACACTGATAGGCTAGCACTCTAGCCTACCGAGGCACCCGAAAAATTTTAACATCTGACTTATTTCATAAATACAAAATTAACTAATTTAATTCATAGTACATGTTACTTTTGATAACATTTTATTGGGCTGCATTTTTCTGAATCTTTGATGATATATAAATATTAAAAAAAAAATTCAAAGTTTGGTGAACATTTTACCGAACGTCGATCATATAGCTTTTTGCCGAACTCCGGCACCGAACCCGAATGTTCGGTTGGACACTATACATTATAAGAAAATAGATTTCATTTGTTTTATTTTACAATTTTTGTAGTGCAGATTTTTCGCTTTAAGCGATAATGCACTTACTGGACGTCATAACAATTTGTTAAATTAATTTAATGTTTAATTTAAAGTTTAATATCCATCTACAAAGTGCATTCTGCCTGTTCCACAATGTCGACAAGTCGATGTTCTCATATTTATATTGAAAACAAAAACAAATTAAAATTTTGTATTATTGTTTTCAATATAAATATGAGAACGACATCGACTTGTCGACATTGTGGAACCAATAAAACATTTCGGCCCTTATTTTGTAAAAAGCAACGCATAGTGTTGACGAATTTTGTGTGGAAAATTTTTAAGTTACAAAAACAAAACATATTGAAAATCTCAACTCCTAGCGTTGCGTTTTTCAAAATAAGACCATTAATTTCTTAAAGCAGTATCAAGGTGCGTCTATACTCCTTGAGCAGGATTCAGTGAAAAACAAACAAATTAAAAGATTTTTTTTTTGTTCTTCATACAAATTCTATTGCTAGAGCATAATTGATTCTATGGTACTGGGCATCATATTTTAGACAACTAGAACTATAATATTTATGAACGCTATGATTCAACATCACTGTCAGAATTGTTTAGTGAGGCTGATATTTTGCAATTCACTACATACACATACATCAATAGTATCAGTGAAAAATTTTGCACTCGCTTTCTAAAGGTCGATTCCGCTTAAAAACTCTCCCGCTCTTGATAAAAAATACAGTTTTTTTTCGAAGTTCTCAAGTGAAAAAACCAAGATGCAATTTTTAAACGGAATCGACCTTTAATAAGCGGGATGATTTCGTCAAAAACGGCATTGTCTGGTCAGGTTAAATATACATGACCCATAAAAAAATCTGTCTCAAGAATTTCTTTCTTTGCCAGTTTTTTGTACGTTAAAGGTCTATTTACACACATGAGTGCGCCGTCTTAGTTCAGTATCAGTAAAAAAATAAAATGTTGCCTCAGTCTCAAATAGAGGTATTCAGACTCGTCCGGCAGTATAGTTTTTCAGTGCCGCTTCAGTGTCCGTTGCCTGCTTTTTAAATATGTCTGTAAGAATTTTTTATGTATTTCACTTGCGATCTGACATTATTCAAATTGTAAGTTTTGTGTTTGGTATGGAGGAAAAACTAATCGAGCATCGTACATGCTACGGATTAATGTGCATTGGTATCAATAATCAATGCTGATTGGCACTGACACGGAACTTGTGTGTAAATAGACCTTAAATATGCAACCAAAAAAATCTTTAATTGTCTTATCCATTTTTAGAACATTTCAAGGGCATATCACATTGGCTAAACTTTCAAAAAGAACACAAATAAGGAGAATAAGACAACATCGTTGTCAGAAAAAAGTCCCATAAATCTCATCTAGGATAAAGTAATTTCAAAGTCGAGTGAAAAGATATTTAGCTTAGGAACTCTATATTGGTTCTAAACGTTCAACTTAAATATGTGTAGTTTTAAGTTTACTTGAGAGCCGTATTATGATTTGGTTAAAGCAAATGTAATAAAATGAAGTACATATTTTTTATAAATTTTAAATTTTTGCGTAATTTTTTTTTAGCTATGGGTTTTTTTGTTTCATTTAGCTAGTGTTAATAGCTCCTCCTGTATTCCTTTGTTAATAAAGTAATTTATTATTAGTTGATCGATTATGGACGACAATCGAAACTAGTTGCTAAAAACAAAAGGGACGGAAACTAACAGTTATTTCCAAATTTTCAAAAAATCACGCGAAAAGAACTTGCTAATTTACTTTTTTGAAAGAAGTCGTAATAGTTATTACTGCTTGAAAAACAGTATTATGGATACCATCCGGTAACAGTTGCTATTTGGTGTTTTTCTGACAAGGAATTTTCAGTTGTAGACTGGCAACGCGACTGAAATTCGGATGCTCAATCGACTTATAAGAATTTTACATACTCGATTCAAAAATTTTCAATAAATTTAAAAAACAAATTTTAAAAATGTTTGATGTAATGTTATTCTGACTGTTAATGGAAGCCTATACGGAATTGGATTGGAAACGGAATTCCAATTCAATTCCAATTGTGAATTCGTTCATGAAATCGTAACGAAATTGCTTTGTTCAAAAAGTGTTTATTTTCGCTCAAAATTCAAAATATCGTTTACCAATTTGTGTATTTAGTAATTAGAGGCTAGGAAAACTTTCTACCTGCTAAATGCATAATTTAAAAGAATCCTGCCGACTTATTCCGTAATTCGTTAAAGCTAAATCTCGATCGCTAAAATGCTGAACAAATACAAAATTAAAAATTTTTGGCGATCAATAAAACACTGAAATTTCGTTGTATTAAATTTTTAAGACATTCCATAATTTATAAATCGATATTGATAAATCGACTTTAGAGATTTTTAGCGATAGAGATTTAGCTTTAGCGAGTTACAGAATAGGTGGGCTGAACTCCAAGTCTTGAACAATTAATTCAGTTTCTCAATGGAAATTAGGCTGATTATAATAAAACAACACAAATTAACTGGAAAATTTTTATTCTTGAATTATTATAAATGAATTTAAAATAAATGAACTGTTTTCTGTCTTAAGTAAGTTTTTGTTTTACAAAAATGTTCAAGTTTTACTTTTTGGAAATAAAGAAATCTGCATTCAAGTTAAAGCATTCAAAATCGTTCGATAATTCAATAGGATTTAAATAAAATTTCGATCAATATCGAATGCAATAACCTGTAAACTGATTTTTAACATTAACAAAGTTATAATTAATTTAGTATGGAAAAAGTATTTTAATTTTTCTATTGGAAAAGGTGAAAAGAAAAAAAATTTAATATTGTAATATTCAGCCATGTCACTTGATTTAATTTCGCACGAAAGTCACTATCGTAATTTTTTATTCTATTGTTATAATGGGGGGAAAAGTCACACAATATAAAAAGAGTTTATTTAAGACACGTTGTCATCGTTAAAAGTTTGTTTTTGTGAAGCTTCGCACTGATGCATTCCCGTTTACTTTGTTGTGCACTATTTTGATTACGTTTTGATGTTGAATTTTCATTAAGTTCTTTTAGTATTCAATAAAAAATACCATTCCGTTTCGAAATCGCATAATTTCAAAAATGAAAAATAATGTTCTTTTAATCGAACAATTTAGTCCATTCGAAATTAATTTCGGATAAAATAACTAAAACATAAAAACTAATTAAAAAGCTGCAATAAGGTGAGCTGTTTAGTTGAAGTATTTCCTGGAATTTGGCGATTTTGAAGCGAAATGGTTTTCAGGACATGCCTGACGGTTAAATTTTTGGAAATTAATTACTACAAAACTTGTTTTTTTTAACATCAGTGACATAGCTAAATTCTGATAAAAATTGACAAACATAAAAGAAATACAAAAAATACATCGTTTCGAAATTTAGTTATTTACTTAATTCTCCCTACTTGTTTCATTCATTTTAATAATTTAGCAACATTATTTAATTTTCATTATTATTATCTCAATACAACTGTAGATTTTCATAAGAATTTTTTTAATCTTAAATATATAGTTTTGTTGCTCCTGTTTCTCTATCTCTCACACACTCTCATTCCAACTACTTATTTTATACAATTATTAGAAATAAACATAAATAGACAATTATTATAAATCAATAGTAAAATCGTTTTAAAAAAATAAAAAGAAAAAACTAAACACACAACAAAGAATTGAGAAAAAATTGTATGTATTAAGCAGGAACGGTAGTAAATTGAGGAGGTACAAAAACAAATATTCAAACCTTAACAAGCTTTTCAATTGCATTTAAATTAAAATAGTTGATCGGCTAGAGTACCTATAAATGTGGCTAAATTCATGGCTGAACCTTCTTTAAATTTAAGGCCCACTGTTTTCCCATAAGCTTGTATAAATATGGCGCGTACAGAATTTAAACGTTGTTTACGTCTAAAATAAAATATAAAGAAAAAAAAAAACGCTTAAGTAAAGCAAACTTTGTAACTTAATTTCATTTAAAATACTTACAATGCGAGTCTAGTTGTAGGTAAATTATCTTTTGCATTTGAATTGTTGGTTGCACAGTTAAGGGCACCTTTTGTACTGCTTCCACTATTATTTGAACTATTACTGGGTGTATTTGAGCAATTATTACTGCTGCCGATGTTGCTACTACTATTACTAGAATTCGAATCCTGATGTTGTCGCATCAAGTAACTGCTATTTACCGTTGAGTCTATGGAACCGGTATCGGTAACAACTTGCCAACTTCCATTCGATGATGTCGATTCTTGTCTTTGACGAGTGGCACTAGCACCTGGCACTGAAATAGGACTAGTTCTTGATCTACAATCAAATAAGATATGCCTTTATTATTTTACTTAAAAAAACATATTTATATTAAAACAAGTTTAACTAACTATGAACTACATAGTTACCTTTTCAAAAAATATTTTGTAACCATTAACAACAGAAAAAATCGCCTTTAAATAAAAATATCTGTAATATACAAACTTTTGTGCGCTAAATTCAAATCCGTTTTAAATTTTTTTCGATCACTACAGACTTTTAGTAATGGGCACGACTAATATTTTCCAATAGTACATCAGTATATTTCACCACAGCTCGGCCGATTTGAACAAATAAACCACCATGAGTAGTCAAAAGTGTAAATGTTTTTCGGCACTACATTTGTTTGAAAAAAAAAATATGAAAAAAGCATTTGCACATATTTCATTCCCAATGACAATGCATTATAATACGAGATTTAAACGATTGAAACCGCAAACTTAACTTTTAAGTTAATAAGTTAGCCCAACTGAAATTTTTGGACTTAAAATTGTGGTTTTCCGCGTTCCAGCAGGGTTGTCAGATGTGGCGATTGCTCGACAAACATGTTGATTTTATAACCTGTTTGGCGTCTTAATTTTCGATTTGGCGACATGGGGATTTATAAAGTAGTTGGCTATATGTAGTATACCGCTGAGTAAAAAATGAAGGCACTTGCACGACATATGCTAGCATAACTTGAGAAGGGCTTGTTGTATTCAATGATATAAACAATTCAAAATTCGACAACAAAATTCTCTATAGAAAGTGCAGCCATTGTTGCTAAATCTGCCCAGTAGTTTCAGAGATATCGTAAATGTTTGAACAAAAAAATAAAAAATTGATAAAAAAAAATTTAACATCTTTGTTCATAAAAAACAAAAAAAAAATAACAAGCTAGTTTCTTCTACGTCAGCATGTAGCTAAATATATTCCAAAGGAATTATCGTTTTTTTTAATTGAAATTGAAGCACAACTTTTGATTTTATTCACAAGTTAGTGGGAGAACTGAATTGATAAATATTGCAATTTCCATGCAACAGTAGGAAACACAAACAAAAAGTTAAAATATGTCGTATTAATTTTTTATCAATTCAGTTCTCTCACTGAATTGTGATTCAAATCTAAAACTGTGCACCAGTTTCAATAAAAAAGGGCTCATTGATTTAGTAAAATATTAAGCTACATGCTACTTGGCAAAAACTGGTGCATTGTTGTATTTTTTTATTTCTTATGGATTTTTAAAAACAAAATGTTAAAAATTTTTTTAAATTTTATTTGTTTTGACTAAAACTTTCATGATATCGCTGAAAATACTGTGCAGATTTAGAAGCAATCTTTGCACATCTTAAATATTCCCCCTTATCGTGTTTGGCGATTTTCGCCTTCGAATACGATATTTTTGTAATAGATTAAAGACAGCACGATACATTTTTCTTTAATCTATTACAAAAATGTCGAAGGCGAAAATCGCCAAACACGATAAGGGCTATTATTTTGTTGTCGAATTTTAGATTTTCTTTTATTTTATTGAATAGAGCAAACCATTATCGAGATATGCTAATATACATATGTCGTGCAAGAGCCTTTATTTTTGACAACCCTATATCGCGAAAACTAGAGCTGATAAAAAAAAGTCGGAGTGCAGATTCGCGTTCAGCGTCCCAAATAACTAAAGAAACAACTTTTAGTTTTAGCGAACGAAAAAGTTGATCGAAATTTGTAAACATGTATTTTTTTAATTTGAGTTGTTCAATTTTATTATTACAAAACACCAATAAAAAATTACAAAAAACAAAATTGTCTGTAATTCTCCAGTAGTTTACGTAATTAATATCAGATTTTAGTTTTCTCTGTGTAAGTAACATCCCATTTGTTAAAAGCGGGAAGTAAAAAATTGTTCATACAGTAAAACCATTTTAAATAAGTAAATGTCGAGAGCAAAATATCTTTACAAAAATTGTCATTAATAGCTTTTACAAATTATTTACCTTTTTGGATTTGGTGATCGATTTGTTAAACTATTACCAGCCAAAATATTATTGCTTGAACCTTGTGCTGTTGATGTTGCGGTTGTAAAGAAGTTATCCGTTATGGACATATCACAGATGGAACTATTGGAAAAGCTATCGTTACTGTCTTGATCGTAACTTGGAATAAAGTCTCTATAAATACGAAAAGAAACAATAAATAAATTTCTAATAAAAAATTAAAAATAAAAAAAACCTACTCTTTAGGGGGTTCTTCATCCTTACAATCGGACTGAAGAACAATAACACTACTTCCACTACTGCTAGAAGTTTTAGTACGTTTCCTGCAGTTAAAGAGAAGAAAAATAATAATAAATGAATACATATTTTAGTATATTACAATGTTGATATATTACCTATATTCTACAATACTAAATTCTTCATCGGTTATATATTTAAGCACGTGAAAACAGAAAAACATTATATCTTCTCCTCTTTTCAAACGATCCGGCAACTGATGTCCAAACAAATACCAGTCATAGGCCAAGGTAAGATATGACATTTGCAGAGCGCTCAATGATTGATGTGCAAGACCATCGGCCCACAAAGATAGACGTACAAGAGATATAAATAATGGCGTACGATCCCAACCACTTATACAGTGTATTAATAGGCCCGATTTTTCTTCTTGTATACATTTTAGACAAGCTTTTAAATAGTTTTGTGTTATCAGCACCAAATCCCAATTTTTATATTCATTCCAATTAATATTCAATTCTGTTGTAGAACACATTTTGGGTATGGAAATATTAGCATCATTAAACGATTGTGCCCAATTGTAATATAAGTTCTTGGCCATATAATTATTGTCGCGAAACTTTTTAAAAAATTCACAACCCGGATAGGGCAGGGATAGAAGATTGAAATTTTCATAATGATTATCAGGATCAGCTTTTTCGGATGAGGAAACGCTTTAAAATTTATTTAAAATAAGAAACAGTTTATACATTTGAAAGCAGAGTTTAAAAGTAAAATTTTCTAGAGGCTTATACATAATTTACAAATTAAAAGAAAGGAGGCTAGGCTGCCTTCCTAAACAATCAGTGCAACGTCAAATCAGTGTTTAAATCAAGCAATTATACTTTACAACACTGCAAATCAAATGCATTGTCAATAAAAAGCATTGCCAGTTTAAATAGTGCGCTAGTTGCGTTTATTTGCATTTTAGCTTCAAAACAAATGACTAGGTTAGGAATGCAATACATTGTCAAAGTTTGCACGGTTGCGTTTGGGAATACGTGACATTGTTGAACTGCAAAGCAACATGCGTTTAGGAAGGCAGCCACACCGATGTTTTTTTTTTTTTTTAATTAATTAATGTGTTACCTTCTTTGGGAAAGGGATAGTGTAGAGAGAACAGGTGGTGAAGTGGGAGAGAGATAGAAAGCTTAATTAATTTACAACTCTGCTATAGCGCGTTTTTTTTGTTTTTTAGTTTTTTTTTACTTCGCCGACGAAGGAGGGTGCTGACAAGTGCATTAGGATATGTTAGTATTAATCGCTGCCGGTACTGCCAAAGTGATCAGTGCTATACCTCCATCACTTTAACAGTCCAACAACAACCAACACCCTATCTACTCAGCCAACACCACCCAAAGAGCTTTCATATAGATATTTTCTTCTCAAGAATGGGCGTTTTTAAAATGTAAGTTTTTCGTTTTGAACTAAATTTTCGGCTTTCACAACTTATGTACTAGATTAGAGGACTGTATTAAAAGCCCTAACTCTTATCTAGCTGAAAATAAATCTCTATAATAGTAGTTAATGTTTGAAAATCATAAATTAAGTTTAAAAAAAACGCAGAAACGTGGGTTCTAAAAACTCCCTTGTGGTCTGAAATTCATCAAAAAACTTGGAAATCATCATATCTCGAGTTAATATGTTTTGCTGTGAATATTTTTTCATGAAGGCTCACGCTCACACGTTTGTATGTATTAGGTTCTCAAATTGCCGGACTTTCTCCTTTCCCGGGAAACCAAATTTAAATATGCATGTTGATTTCCGGCAATTACCGGGAACTATTAAAAAATAGTTTTTGATAGAAAAGGTTTACAAAAGAATTTTATTCGTAAAAATTCTTTCAAATTAATTTTTAAAAATACAAGAGATAGTTGCTCAATTCATAACCTGTTGTAAGTGTTTTAGATCATAAAAATGTTGTTGGTAATTTATCCAAAGTTGTTGGTAATTTTGACATAAACATGTTTCTAAGGAAATGTTTATTTGGAAATTACCAACAACATTTATACGATCTACAACACATACAACAGGTTGTGAATTGGTCAAGTGTATTTCAATTTTGTATATAAAAATTCTAAAAAATAAAACTAGTTTTCAATTCCCCAACATTTTTAAAAATTGTTTCTCGGGATTTGTACAAAAAATATTCGCTGAGGATATATTCCGGTTGAGAACTCTAGTATGTATGCATGAACAAAGGGTGCTCAAATTAGAGGTTATGAAGTAAATTAGCTGCTAATTAATGCAAACTACTATTAAATAAATGTCAAAGAATGACAGCTCAATTTTTGATATTTCATCATTTGACAGCCAATTTACTACATAACATCAAAAAGGTTGTCTAATGGAAAAAGTAAAATTGTTTTAATTTTTATTTGTTTATTGTTTAAAAACATTTGACCAATTCTAACGAAACTTTGCATCCCACATTGAGTATTTCTTAAATTAAAGTACACTTAAACTTTACTCATCAATACTTACGTCACAAAATATTTAATTTTTCTCTTTTCCACCATAAGATCTACAATTGTGCTAACATTCAGAGCATTCAGCAGTTGTATGTCGCTCTTAATAACCTCCTCATATGAAAAAGGTGATTGTTCATTTAAGGCATGATTCATTAAGGAATCTTCATTATTATCATTATTTTCATCGTCGACAACATTATTACCACGATCACTATAGTTTGTACCATTCAAACAATCATAGGCATAATCAACAACTTTTCGTCCATAAGTTTCGGCATTAACCGATATAGTAGCTGAACGACAAATATATTTGCCACGATACATTATAACCGGCACGGCAAAACGTTGGCGACATCGTGCATATTTGGCCATCGTAATGAGTTCTCGTATTTTACCTATATCATACAGATCTTCGTAAATAGTGTTGGTACTTGTATTTGTAACTGGAACGTTATTTGTATTCGATGTTTGCTGCATAAGATGTTGTTGATATTGTAAATATGTTTGAGGATTTGGATATTGGGGTTGTTGTTGTTGGGGGGGTTGCTGTTGCTGATTTTGTTGCATTGCGGTATTAGCAAATGTTACAAATGTATGTATACTATTGTTAGCTGTAGGTGTTGTACTAGAAGAGATATTAGAGCATGGTGTATTCTGATGGAAACCATTAATGGTGGTACTATTTTGTGGAGTTATATTTGTTGTAGTTTGATTAAATGTGCTTGTATTATTGGCCGTTAATGTTGATGCCATATTTCGACCATGTTCGTATTCGGGTATAAAAATACGACCCGGATAACGTGGACTTAAGACCCCATTGGTGTTATCGAGTTCGATGAGTGTATAGTCTTGTTTAAATATGCTTTCACATTTTTTTGTTATTTCTTCTTCCTGAAAATTAAGAAAATAATCTTATATATAAATAGGCGACATAATATTTTGTGGTACACATTTAAGTATCTTATTGTCCATAAATATTGATGAACATATCGTTAAATAATACGCAATACGATAGAGGGCCTATCTAACATTTAGTAAATTCTGATGTATTTCACCAACATACATAGCTACCATAAAAATAAGACTTGTCCGAACAAAAATAGCGATAATATTAAGAAAATCTAAAAGGAAATAGAACAAGCCAATTATTAAGGGTCGTCTGATTCATAAAGACAAAATAAAACTTTTTCAACAAAATTTATAATCATAGAAAAAAACAAATTGTATATTGATTTCTTGATTTTGGGTCATCTTGTTAATCTGTTTCCGCCTCACCAGCAATTATGATGAGTTTTACTTTCGAATAGAGCGCGGAATTATCAAATCATTTTGCTTTTATAAAATAACATTAACAATATCCAAAAAAAGCGGTTAAAACTACGTACATATAAACAAAAATGTTATAAACGAAACAAACATTGAATGATAAAAAAAAAAACTATAAATATCAACAAAGGAAAAATAAGAAAACGTCATATTTTACAACAACGTAATGTAAATTAAAAATAACAACAAAAACAACAATCAAAACAGACACTGTGCATTGTTTACATTTATTTCTTATTTTGCACACCAAGCCCAAGACTAAAATAAGCAATACACGACGACAATCTACAGTAACAGATATACAGTAGTGATCAAAATTCTATAAACAGTGGAAATGTGTAATAAATACATCAATAAATGCAGATCTAACAAAATACACCTATTAGGACAGCTGGTTGTAATACATGGCAAAAAAGCACAGAAGCAGAACATACGCGCTGTTGAAAATATAACAACTTTTTTTTATCATGTGGTAACGTCTATATTTCAATTGGTCATATCTTTCATAACATGAAACCTACTTTGACCATAAGGACATAATTTTAAAGTGCTTTGCGAAAACTTTCTACTGGTATACAATAACCCATTACAAGCCAAATGTTATTTTGACATAAATACATATGTATATGTCCTAACTAATCTCGTGCGCGTCACGAGATATCAAGCCTAAAACGTAAATGATCGCCTTTTGATGTTATTATAAAAAAGTTGTAAAAAAAACATTCCAACAAATTTTCTACACAACGATATTTTATATATCAATCGTTTTCGAGACAGGGAGAACAAGTGAAATGGATCATATGGACTACCATATTTGATCTAAACCAAATAAGTAAAAAATTCGAAGACGATATAGCCCTAAAATAAATACATATGGAGATTTCCAGGATGTATAACGCGACATTCGCTCGCCTTTGAAGTTTTATCCTAGAAATCTTGATTTTTTTCCATTTTTCGATAGCACATTAATTCGACTATGTTTAGTTCAAAAGGTAGCTTTTATCGATTTTTTGTTTCTGATATATAAGCAATCAACATGGTATCACGAACGCGACAAAATTTAGAAGTCGTTTTCGACTGCATCTAGAAAAATTAAAAATTCTGCGAATTGGAACATAAATTTTTTGAGATTTTTTAATTAAAGTGGAATAATGTGGCTTTGTAATGGTGGTTATCATATTAAAATATTTGCGTTCTTCCGTTTTTAACAATCTTATTAATTTTATTTTTATTCGACCTCAAATGTGTAAATTTATCTTTCTGTTTTTTGGGCACTAGGTCAAGGACCAATTTAAATAAAAAAAACTCTGTTTTGTTTTATTACTTGTTTTTTTAATTTTTGCAGTAAGCACTGCACCCTCACTCTAAGCGGACGGTTTCACTCAAATTACTGAAGAAGAACACCGACGGTGTTTAAAATATTGAAAATAAAAAAACACAAGTAATAAAACAAAACAGAGTTATTATTAACTTGATCCTTGACCTAGTGCCCAAAAAACAGAAAATATATCGATACATATCGTCGATATTTTTCAGCTTGATTTTGTTTTTCGTGCAGTTTAACACAAATTTGGCACAGTCTTCATCAAATAGAATATTACTAACAAAATCTTTTTTTTTATTTATAATATTTTATCTATTCGAAAAATTATCATTCTTTGAGTATAATCTTGTTGATGTATGTTCCATGAAATATTGGTGAAACAGTAAGGATCTTCGAAATTAACTCTTTCCAGCTTAATTATTTATAAAAAAGGTACTTTTTTCGTTTTATTTAAAAACAAATTTGGGGACTACGTATGAATTATCATTGTTGAAAAAATATCGATATTTTAATATATCGATAGTTTTTATGTATTAAAGTTACGAATTTTGTATGGGAAAACCGGACTTTACTAATCATTTATGAATATGGGAGAAAAACTATACAATTTTATTTATAAAGAAATTCATTTCATTTTTGAGCAACACTGTAAATACAATATAGAAAAATGAGTACAAATGCTACGTGTGCACAAAATAAAAAAAAATCGTAGAAGACTGCATTACAAAAGAAAACAGCAGTTGATTTTTTTGTTTTTCATTTACATTAAGAAAGATACAAGCTGCTGAAAAATATGAACGCCTGTTCCCAAGGCGGAGCAATAGTCTGATGAGAAAACAACAACAAAACTGAACCGTACGTAGTATAAGAAACTATAAATAGTTTTTTTTTTCTTATTCATTGTTTTTAACACTGTCCACAATCTTAATAATAATAAAGTGGTTTAAAATTTTATAAAATAAATAAAAGACAGATACAAAAGAACAAGTGTTGGAAAAGTCTTGTTGGTAACCCGGATTTTAAACTCTTTACAAATAATGGGCAATCAGAAAAAACTAGTTGGAGTATGGACTACTTTCAACGAATTTTCTTAAAAAAGAAAAAAACACATTTAAAAAATATTTGTTGTTGTTGTTGCTGCTATTATTAACATTGTTGTTGTGGTGCATTGGAACGTGGGTTAGTATAAATGTTGGTTTCTATTTTCTAAGATATTTTTAAATTATGTAGTTGCAATAATAGCAAACCAACACATGTTCCACATGTTTGTACATTTAAATGTGTACTGTCAAATATGTTCATAGACACATACATATGTATGTACATAATATGTACATATTATGTATGAATGCAATTGCTTATGTTTGTGTGTTTAGAATTTTAGTAAGTGTTTTGTGATGTTTTACTACAAAATCTCTTGTGAATGAATGTGAAATTTATATACAGACAGAAAATCAGACAGATTGGGAGACAAAAGAGCAAGAAGTTTAAATAAAATCTGGCAAGAAATAAATAAAAGCTATAATGTTTGTATGGATATATATAACTTACAATTTTATTCTACATTCACAAATGTTCATGTAAATGATTAAACGAGTTTTATTTAAATACTACAGTAGTTTTGGCACATCATAATGCAAAATGCAACAATAAGTAAAAGACAAACTTGTATAATAAACCATATCCGCCCACCTTTCTACAGCGGTTAAGTGTCATTTATATAATTTTTGTATGTCTTTCTTTAGAAAAAAAATTATTAAACATTTAAAATAATTTTTATTTGCTGTTGGTTGTACAATATACTACATTAGGGTCATTACTTTTTTTTCAGTAATTTTTCGTGCAGTCCCCACTTAAATTCTGTTGGAAATGTTTAAAAACAAGTACCCTAAAAGTTACCGCCCTCAATATTTTCCATACAAAATACACGTGTTTTTATTAAAAATTCTAATACTCAGCCGCATTTTATGTTATTGCATTGTACTTGACCTCGATTTACTTGAATTAAAACGGGCTTCAAAAATGCCTATAGCGACGAAAGTGTAACTTGTAGTGGTGAGTTGGTACGGGTCACTGAATTTGATTTTTACCTAAAATTTTCACTTTTTTGCAGTTATCTCTGAAATAATCAAATTTACGAAAAAAAATTTTCGGCTCTTGATTTATTACACAGAAAAATGTTTGAACATAAATAGTATGAAAAAAGTTCATAATTTATTGTTCATATATTTTAGTAATTTATAAATAAAATACAGGAATTTTTTCATTCCCAGTACACAGAAAAAAATATTACTTATGTATATACAAGGAATTTTTTCATAAATGCTATGAATCTAACATGATAATTTTTTTCCAAATTATTTTCATTCCTTCTAGGAACTTTTACAGAAATTAATTCATAAATTATTTAAAAATTATTTTTAAAAATTCAGTATTGAACTTGTATAGTCTGTTGTACTAGGCACAACTATTTCCTTTCTGCCAAACAGACTATTTGGAATTAATTGCCTTTTTACTTTATATAAATAGAAAAGCATTTTAGAATTTGTTGAAAAAAAAAAGTTTAAAATTTTTTTCAAAGCAACTTCGATTTCATAAATTTATTTGTTGAAAGCTAAATTCATACTGGGAATGAAAAAATTCCTGTATTTTATTTATAAATTACTAAAATATATGAACAATAAATTATGAACTTTTTTCATGCTAATTAAGTTCAAACTTTTTTCTGTGTATGAATTTAGCTTTCAATAAATAAATTTATGAAATCAAAGTTGCTTTGAAAAAAATTTAAATTTTTTTGTCAACAAATTCTAAAATGCTTTTCTATTTATATAAAGTAAAAATACAATTAATTCTAAATAGACTGTTTGGCAGAAAGCAAAGAGTTGTGCTTAGTACAACAGACTATGCAAGTTCAATACTGAATTTTTAAAAATAAATTTTAATTATGAATTAATTTATGTAAAAGTTCCTAGCTGGAATGAAAATAATTTGGAAAAAATGATCATGTTAGATTCATAGCATTTATGAAAAAAATTCTTGGATATAAGTAATATTTTTTTCTGTGTATATTTTAAATTATGTTTTTTATTGTTTTCTTTACGATTGTTTTTTCACTTCAACAGGTTGTATAATATACACAACTTCTGACAGTTCCAAACATGAAAATATATAAACAGCTGTGTTTTCACAACTACCTTGATTGATTATATTTTATCTTCTTGTAAGCTTTTGAAAAGTCTGTAGTTTGAGTTTGGCTCGAAACTAATTATCAAAATCGGTCGGAATTCATCAAACCTTTTCAAAACAATCGTATTGAAATCATTTAGAAAACGATCGTTTTCCATCACATACCTGAATACTATTTTTGTGTAAAGAATTTTTTCAAAATCGATGCTAGTAACTCAAAATCTCGTATTTTCTCTTCAGAATGGCATATTTATTTCATTGACATTTGCCTTAAGTAATAATATAAACAGTGTTTTGTCTATTGAAAATTTTGTTAAACAAGTGCGATATGTATGTGTATGCCTAATGCACATGCACATGTTTGTATGCAAGAAAGTATGAAAAATGTACTGCATATGCACTGATAAAGTGAAAATATTTTTATAGCTGCTATAATTAAATCAAATAATTCAGGGTTGTCCCATAAAAATTAAAAACGTTGACAAATTGATTATTTTTTATCAAGTTTGTTGTCGGTTTGCACTAGAGGTGTGGCTTTTAAACTTTTTTCTTAAGATAAGCTTTAAAAATGTTCTCACGTTTATGTACAGTTGGGTGCAAAGTAATTAGAACGGGATGACAGAGACAAAGTTAAATGAAACGAAAAACCATGTAAGTGACAACAATTTCGAAATCAATGTTTTTATTAAGTGCACCTCTGCAATCGCGTCCATTTTCGCTTTTACACCCTCAGAATTTCGAGTAAATTGCGAAAACATCGAAAAATGGCTAAGAATCGGCCAAATGTACAGACAACTTGAAAAACTATGTCGATTGCTGAAGATTTCATTAAAATTGATTGATGTGATCGAGAGATACTCGAAAATGTTTGTAAAAAGTGTTACGAATTTTGTAATTATTCCAAAACTGCCGTCAAATCGATTTTTTTTTATATTCAGCCACTTTTTAGAACTTGAAAAACTGAGTCAAATGCTGCAAATTTGATATAAATTTGTAATTGGATCGAGAAATATCGTTGTCGAAATTAAAAAAAGGCTCTTTGGCAATTGTTTCTAAATCAATGTTAAAATAAAGCAATTTTTCAAACATTTGTAATATTATATTTATTACAAATTGTTAAAAATGTAACCCAACTCCGTTTTAGTTCCAATTGAAATAAAATGTGTGTTTTTTTTTACAAAAAGAATTTTATTTGCAAAACCCACACGTTTACATTCTTTGAAAGCCGGCTGGCTGGCTGGCTATGTGAACTAAGAAAGAGGTAATCAACCTCAAATAAGGTAAAACTCACAAAGTATTTATTTTAAATCATTTAAACCTTGTACTTTAAATATAAAAAAGATGAACTTCAATTAAAAACGGGTCGAGACCAACATGTTCGAAAAATTTTCTTTCTAATATTTTTGTATTTCTTTTTTTATAATCAATTAATAAAATGCATGAAATCAGGTTTGATAATGCAAACAATCGTGAGCAGTTAATTTCAATGAGCTTACATTGTATTAAATAATTGCCTGAAAAATTCAAAGGGGACGAAGAGATAAAAAATTGCAAGGTGCATTAAATAAACGAACGTTTGCATGAATGAATAAATGAATGAAAATGTTATAAGTATGCATTTCCATTTTAAAGATCAAGTATTTTAGATGTTGCTCGATTATAAAGTTTGCACACAAAAAAATCTTTGAAAGTCGAATGTAAAACAAGTTTTGTAATGAAAACTTTTTGTGAAAATTTCATTTGCATATGGATTTTAATAATGAAAATTGTAAACTATAGAACTTGTACGGATTTTTTTTTATTCCAGCATATTTTTAAGAATTTCCACGCAGCTACGATGTGTCAATGTTAAATGCTGAAACTTTGTGTAATTTCGAAATAATTTATCAAGTTTTACATTATATTTTCTTATCAGTAGCAATTAATTTTATAATGGTTCTAAAGCGATAATATGTACATACATGTTTGATAATGCATGCTAAAAAAATATATGTATACTATATAGTACATACGTTTTTTGCTTATGTCATTTAGTGTTCATGGTTACGCTGATAACCTGCACCATTTAACTCATATCTTTAACGGGTGCTTCAATATGAATTGTTATTTCACAAGGAAAACGAAATAACCCGCTTGATCATGATATTCGATAACATAGTGCCATCTTTGTTACACCCAGCAAAAAATAAATGAATGCGTTCAAGATGAAATAGTGCTTTCATGATTTCAGAAGAACTTGTTTCTTTGAATGCATTCTTAATGAGATCGTAAGTCTTAATAAAGCTGTAGCTTTGAACTCATGAAAAACGCATGCGACACTGCTGGCAATCATGTGTAAAATATTGCATTAATTATCTAACAAAAAAGGCATGCAAGAATAAGTTAAATCATCACATTGACGTATTTTCCAGGGGTAACTACTTTAAAACAAGCTTTTATCTCACTTAAATATAATTGGGGTATGGCTTTTCTGTAGAGAGCATGCTTTGCGTACGAAGAGCCCGGGTTCGAATCCCAGCCCTGACAAGAAAGATTGGTACCAATGGAAAGGTAATTTTCTACAGATATCAAATGTATAAAGATATCATAGCATTCCGAAGAAATTTATTAAAAAAACACAAAAATATATAAAATATATTTTTTAATTTTTCAGTGTATATGAAAGCTTTTACTGTTTTTTGTTATTCCCCTGCGAAAAACTTTTGTACCAATTGTTTTCAACGTAATTATCCTTTCTCTGGTGCAAATGGGAGTGAAAATGTCGATATAATACTTACCCAGCAAAAAATAAATGAACGCATGCAAGATGAAATAGTGTTTTCATGATTTCTGAAGAACTGGTTTCTTTGAATGCATTTTTAATGCCATCGTAAACCTTAATAAAGTTGTAGTTTTTAAACTCATGAAAAATGCATACAACATTGCAGACAATCATGTATAAAATATTGCATTAATTATCTAGCAAAAAAGGCATGCAAGAATACTTTATAAATAAGTTTTAACTCTAGAGCTCTAAAGCGTATTCTTTACGCCCAAAGAGCCCGGGTTCGTATCACAGCCGTATTAAATTTTGTTTAAATCTGTATTTTATTTTTTTTTTTAATATTTCGCATGCATGCAAAAACGAGCTAAAATCATCGAGTTTTCATCGGTCATAAGAACTCATTTCAAATGTGAACGCATGACCTCCAATGACACGCTAATGTTAAAATCACGCGTTTTTCACCCGAATTTGAACGCATGCAGTATTATTAGAACCCATGCTTTAACTCGTTTTTTTACATGTCTTTTTTTGCTGGGTAGGTACAAATAAAAAAAATGTTCTTAATTTTGGGACGTGGCATAAACTGAGTATATTAAAAACTAGACATACAAAGTTTTAGAAGGGCTTTCTTGCCACGTGCGAAAAATTAGGAGGGAAGGATCTGAGATGACATAAGTGGCGCCCATAATTTGATGTCGGACTAAAAAGCCACCAGAACCAAAAATTAAGCCAAAGTCAAGCCATAAACAACTATATGCAATATGATGAAATCGGACTTCAAATGGCGGCGCTATATATAAAAAGTGCAGTATTTTAAGGCGCGACAATTTTTGTTTTCCTTTTTAGAAACGTCATTGAAATATCTTTCATTTTAGGAGGTGATTGTTGCAACTTTTTTTTCGAAACACCCACCCTATAATACTATCAATATTGGAAAATATATAAAATTTATAAAGTGCCAAATTTAAATAAAATACAATGTCGCAAAAAGTTAAATTTGGATGCAAATATAGACATTTTGCTATGTGATGGAAATCGATCGATTTCAAAAAACGAAATCTCCTGAAAGATATTTTCATATAAACATGAATCTGACCATGAATGGACCAGAGTTACAAGCCGATCGGCTTAAAATCGGCGGGATTACAGAAAGACATTTAGAACAAAAGTTATGTAAAGAAGTGTTCTCTTTCAAATGACATAGTTATTTTTAATCCCATTTTTAATGTTTGATTTATCGCGTGAACTCCCCATATGTCTGCCTCTACGTGCTGCGCTAACAAAAGAAATATGTATAACAATTAAGTTATGAATTATAGTCGAACTGTATGGGTTAAATCCAAATAAATATCATGATTTGGCTTGAGTTCAGTTTTAATTTAATTTGTCAATTAAATTATACACACATAATTTTTATTTAGAGAAAAATGTGAAGCATGAAGAAAAATTCGACTGTAGGGAGGGTTGAACTTACATGTTTAGTGTTTAGTGACAATAAAATGATTGATTCGTTCGGGAGATATGGGTGTCGAAAAATATCGAACGTGCTATTTTTTTATTTACTCCAAAATTGGTGTCAAATCTATATTTATGGCTCGATTATCGATGGCAACGGAACTTCAGTTGCGTTGCCAGCCGGCAACTGAAAATTTGTGGTTGCCAAAAAAGCAACTGAAATTGACAGCTTTCAGTTGCCAGTTGCCACCCGTAAAATCGTTTTTAGCAACTGACAACGCAACTAAAGTTCGGTTGCCTTCGATAATCGAGCCATTAATATTCAATTCGTTTTTATAACTGGAAAAATTGCGTCGAGCATTGTCAATTTGGTTAAGTCGTCCAAGAGATGTTATCGAATATTTGGGAAAAAATATATTTTTTAAATTAGTGCAAAGGTCTGCGAATTTTTAAGCGCTTTGCGCTTGAAAGTAGCGGAAAGCAAGCTCAGCTGTATTATCTACTTGTATTTGTTTGCTATGTAACTGTTCCTTCTTATAGTTGTTTTACAGTATTATCTCACAAGCCGGCTATTTCTGTAGAAAATGCAACCCTGGCCCAATGAGTTTATGGAAAGTTTTAAAAAAGCAATAACAACACATTGTATCATGGTTGCATTTTTTGCAGATGTCGAACAGATTGTAGAATAGTCTAAAAACAGCTTTAGCCCTATATTAGACATGAAATGACTAACATTAACACCTAACATCATGTTGAAGTTTAGACTGCTCATGTTAATGATTTCTTCATGCTTTAACATGGTTGTTAAGGTGGATTTACCAAATGTTTCCGAACAAAATGTTTGTCCGGACAAATTTTTTTTACTGAGAGTTTTTTGCAACACGACTCACCAATTTAGAACAATTTGTCCCGAAAATCAAAGCTACCATATATTATGAGCAAACAAAAAATAAACATCTCGGATAATTTTTTTTTCACAATTGGATAAAATACAAGTGTTTATGTTAATAACTACTTAAATAAAAACCTAGTTAACTTTAGTTTATAATTTTTTTATCATTCAATACATATATAATTGGCCATGTGGGCTTTCTCTGTATTGAAAATAAATAAATTTCTTGTACAAATAACAAAAAAAAAAAAAAAAAAAAATGAAAGAATTGCTATAAAAACATTATTTGATGTGGCAACTCAGTTCAACTTTGTCCGGACAAAAATTTAAATTAACCAATTCAAGCTGAAAATGTTCCGAACAATATTATTTCTCTTCTCTTCTCTCTCTCTCTCTCTCTCTCAAGAAGAGAGACGACAAACTACATATAAAAAATTTATTTATTTATTTTGTTCGGAAACAATGGGTGAATCCAGCTTTAGAACATTTTTTCTAACGACGCTTTCATAACATCATGTCTTAACAGCATTTATGTCTAATGTAGACGGCTTATAATATAGGCTAACTTTCTCAAGGCGTATTGCTTTGCAGTGCACAATGCAATTGATTTGCAGTGTTGTAAAGTTCCAAGACTTCAGACATTTATAGGTTATTCTCTTGTCAATATTATCCAACCTAATTTGCAGTCTATACCTAACTTAACTTAACATTAACTTCAAGTTAATGTTAAGTGTAGACCGCTCAAGTTAATGATTTTTTCAGGTTATAACATAGTTGTTAGTGCAATTGTTTTAACAACGCAGTCATAACTTCAAGTTACAACAGCATTTCAAGTTAGGTGGAGGCGTAGAGTTAGGCCTTATTAACCAAACTTATTAATATCAAGTCATAAAAACTAAACTACAAATTTACTAAAATTCTAGAAATAATGCAGTCAAATTTAGTAATTAACTTGGCAACACTTTTAGTGTCGTTGTAATCTACTAGAAGGCGCCATGAATAATTTTACACGAAAAGAACGAACATAAATGTAAACAAACGATTAAGTTTGAAAAGCTTAAACAGAGAAAAAATGAGTTTACAATTAATGCCTAACACCTTGCACCTTGAAAAAAATAATATTAAGCAAAATAAATCTATAAAAATTAGAATTGCAGCAACAAACAGAAAGAATAGAAAACAAAAAGAAACTTGTTGACAACAATATTTTCTTTTTAATCAGAAAATGTTGTTTCTAGAGAAGCTTTGTACTTGAATTAGGGTGTCCATTATTTGTATGGAAATTTTTTTTATGAAAACGTTCAAGTATCTCCCGCCAAAAAACTTTTTTATCAGATTTAGTTTTCCAGATATACCTTTATTTCAAAAATGAAGGCACTTGCACGACATATATTAGTATAACTGGAGAATGGTTTGCCCTATTCAGTAAAAAATAAAACCTAAAACTCGACAACAAAATTATCTTTAAACCTTGCGAACAATGTTTCGAAATCCGCTCATTAGTTTCAGAGATATCGTAAAAGTTTGGGCCTAAAAATTAAAAATTTCATATAAAATTATAAAAAAAATTTTCGTTGAAATTTTGATTTTGTTCGCAATTTAGTGAAAACTTTTAAAATTTTTAAGAATTTTTTTTTTAGGCTGACGATATTTCTGAAACAATGTTGGCTAGGCTTAAAGATAATTTTGTTGCCGAAATTTTGTTTTTCTTTTTTACTGAATATGGCAAACCATTCTCCAGTTATGATGATACCGTGCAAGTGCCTTAATTTTTGAAATAACGGTATATCTCGAAAACTAAAACTGTTAAAAAAAATTGGAGTTCGGGTTCGAGTTCAGGGACCCAAATAAGTAAAGAAACAAAGTTTACCGAAATTAGCATATTTATGGGCTTTTTTGTTTTCGATGTTTTGCTATTTATTTTATTAAATATACGTTTTAGATAAAAGTCGGTAAGGCAAAAGCTCTTGAAAACTTCATAGACAACAACTTTTTAGAAGCAAACTTTTCATGATGTGGCGTGAAATTTTTTGAGAGCAATTTTTGCATCAAGCCTCAACTTTTTGGGGGATGAGAACAAAAATATTTCCACTTTAAAAAAATAACGGACACCCTAGTATGTATGTAATTTTGTCCGTCGATCTTTATTCTAGCTATTTCCTCACTATAAATAGTTGGTGTTTGTTGTATTAATATTTTTCAATTTTTTGTTGTTTACGTTGCTTGCTTATCTTACTGACGATTTTAATTTAATTTTACAAAATGCCATGAAAATTGTAACAGTAACAACAAGTGTTTTTGTTTATACGAATGACAAAACTACAGCATCATACTTTATTTATTAATAAAAAAACTGTTTTTAGTATTTCTTAATACATTGTATAGTAACAGTTTATCTACTTCTGGTTCTTGGGTTATAAATGCGTACATATCATCATGTTCAAAAGGGGCCTAGACTGGATCAAAATGCTTAGAGTGGTTGTATTGTAACAATATATCGAAATTAAAAATATCGACGATATATATCGATATATTTTTAAGAAAATATCGATATACCGATATTTTTTGCCCATCCCTATAACAAAACAAATACATACAATATGCTAAAGTCGTTTCTAATTATAAGGCCACGACCAGAGAGCGAAGCCGATCAGCTGACAGCCGCGGCTCACCCTCAGACGATGTTTCTTGCTTTTCAGCCGACGCCGACTTGAGCGGCTAATTTTAACTAGGGATGTAACGATACGCCGTTTTGCCGATCCGATACCGATATTTAAAAATAAATATCGCCGATACCGATTCCGATACGAATATTGAAATTGAGTTCAAGCGTAGATCAACAAAACTCAAGTGCAATTTTTTTATTATACAAAATTACATAGTAAGAGAATATTTAAAATTAATTTTAACCCAGTATAAAAAATTGGAAGTAATTTTTAAGGAGCTACATTTTCTTTGCTTCAAAAAAATCTATATTAGAAATATGCAGATAATTAGTAGAAAAGCAAGAAAAAATTTTTAATTCCTTTGTAATTTTAAAAAATACTCGCCATGCTTTTTAAAAAATCGATTTTTTAAAGAACATTTATCAACTAATATTCTTCTAAATAACTTAATAGCTTAATTATTAAAAGTCTTCTAAAAGTTTATATTTATTCACTTAAATTTCCATGAAAATAAAGTTTTGAGTTTAAATTCGCATAAAAAAATTGTGAAAATTGGTAATTTTTTATCCTTTTTCCTTGAGGAAAAACCATTATAGAACACCGAAAAAGAAATTTGTCCTAGCATCGCTTCCAATTCGGTGATTGGTAATCGAAAAACAGAACGTCTTGCAATGGCAAGGATATGTAAAACTAATTAGAAATTATCCAAATTTGCAATACTTCCGGATCGCGAATTCTACATATCCATAACTTCTTTGGAGTGTCTTTTTTTGCTGGAATAAGATTTAAAAAACAACGACTTGAATTTGAATTCATGGTAAAATAAACAAAAAATAAATAATTTTTTTACAAAATAACAGCATAAAATATTATTAATTTTTAAAATTGATATTAATAAGATTTGTTAACTTTGGAATCTTCAACTGTCTATTCCTAATAGACCTTCCAAATTCAAATAGTTCGACTAAATAATCGGGGACAAACGTACATGTAAAAGTTTTCTCATGAAATAATCAATGTTACCCAAAATTTATCACAAATTTGAACACAGTACCAGGCTTAAGTGTGCGAAATGTGGTTGTTAAACTATATAAGCATTTGTTTAGATACATGTTAATGAGGAAATTACCGACAACATGTATACAACCCACAACTCATGCAACAAGTTGTGAATTGAGCAATTGCTTGTGACATATACAATATGCTACAAAGTCGTTTATAATTATAAGCCTACCATTGTAAGTGTGCGAGATGTTGTTGTTAAATTCTATTAGCATTTGTTTAAAAATATGCTATTAAGGAAATTGCCGACAACATTTATACAACCCACAACTCCTGCAACAAGTTGAGAATTGACCATTTGAATGTACAGGAATTTTGACTTAGCTGCACAATCAACTTTTTACAATGGCCGACTTCTTAATCGTCAAAATGCATTACAGTGATGCGACCTTATATTTACAACAAAAAAGCACATACGACTTTGTATCAGCAGCAATGCATTTTGGCGTTTAGGAAGTCAGCCGCTTTTTTGTGCAGATACGTCAAAAATGCCGTTAGCTTAAATGTACTTATCTGCCTTATTAAGCAAGTACACACAATTATTTAGATTGATTTTTTTATATAAAAATACATATCGCTCACTTGCTGCACCGTCGTCATAACTCAAAAAATATAGTTTTACAGAAACAAAGTTTAAAGCCTTAAAATTTATACATAACTTAATGGAGAAAGAAAATTTCATTATTCTCTCAAAACTTGAATATATGTACAAGATATTTATACGAAATTTTTACACAATACGAAGAACGATATGGCGAATAATTCTTTGTTAGCTCAAAAATAAAAAATTTTGAGTTATGAAGCCGTTGCAGCAAATGAGCGATATGTATGTAATTTAGAACTGCAAAAAAAAGTTGTTAAATTTACAGGTATACAAAACGCACTTAAAAAGGATTTTGAAGACTAATCACAGAAAACAAATATTTTCAAATCTACTGACATACATACATACATACATATATATGTACATACGTACTTCTAAATTTTTAAGATGATCTATGTACATAAAAGTTTTATTGCAAGTTAAGAATTTTCATCAAAAACATTCAAATTTTATGACCTCTAAAAGGTCTTATTTCTTTTGACTATAAAAATTTTTTTTAATTTAAAGTTCGGCTAAATTCTATTTTAAAAAAGTATGTATTTACATAATATGCATGCTTTATGTATGCATACATATGTAACGGTCAATATACGATCGATTGGATTTTTATGTATCCAATAATATTCCTGTTTTTATTACTTCGGCTAAACTCAACCGGTTCTCAGCGAGTTAAAATATTCTAGGAATGTGTGTACATAAATATGCATACATACATGCAGATGCGGTTTAATTGGAATTTATTCTTATTGGAACGAGAAATGCAATCTAGCGGTAGTTGATTTATTTGGAATTTATTCTTATTGGAATTGAAAATGAAATCTTGCGGTAGTTTTCTCATTTAACGGGAACTTACCAATGTACCTTCCTCACATGATGCAGCATCGAATGATTTTTTTTCGAAAATGTCTAACAAATCGTGCAAATCCTTCTGCGTCACTTCGGATGTTATGGACATTGCGACAACGATGCATTTATTTATTTATGCAACGTACAAAGGTTATATGCTTGTTTTCTTAATTTTGTCTTTTACTTTTTATAGCAGTTTTATTTTGTATGCATTTATGGATGTTTAGCAAATATTTGTTTAACTTCGCACATACAAGGCAAAAATACAGCTACACAACATAAATCTTGTTTTATTATTGCGTACTTATTTAATACATTCCTTTTATTTTTTCTATTTCTATTAAATTTTTTATTAAAAAGAGGAAAACGCCTTTTTCTACACACGCGTCTGACTTTCGAAAAGCCTTCAGTCGCTTGTCTCAATCGGTTAATTAAAATTCTGTTATGTGTTGTCTTTTTTTAAATAATAAAATAATTAAAAATTATTTTTGGAAGCAATTGGAATAATTTGTTAAACACAAAATTAAAATGCAGCGTAGAACTTGATTACACTTTGACAACGCGTCCTAAAGCTTTGTACACGGTGAATCGAATAAACAGAGTAAAAGGGAGCTTGGCAAAAATAAGACGAAAAGAAAACTGAAGATGCATTCATACGTGGTGGCCTCAGTTGCACAGCTGATCAATATTTTCCTTTTTGAAAATTTAGCTGCTGTCAAATTGTTTATGAAATTTCTGTGCAAAATCATTTTATGCAAGGCGAATTGATACCAGGTAGCCCTATTAGTAAAAATGATCATCAGGTGACTGAACCAAAGTGTCAAACTCTAAGTTAAAAAACTAAAGAACAACTTTTTATGTATGCATTTAACGTGACAGATTGGTTTTTGCTAGTTGTTGTTGCTCTAATGCGGCCACTTGTTATTAATACGCTTTGATTTTACTGCACGTCTCCACGCGCAATATTTATTTCCGAACATAAGAAATAACGTCGGCAGAATAACAGCACAAATATGTTCATGTACATGCTTATGTTCTGAGCTATAGAGCACGTATTGTGGTATGGGACATAAATTAAAAAAATTCACTGTGAATGGATCGACATTTATTGTCTTTATTTTAGTTTATTTAATTTTGTTTAAAACTATTTTAATTTATTTTATTTAAAAAACAATGTATTTTTACCACAGCTACAATTTTCTTTTGTTTAATTCACGCAAACAGCAAATGCCGATAAAATTTGACAGCTTATGTTCAACATTATTTCTTGAACATAAGTTTGAACAATTATGTCGCAATTTATTTGCAAATAAATGTTTCTGCGGTCCACACGTGAACATATGATGTTGGAAATAGAATTTGACAGATGAGAACATAATTATTTCCAAGTTTATTGCTCGTGGAGACCCCCAGTTATGCATACATATTAATGTAGTGTCTATACCTGATAAACGTTAATCATGATAAAAGTCAAACTTCATATAAAAACTGGTAATACAGTTATTTTTCTAAACACGAAGTTTATTTATACATATCAAGGAAAATAACAAAAAAATTTCTTGTTGAAAATTGTAAAAAAACGCGTGGCGTTATCCAATCTACCTTGGCGTTATCAATCTGCCTTGGAGATAACACTAATTTGAGGTCTACACGTAACATAATTCTCTCTGCGATTGAATTTGACAATCTCATCTTACATATTATGTTACGTGTAGACTTCAAGTAAGGTCTGTGCCAAGGTAAATTGAACAGGTACCACTACAAGAACAGCTGGTTTAGTGAATTTGAGAATGTGTGCGTCACGCAGACAATAGATTTTGACACAAGTCTGGGATTTTTCTATCAACAACGGGCATGTGTTAGTAAATTTGAGAGAGCTTATGAATGTGTGCGACTCACAGATAATGGATTTGACATATTTCTACCAACAAAATACATGTATTTTCTGGTGTTGTATTTGTTTTAGTTATGGTGGTACCTGTAATGAATATGCCTTGGTCTGTGCATCAGCCCATATCAAGGTAGATTTATTAAACAGGTACTCTTGATTCCACAGCTGTTTACTCTTTTTTATTTGTGGCTGTCAATTTTGTATCAAAATACACAAGTTATGTGTGTATGTGTTTTAATAATTGGACATTTTCAAGGAACTGCGATTACCTGGTAAATAAATCTACCTTGATGTTTGGTAATTTTGCCGTCCAATTGCAGTGTATTTTACCAATCCACTTACATTTTAATATTCGCTTTGAGTTTTTCTCATACATTTTTTGACGCTACAATTCCCCAAAAAAGTTGTTGTATCAATTCGCCGATAAGTATACCTTATAGATCTACCTTAATTTAGGACAAAGCCGAAATAACATAGCATCTTGACGAGCAAATTATTTGTTATAACAATTGTTAGGACAAGAATTTGTCACGTCTGGACCGCTGTTGTTATTGTTTGTCATTGTTATGACATCGTTGTTAAAACAATTGTTATAACAACGATGTCTTACTGCACGTCTCCACGCGCAATATTTATTTCCGAACATAAGAAATAACAGCACAAATATGTTCATGTATAGGCTTATGTTCTGAGCTATAGGACACGTATTGTGGTATTGGACATAAATTTAAAAAATTCACTGTGAATGGATCGATGTTTTTTGTCTTTATTTTAATTTATTTAATTTTGTTTAAAACTATTTTATTTTAATTTGCTTTATTTTATTTTAAAAACTTTGTATTTTTACCACAGCTACAAATTTCTTTTGTTTAATTCACGCAAACAACAAATGCCGATCAAATTTGACAGCTTATGTTCAACATTATTTCTTGAACATAAGTTTGAACAATTATGTCGCAATTTATTTGCAAATAAATGTTTCTGCTCTCCACACGTGAACATATGATGTTGGAAATAGAATTTGACAGATGAGAATATAATTATTTCCAAGTTTATTGCTCGTGGAGACCCCCAGTTACCAACAAGCATTGTTTTCAATACGAAAAAGAGAGCAAACAAAAGAAATTTGCTATCTCTGCCGCACCACCTTAAAATAATATGACTAGGCCTAACAAAAACATTGTACATACTCTCCATAACAAATTTTTGTTAACAGCTCTGTCGACGTTTTGTTCATTGTTATAACAAAAAATTTGCTCGTCAAGACGAAGTGTAAGCAACTCACAGACGTTTGAAATTTGCACGTAAAAATTCCCATTTCCACAAAAGTCCAATAATTTCAAACAAATTGAACCGTTTTACAAAAGCAGGACATATTTATTATTTTTAATAAGGTAAATTTGAGTTAATACCATTTATTAAATTTATATACCAATCGGGTATAAAAGAATATGCTGTTTTACCTCTGAAGCATTCATACGTAATACGTTTACCTTTAGGATTATAATAAAATTCATATACGGTGTAGGGAGAATTTTCATTGCACATTATCGTTCGCAATCGTAATAGGAATTGCAGCAGGAAATTCGCACACACCCAAGGCGACCAATATGTTTGCTATAAATAGAAATTGGGTTAGCTTTTAAAACATTAATTAATTAATGAAGAACTTTTTAACGTGATCGGTGTAATTATGAAGTGAGACATTTTCAAAAAGTGCAATGCAAATGTACTGATCAGAGTTTTAGGCCCCTATTATGATTCACAACTCAACTTGGTTGAGTTGTCAATGTTACGACTCAGCTCGACCATTTTTTGTATTATGATTCACAACTAATTTTAGTTGTCTTCGAAATAAAGGTTCTTATCTATACTCTCTATTTTTTTAAACCATTGTAGCCATCACAAAATATTTTTTAGTTTTGGCCTTACTATTTTTTCTCGAGATTTTATGTTTTATAAATATGGCAACAATATTGGTTGACAATTGGCGCCTAAAATCACCATTTTAAAAGTAATCAAAAGTAACCCTACGTCTATACCTGATATATTTTTATCATGACAAAAGTCAAACTTTATATTGAAAAATAATTTGTTTTATGTTAGATGTTTTTCCTATATGGAATTTGACATTTGTCATGATAAAAATATATCAGATATAGACGTAGAGTAACACAATAGACGAAATAAAAACCAAAACACAACTCACAAAAACCAGTTGTCTTACTTTTAAGAAAGTTGTAATCAAAGTCGATATACATTGTGCATCAGCCCATATGTTCGGTAATTTTGCTGTCAAATTGTAGAGCAGGGCCGGGTTGTCAGATATGGCGATTTTTCGCCAAATGTGGCGATTTTTCAACTTTTTTGGCGTAAAAAATTTGGATTTGGCTACATGGCGATTTTTCTGGCGATAAATAAATTTGTTGGCGATTTTTATGGCTATTTCCAACAAAATTGAACTTGGAATTGTTAATAATTCAGCAAAATTACTTTGTTGGAATAGTATTTTCGAAAATAAATTCCACCAAAAATTGTCTGGAAGAAATTGAAATAATGTGATTTTTATGATTTTTCTTATAGTAATTACGTGTCATTAATGGATTTAAAATTTTAATGAGAAAATTGACATGAAATAGTTTTTGGCTATATTATTTCTGCTTTTGGCGATTTTCTGCTAAATTTTTTATACGATTATTTTATAAAAGATTATATTAAAAAAACTATTATATAAAACCAAATATACTACAAAACGTATATTAAGAAAAACTACATAAAACACATTTTGGCGACTTTTGGCGATTTTTAAAATCAATTGGGCAAAATAGGTCAGAAAAAATCTGACAATCCTGGAGCAGGGGTGTCCAAAACTTTCTTATAGAAGAGCAAACACCAATCCATTTAAAGAAAAATTATTTTTTATTCAATATTTTTTGTTGTAAAAATCAATACAAAGCGAATTCATACTAGGTGGCCGCAAGAGCCCAGCTGTTTGCGTAAATGTTTACACATTTAACCTGTCAGCAGTGTTAATGTATCAGCTTTTTTGGCAGCCCAAATGTAAATTCTCCACGGCGAATTCTCTTGTGACTACCTGGTGTTGATCTGCCTTGAACCAATACATACAAAGCAAGAAAATATTTCATATATTTATTTCAAAGCGAATTAATTTTACAGTTGGTGGTAATAATACAGCAAACACAATATCAATTCGCCTGGTTGGCCGTATCTTTCAAAAACAGAAGACGAAAATTTATTCAAAATGTACTTTTAACAACTGTAATTATAATTCATATGCCTAAAATAAATACCTTCTCTTGTTTATTGCCACATAAAAGTGTCTATGCCTTGCTAATCATTTAAAAACACACGATTAAACAACAATTGTCGGATACAGTCAACGCGGCGAAATAGTCATATGTGCTTTCAGGACGACCTGTATTATTGGATCATGATTTATTTGTTGCTGCTTTGGTCTTGCGTGTATACAGTAAAGAACGACAAAAAAACTAATAAAACAAAGTTGCTTGTGTATTTCGTGTTGCTAGTGCTGAATGCTGTATGTGTGTATTAAAACACACATTCTATAGCTAACAAAGCTGTTTGTGCATTTCGTATTGCTAGTGCTGTCACCTGTATACTTATTTCACCATGGTTGTGAATCATAATAGGGGCCATGGTCGATATATAAGGCCTGTGCATCTGCCCATATGTTCGTTAATTTCGCTGTCAAATTGTAGTGCATTTTAACAATCCACTCACATTTTAATATTCGCTTTGAGTTTTTCTCATACATTTTTTGACACCACAATTCCCAAAAAAATTGATTTGTTGCATCAATTTGCCGATAAGTAACCTTATAGGTCTACCTTGATAGAGGCCTTAGATAAACGCACTTTTGGGTATCGCTTTTTTTTTAAACACGCGCATGCATAAATAAGCCAAACACTATAGAGATGAAAATTTCAGGAGGTTACTCTGTATATATTTCGAATCAAAACCAAATGCTTTCGGATTGCAATGTAAATAAGATACAAATTCAGTCTTCTTTTCAAATCGAATTACAGAGTAGAGTAGGGTTACGCTGTATTTCGAGTCGAAAGCAAATACTTTCGAATTGCAATGTAAATAAGATACAAATTCGAATAGTTTTCTTTTCGAATCGAATTAAGAGTAGAACCCCAGGTATTTAAATTTAAAATTCTTGTTACAGTGAACTTTAAAAAGGTATTTAAAGAAAATAAATAAATAAAAAAATCTGTAATACGATTCGAAAAGAAAGCTTCGAGTTTGTATGCTATTTACATTGCAATTCGAAAACATTTTGTTCCGATTCAAATTACATAGTAAACCCCAGAATTCCGAACGTTACAGCGTTCTCTGTGTGAGTTTTTTAACAACCACAAAAAAGTAATGCTGTGAAAAAACAAATAGAATAGTTTTTAAAAATCTAATACTTACACTTCCTATTTTCGGTAACGATCTCATTTCCATATGCTCTATACTCTGTACGAAACCTTTTTCATTTCTCATGCCGACATACAAATCCTCAATACCCACCAAAAAAGACTGACACCACCAATTACGTGTTTTGTGATGCGTAAAATTTTTGTATTGGAACTCATTTAATTTACCTTGTCGAACCTTAAGCTCAACAAATTTTAAAGCATCTAAGTTCTTAGGTCTATCATAGTTACTAAAATAAAAGAAATGAAAAAGAACTAGTTGATTAACATTTTCTTAGAAAGTTTTAAATTAGATTTACAGTTGTACTGGCGTGTCACTAATTATGCCGTCCATCTCTGCCCCATACAAAAGGCTCAGACCACCTAAGCGCGTTTGGAAGACCAACGAAAATTCCTCACATTCGTTAACGGGCGTCGAAGTGTCGGGTTCTTGGAATGGTGATTCAGATAAACAGTACTGTTCAAATTTAAAACCATACGCCATGAATTTTTGTTGCTGTTCGGTTTCTTGACTACGACGATATTTATCTTGTTCAGTTTCTCTTTTTAACAAATAAAACGTATTGTTAAAACGGGTCACGTGCAGACACCAATCCTGGCGATGTTCGTATGGGGTACACATTATGAGGCGTAGTATACCACGCCATGTTATAAACTCAGGCGGTGGCGTTGAATTTCCATGGCCAAATACTTTTTGATTATGATCATATATAAATTTTAATAGACTGTCCAAGGTTTCTTCGTGAGCCGATTCTGGTTTCTTAATGGCTTTTTCTAATCCAGCATTTAAATCCAAAGGAAATTTCTTCGAATTGGGCGTCTTGAAGTAATGCAATTGTTTATCATTGGGTTCAAAATCGCGATCTGTATTGATGCTATAGAATCCGATAGCCTGAGGTTTTTTAATATCAGGAAATGGAAGCTCAATCTCTGGCGGACTTACTCTAATTCCAAAATCTTTTTTATTTGAAAGATTGTTCATTATTCTACTTCTGTACCTCTTTGTTTGTTTATTTTACAAAATAGATATCAAATAAGGTAAATAAGGGTGCAACTAAAATAGGTATACTCGTTCGTTGAGGTGGTAATTTCAAGCATGAACCAATAATCAGGTTAATGCAACTCGATAGCTGTTTATTGTTTACCATCGTAAAGATGTCAAACTTCATATAAAAAAAACCTAAACAAAATTTTTTATATATGGAGTTTGTTGGAATTATCACGATTATGGCATTTTTATTGTAGATGCATAGACCTAATCAAGGCGAATTCACTACAGGTGAACTTATAAGCACAGCTGTTAACTTTTTTTTGCATTTTCTGCATTGTCGGATGTCAAAATACACTATTTGCTTTGTGAGTTTGAGTACGAACAATTATTTTACAAAAACAAAATGCTTGTGGTTTTTGTTACATGTTGTACTTGTTTTATTAGTGAGATTACCGGGTATGAATTTGCCTTGGACCTAACTATTGGATCATGATATCAAGTTCATCAAAAACATCAAATTGCGTACACTGAAGCAAAAAAGCATTCTTAAATCAAAAATTTGGGTTTTTGTTTTCAAATTGCAGCATATTTATGAAATAATTTTAAAAACAAAAATGGTTGTTTTAAAGTAGAGGCCAAACTTGCGCGATACTTTTGCTCAAATTTTGGCTTGCTTGATAGTGTAGACGCAAATTTCATCATTCAACATTCAACCACAAAAATTTTTGCGGTTGAGTGACAGTCAGCGGCCATAATGGTTTTTGACTGATATTGTAAACCAAAAAAGTGTCACGTCAAGAGTTATTTTTTGTGGCACAAACTTCATAACTCGGACTCGGAATATTATATTTTTGAAGAATTCATACATATATTTTTATGAAATATAACACAGCGTCGTGACGACCAAATTATTTGCTATAAGAACTGTTAGCACAAGAATTTGTCACGTCTGGACCGCTGTTGTTACTGTTTTGGCATTGTTATGACATCGTTGTGGAAACAATTGTTATAATAACGATGTCTTAACAACAAGTATTGTTTTCAATACGAAAAAAAGAGAGCACACAAAAGAAATTTGCTATCTCTGCCGCACCACCTTAAAATAATATGACTAGGCCTAACAAAAACATTGTTCGTACTCTCCACAACAAAGACCGTAAAAAATTTTTGTTAACAGCTATGCCGACGGTTTGTTCATTGTTATAATAAAAAATTTGCTCGTCAAGGTGTAAGGTTGTGTGTGTAATATATTAAATAGTATAAGGAGCTGTCAAATAATAAGAAACTAAATAATTGAATTAAAAAAATCCATTATACAATTTTTTTTGTTATTTTCTATGTTTGCGTGTCACATTTTTTTCTTGAATGATGGTTTGATGTGGAACATGATCGATAGTCTGGAAAGTCAAAAGTATCCTTCAAAAACTATGAATTTTTGACTGTCACTAAGTTTGCAATGTGGCCTCTGCTTAATATTAACATTTAACCCTTAAATGCATGAGGTCAGCTACTTAAGTGTAAAAACACATTTTAAACACGAATTTGGCATTCTTTTTTTTCCCGAAAAAGCACAATTTTAATGGGAAATAAAAAATAAGACAGATTTTTATGTGTACGACATGCAAATTACTATGTATGGTACCCTTAGCGAAATAGTAAAAAAATGATTTGAAGTTATCAAACTTGACACAAATTTATCATAATTAGCTGAAATAAAGTACAATGTGTTCACCAATTGAGCAAGAAGAGCACCCAACAAAGTTTGCAGCTTACTGATAAGTTAAATAAAATGTTACCGCGCTGAACCTGACTACGGAACGATTTAAGTGTTGTACCATTTATGGTACGGTATGCATTTAAGGGCCAACATTCTTCTTTATATAAAACAGCCCACACACGAGAGATATGTGCGTGTGATTTCTTCGTACTCGACGTCTTGTTACTCGTTAATGGGGCTGTGCGCGCACAAATCACAAGTAATTGAAAATTTTCAATTTCTTGTGATTTGCGCAATGGGTTAGTGTGAATTTAGAAAAGAAAATATAATTTCGCAAAGTAAAAGCGATAAATACAAAGATAAAAACATATATAAATAATAAAAATATACAAAAATAAATAAATAATCAAAAAAACAATTGCAACATCCGCTTCGCAATTTATGTGTACTTGTTGAAGTTAGAGTTTAATGTGATTTATTCGTCGTGTGTGGAGACTTGGTACGCGAACAAATCACACGCACAAATCTCTCGTGTGTGGGCTGCTTAATGAGTATTTTAAAACAAAAATGTGAATTTTTGTTTAAAAAATAAAAAATGTTTGCCTAACATTTTATAAATAAAAATGTTTCCTTATTATATTAAAATTTAAAATTTCTATTGCTACAACGCAGCACATTTAAATAAAAAAACTTCAGTTTTGTTATTAAAACGAAAAATGTTTACTAAACATTTTAAAATCAAGAATGTTTTCTTATTATATTAAGATAGAAAGTTTTTATTACCGCAATACAACATATTTAAATCAAAAATTTCACATTTATTTTATAATTGAAATTTGTTTTGCTCAACATTTTATAAACAAAAACGTTCCCGTATTAATTTAAGATTTACAATTTTTCTAACTGAATAATCCCATTCAGCCGGCTGTGACCATTTTACACACATTTTTTGTTATAAATCAAGAACACAAAATATTTTTACTTAAAAAATATTGCGGCTCGCAAGAACATTAAGCTTAAAGTCGTTGAATAACGGAAAGACACTGATAGAATACGATTTTTGCTCAGAATGGTCGTCAGAAAGCTGCTACAGGTGTGGCTTGACAAATCTTAATTTTAAAGAATTATGACTTTCAGTATACATTCTGTAAAATTTTGACTATAAGGTACACAATAATTTTGGTACAGATATGTGTTAATTGTATTGTATATTTACTGTTTGACAAAAAATGATTTTTCTTATAAAAAAACTATTTTTAAAATGAGGCGGATGTGACCTAGTATGAAAATTTAAAAAAATCGAAGAAATAAAACTTTTTATTGATTTAATTAATATAAATAATATAAAGATAAACTTATAAGAAAATAATGCAACACTCTTTTGTTTTCCTCTTCTTAAAATTAAGCAACAACAAATTCTATAAATGTTTTGAAAACATAAACTAAAAATAAAGTTAATTATTTTTAAAAAATTACGCTTCTTTTGTTCTCTTAAATCTCTCTTCTTTTATTATAGCGGTAATTTTTCATTACTTCTAAGACGAAATTATACACTGAACGAAAAAATAGTGGTTAGATAATTTGTTATACAAATAATGAACTTTAGTGTTAGTTTGAGCGTGTTTACGCAGGAGACATTTGTCGCGCAACATTTGGTTTAGCTGTGAGAAAGACAGATAAAGACTGTGTTGCTTTTTCTGTCTTTCTCACAGCTGAATCAATTGTTGCGCGACAAATGTCTCCCTGTGTAAACTCGCACTTTGTTTTTTCAAAACATTTATCCAAATATGTACTAAAATCTTTATATAAATTTAAAGATAAGAAGCAAACTTTTGAGGAGCAGTCGTTATTATTTTTGGAACAAATCTAGTTTAGTGACACAGCACAAAAAAAAAAATACATAGGTGGTAGAAAATGCAAAAATAAGAAGAAAATGTTAATAAAAAACTGGGGGAAACGCATAGTTTTCGAGTTATGGCCTTCTGAAGTTGTCGTATATATGTATATGTAATTTTTCGCTTTATATCTCAAAGTATATGGCCAATATTGGTATCAGTTTAAAGCTTCTTCTTAACCCATTACGAAGCGGAGATCAAAAGTTTAACTTAAATCTAGTTTATCCAAGTTGGTCTAAATGAAAAAATTGCCTATCTTATAGAAAATTGAAAAATAAGAAAATATTAAAAAAATTTTTTTTTGAATATTCAGAAAGATCTCTTCAAAAGCTTTAAAATGATACCAATATTCAGAAATAAAGTGAAAAATTACCTATATATTGGTAGTAGAAATAGGATTAGGAGTGGTGCATAGTATCGTTAGATTTGTGTACGGGCTGAGACCGAGGGCGCATGTATCATACTGCTTGAAAAGTTTCTCGAGATTCACTTTTGAGGATTATCTTAAATTTCGCCTCTTGCTTTATATATTTAGAATTATTAAATACCAAAATCCTATACGTATTGCGCAAATGATAAATTTTACATTGACGTTAAGAAATCCTAAAATGATAGTTTCAAGGATTAATAATTCCACGTATGAAAGATCTATAGTAATTCAGGCTGCCAGGTTATGGAATGTTTTGCCTAGAGGGTTACGGGTCTTTTCATTTCAACCTTTAAGAGGAACCTTGAAGGCTTTTATAACATGACACCACCTAAATACTAGCAGACTGGGATCATTATACAGATCATAATTTAACTGTATGTGTATCCTATCTTTTTAATTGAGATGGGGGAGTCGTCGGATGTTTGGGATGTTTCAGAGTGTACCATTTTTTTTCTTTATATGCTAAATACTCATAGATATACATATTCAGAAACATGTAATACGAATTAAATTGGCCTAAGGCTATATGTATTATGAAATAAATAAATAAATAAAAAAGAAATAAAGAAAATAAAAAAAAGTTCAGAGGCCCATAACTCGAAAACTATGCATTTCCACCATTTTTTATTTTACATATTCTTCATATTTTTGCATATTCTACCCCCTATTTAATATGTCTTTTGTTTGAAGCTGTGTCACTGAACTAGATACAAGCCCTATTTTTTATATATGTTGTTTTGAATGTTGATTTTTCTAAAAATTGTAGGTGTACGAATTAATAGTGTTAAGGGCTCGTAATAGCAATAGGAAATGCGAATAAATCCAATCATTCAATCAATCGACAGGGACTTATGGCAGCCCCAAAATTAGAGATGTGCATTTGAACCTATTAAATTCATCGACTTACCGTTATTCATCATGTCAATAACAACAGCTGACGAACAGGGGTAAAATTAATATGTCAAAAGTTTTCAACATTGCAGACGGGACGCAGACTTTTTTGTGTAAATTATACTTATTAAAAATAGTCTACAACTAATTAAGTGTAAAAAGTGATGTTTAATCCTAAAAACTACGAATATGACTGTACACGCAAGTGTCGTTTGAAATCACATGGAAATGCAATAACATCTGCCCTTACCAAACGTTCTATTGAGAATGAAAAGTTGGCTGCATATGTGGCCAAAACTTGTTGCAACTATGCCGACATAGTGGACGATTTGGTAAGTTGATGCAAGCAATTGCGAGAAATTTTGTTATTAAATAAATGGGTTTTAATGAAAAATAAGGGACGCTCGGCCGTTCACGTCGCTGCCTCTGTGGATCGTTATGAAATTCTGGAGTGGCTATTAAATCAGGTGAGATTTCCGTGAATATTGCAGTGACAATTTCATAAGTTTTTCATTTATAAGGGTTCCATTATTAGTGGCCTGGACTTTGAGTCCGGCAGCAGCCCTTTACATCGGGCTATATTTTATGGTTGCATTGACTGTGCCGTTTTACTATTGCGCTATGGAGCCAGTCTCGATATTTTAGATGCGGATTGCCATTCTCCCTTGCAACAGGTTTGCCGACTATGCGATTATCCCACTAAAGAAGTGTAAGTCTAATTTTATTTTGGAAGTGGATTTATAAAATTAATTTGTTACACTAATTCGCAGCTCTGCAAATAATGAACTTTTGGTATGGGGCTCCAATAAAAATTACAATTTGGGTGTTCATAATGATCAAGATACCGATCAATTACCCCAAATGTTAGACTATTTTCGCAAAGAGCAAATATCAATACAAACGGCTGCTTTAGGAGCATATCATAGTTTATTTTTAGATAAAAAATCTAACTTGTACGCTGTGGGCCACGGAAAAGGCGGTCGATTGGGTAAATGAATTAATGATATAGTTTTATTAAATGTAAAAGGAATGAAACATTTTTTTGTACTTTTTAAGGTACCGGAAATGAAAACAGCTTAAGCACCCCTAAGAAGATAAAAAGTCCTTTAAAGCATAGTGATGAAAAAATTATTTGCATTAGTGCCTCTCGTAACCATTCTTTAATCTTAACTAATTATTCTTCGGTTTATGCCTGTGGCCTTAACAAAAACCAACAGTTGGGCATACGAAATGCTGGTGAAAGGTGTTTAAATTTTGAAGAAGTTTCCACATTAACAAGTCTTAGAGTAGAATATTTACAAAAAGTAACAGCTAAAGATTTCACATTAAGAACTATGAACGTTGAAGATATACAAAAAGTAATAGCTAAAGATAATCATTCTTTGGCTTACTCGGAGAAGTGTTTGTTTATATGGGGCACCAATATGGGACAAATGGGTATTGAAGCAAGTACAAAAATGGTGCAGTTGCCTAAAATGGTTAGTGCTGAAATTATTTGTTTCAAAGATTGTTTTCGTTTACTCTATTTAAAAAAAAATATGTTTTTTTGCATTTACATAATTTCAGATGAAACTACCTCAGAACACCTCTATACAATTTGTAGAAGCTAATAACACCGCAACAGTAGTTTTAACTAAGGACAATACCATATTGTTGTATCACAACTATAAAATGAAATCCTTAAAGACACCCAAGTAAGTAGAATTAATTCTTAATAGAATTTTCTACTATCTAAACATACTTTCTCTTCTAAACAAAGTTATGAGTCACTTAAGGGTATAACAGTTGTTGAAGGTGACAGCAGCAAAGTGGAAAAGGGTTCAGCAAGTGCATTAAAACTTTTAATATTAACACAAACTAATGTGGTGTTTTTTTGGTACCAGCTGACACAAACTTTCTATAGGTATGATTCTATATAAATTAAAATTTAATACAACAAAGCTCTTTAACGAGTTTAATTTCATTGAACAATAGATGTTCTTTTCCCAACATAAATTTATCACAAATCGATAAAATTCTCTATAAAGGTCATCAAATCTTGATACTTTCACAAGGAGACGTTTACAAAGGCAAAAGCCAACAGATATCCGTGCCGACTTTTTATAACGACTCTGAAATATCAGGCAACTCAAAGGCTTTAGGCAACATTTGGTCACGTAGTGATCATCGTACTGCTGAAATGGCTAAAGATTTCATGATACGCATTGACTTACAGCGCATAATACAAATCGATCGTGCTGTTGATGTTTTCTGTGATGATGATTTTGCTTCATTTGCTGTATTACAAGAATCGCATGTTAAATATTTTAAATTGCCAAAGCTAAATCCGGAAGAATATACATTTAAAAAATTATATAATGATGTGTGCGAGTATGATGCCATACACGATGTGCTATTTTATGTTGACGGTGACAAATTTCCAGCCCACCGACTTATTGTGTATGCACGAGCCCCAGGTTTAAGAGAATTCATCATACAAAAAGTTGAAAAAGATGTGCGTTTAAGCTTTGATCTTCTAACGGGCAAAATGTTTGAACTGATATTGAAATTTATATATTCAAACTACTTACCAAATGAACAAGGTGAGCTAAGCAGGTTTTTGCTATTAGAAATTTGAATTTTTTTATGTTTATTTTTAGATTTGGAAGATATACAAAGCAGTTTACATACTGATAGTCCTGAGGAACTACAAGATGTTTGTAAAATATTTTTAAATTTTGTGGATAAATTTCATATCACCCATTTGGCAAACTATCTGAACTAGTAAGTAACTCTTTCTGCTCCAAAAAAGTTATCAATTTCTCCAAAATTGTTAAGAAAAAAGTGCATAATTTTTTGATACAAAAAATTAACTTTTTGAAAAGTCAGTTTTTTTCCAAAACTATTTTTTTTTTACAAAAAGTCCTTGTTTTCCAAAAAGTAATTTTTCCCCAAAAAAGTAAGTTTCACTTTTCCTCCAAAAAGTTACTTTTTCCCCAAAAAAGTCACTTACTCCCCAAAAATTTACATTTCCCTAAAAAATTATTTTCCTCGAAAAAGTAACCTTTTCCCCAAAAAGTCAAATTTTCCCCAAAAAATTTACTTTTCCAAAAAATTTACTTTGTCCCCAAATGGCAAAATTTTCCACATAAAAGTCACTTTTTTCCCAAAAAAGTCTTTGTACCCAAAAGTCCCATTTTCCCCAAAAAATTCACTTTTCCCCCAACAAATCATTTTCCCCAAAAAGCAACCATTTCCACAAAAAAGCTAATTTTTCCCACAAAAAATTCACCTTTTCCCCAAAAAGTCGCTATTTCCACAAAAATTCACTTTCCCAAAAAAGTAATTTTTTCCCAAAAAATTCACTTTGTCCCCAAATTGTAAATTTTTCCACAAATAAGTCACTTCTTCCTTAAGAAAGTTTCTTTTTCTTAAAAAAAAGTTATTTTTTCCCCAAAAAAGTCACATTTTCCCCAAAAAGTCACTTGTTCCCAAAAAATTCACTTTGTCCCAAAATAGTCACTTTTTCCAGAAAAAAGTCACTTTCCCCAAAAAAGTAACTTTTTCCCCAAAGAATCATTTTCCAAAAAAAGTCACTATTTCCACAAAAAAGTGACCTTTTGCCGAAAAAAGTCACTATTTCCACAAAAAAGTCACTTTTCCCAAAAATAATCACTTTGCTCCCAAAATAATCACTTTTTCCACAAAAAATCACTTTTTCCCTAAAAAAGTCACTTTTATCCCAAAAATTTAATTTTTCCCCCAAAAGTTACTTTTTCCCCAAAAAAGTAAATTTTTCCCCTAAAAACTTTTCTACTTTTTTTTCCCAAAAAATTCACTTTTTCCCCAAAAAATGACTCGCCAAAGAAGTATTTTTTCCCGAAAAAAGCAACTTATTCCAAAAAAAGTAACTTTTTCGCAAAAAAAAGAATCTTTCCCAAAAAAAAAAATACTTTTTCCCCACAAAAACACTTTTTCAGAAAAAGAATTTCGATTTTCCGCAAAAAAAAACTTTCCCAAAAAGTCACTTTTTTCCCCAAAAAAGTCACATTTTCCCTAAAAAAGTCACATTTTCTCCAAAAAAGTTTTTCTCCCAAAAAAGTTGCTTTTTCCCCAAAAATCAACCTTTTCCAATCCAAAAAGTCACTTTTTCCCAAAAAAAGTCACTTTTTCCGCAAAAAAGTCACTTTCCGGCCAAAAAATCACTTTTCCCCAAAAAAATCACTTTCACCAAAAAATTTTTTTACCTTCGGAAGGATTTTATCTTAAAAATAGTCGGATATGATAAAAATTCAATTTCACAAATTTTGCGATGAAATCTGTAGCTTATAATTTTTTGATATCGATAAGTTAAATAAAGGTGTCTTTTTGGCTGCGATTAGCTCCAATAAATTGCCTGCGATAAATATCCTGCAATAAGCTACTTGCAATAAATTGCCTGCGATAAATTGTCTGCAATCCTGCAATAAATTGCCTGCGAAATATTGCTTGCGATAAATTGTCTGCGATAAATTGACTGCGATAAATTGACTGCGATAAATTGCCTGCGATAAATTGCCTGCAATAATCTTTTTTTCCAAAAAGCAACTTGTTTTCACAACGTCACAGGTTGTCACTTTTGCCACAAAAAGTGTTTTTTTCTCCAAAGTTACTCGTCACAAAGAAATTATTTTTTCCCATAACGTGTCTTTTCCCCCATCCAAAAAGTCACTGTTTTCCCAAAAAGCAACTTTTTATCCCCAAAAAAATCGCACCCTTTTCCCCAAAAAGTCACACCTTTTTCTCCAAAAAGTCGCACTTTTTTCCAGAAAAATGTAAGAACTTTTCCCCCCAAAAAATCACCCTTTTTCCCAAAAAAAAAAAAATAAATACATTTTTTCACAAAAAGTCAGCTTTTTCACGAGAAGCGAGTTTTTTGCACAAAAAGTAATTTTTTTCACAGTAACTTTTGTCGCTAAAAGTCACGAGAAGCGAGTTTTTTGCACAAAAAGTAATTTTTTTCACAGTAACTTTTGTCGCTAAAAGTCACCTTTGTCACAAAAAGTGACTTTAGTCACAAAAAGTAAATTATTTTCACAATAAATACGAATAAATCTTTTCCAGTTTCTTGAGGCAAACTCCTTTCTATTTGCCACACATGGTCGACAAGTCCAAATACCGTTTTAACCGTTTGCGACACACTGACTACCAGCAGTTTTATGATGTTCGCATTCTGTGCGAAAATAATGAGGAACTGTCAGCCCATAAATGCGTTTTGGTGGCACGATTGGAATACTTTGAAATGATGTTTACACACACCTGGGCCGAGCAGAGCACCATCAATCTATCTACTGTTCCTATCGAATACATGCAGGCCATTATTGAATTTCTCTACAGTTTAGATGTTGAACATTTTCGGAAGCAACAGTATCGCGAAACATTTCTTTACAACATGATTGTATTCTGTGACCAATTCTTTATTGAGCGCTTAAGAAAAGTTTGTGAAATTTTACTTTTGGACAAGATATCGATAAGAAAATGTGGTGACATGTTAGATTTTGCCTGCATGTACAATTGTGAATTGATGAAAAAAGGTTGTTTGGATTTTATTTGTCAAAACTTGGCCCGAATTTTGCTACAAAAAACGTTATTTAACTGTGAACCAGCGGCTTTAAAGTGCATCAATAATCATTATCGACAAATGTTCAAACATGTCTTTGATTATCGTATGATCACTCCTGACTCAGAAGCAATCGATGACGATTGTTTGTGTAGTTTTGTAGAAGATTTTCAAGTTGATTTGAACTATCGCATGGATGAGGAAGAGCAATTGTTATATAGAAGTTCTCAAAAAACTAAGGCTAGAGAAAACAAAAGTAAATTATCAGCAAGACAATATGAAAAGGAAGCCATATCGTCCATGATGGAAACATTAAATGTGTCTGAAAATTCGGATAAAATACGTAAAAATTCGGAAAAATCTCAAACGGTGAAAGAAGCCGAAGAAATTGCAAATAAATTACAAAATGAAGCCAAATCCTGGATGAAGGTATCAGATAAAAAGGACCTTAAAAAGAAACAGTCTTTAGATAAGGCTGTCAAGGCTAATGAAGTAATAAGCCACGATGAACCACCATCGGCTAATTATGTAAATTTGAATAAAACTAATGAAAACTTAATGGCAACAAAATCTAAAACACCCGAAAAGGATTTAGAGGAATTACCCTCTACTAGCTCTGCTTCTAAATTATATAATATAAATCTGTCCGATTTGACTACATCACCTAGAGAAAAATTATCACAAAAACAACGTAAACGTTTGACATCGGAAAGTTCAAATGTGGTTAGCTCTTGGCGTGCTCCATTATCACAGGAAACCAAACCAGTAGCCATACCACAAACTCTTAATGCCTGGGGTTTATTACCACAATCTCCTCCTGCAGCAATTGCATACGATGGACCGAATTCTCCGCCCACAGGCAGTTCGGCGGATCCTACTTCCTTTGCCAATATGATGAGATCCAAAGCTAAAACTTCGCCTGTTACATCTACTGCCAACAATAGTTTTAGCCAGATTTTGGCTGAAGAGAAACGGCAACGTGAATACTATGAGCGTACTAAGCATAAATCGCTGGCCTTAACACAAATTGAAGAACAGGCCATAGCGGAATTGGAAGAATTTTATAATGTGCAGAATGCAGGTGATGAGATTATAACTATACAAAGAAAAACTGTACATCCAACAATGAACTTTGCTATTTGGCAGAGAAATTAAATGGCAACCATAAGACATGGATGGTCTAAAGGTAATTTTTATTTTTTTTATTTTAAGATTTAGATTTTTCATATCTTACTTTTTTTTGCAAGAAAAACCTTTGAAAGGTTTAAATTACATGGTTTGATATTTATAACCTAAGAGTTTATTTTTATTTTAATATTAATTTTATAACACAAAGACAAGTTAACAAAAAAAAATTCAACAATTAATATACAAATACATACAATTGAAAATAAATACAAGTTAAATAAATTAAACAATACAAATTATAAAAATATCAACTTATGCTAAATAATCTTTTGAAATAATTTCTCAAATTTAGCCCTTTTACCCAGTAAAAATTTGTGTTTATTTTTACATTCGTGTATGTTCAATGCTTTCATAATTCTGCACATTTTAATTCCACATGAAATACAGAATATACCCGATTATATCTTTCAATGGCTTAAATAATTTTATTTCTTTTTGATTTCTTTTAGTAAACTATTTCTAAAAACATTCTTTGCGGAATGCAAAGCCATATTCATCGCATTTATAACGCAGTGTTTTAGCAAGCTGTGGTGGTCCACAATAAAATACTGTTATTTTGCCTTTTTTCTGCGCCTGCAGCTGCTTGAAAACTTTATCCCAATTAGGTCGGCCAGCATTGGTGCGAGTTTTTAAACCAGTTATTAAATCACGTTTGCCCTAAAATGAAATAAAAAGAAAAAAAAATTCCAATGGAATATAAAAACAAAATATAAAAATTCACATGTCATATTCTAATAATATTACACTAGTTTACAAAAATCTACATAAAAAAAAGGTGCTTTCTAAACTAGTTTTGATTCGACGAACACGAAAATAAAGTTAATTTTTATTATCCTAAAAACCATTTTCCAGACATTCACGACAAACGTGTTTTTGCAGCTGTTTTTGGTTATTGAAAAATATCAAGAACTGCTCTTTCAGACAATATAGGATCGAAATCTATTAAGTTACAGGTCTTGAAAGTTGAAAAAGTTAAATTTTCGACGTATTTCCAAATTCAACTATTTTCTATTGCAACGTTGAGTTGAAAAAAATTATTTTAAAGATTTTTGAGGTTAAAGACCAAAAGATTTTTATTACAAACAAATGAAGCAGTAAATCTTTAAGATCCGACGAAAAATAAGACTGTTATAACACATTAAGTAAAAAGTGAAAATTTTTCCTTCGAATTGCTCTCTAAACGACTTCAACTGTAAATAATAGATATTCGGACTGTCCATAAAATCCATTATGGAATTGGAATTGAATTACGAGAATGTTTCCATGAAAACGTAACGAAATTCGTTCGTTCGAAAAGTGTTTATTTTCATTCAAAATAACCCTAACAAATTTTATAATTTAGTGATTGGATGAAGGATGGAACAAATATATTGTAGTTTTTAAAATCATAAATTAAGGAGTTCCTGAACTCGAATTAATGAACACATAATTCCGAGTCCAAACGAAAATGTTCCAAATTCAAATACAAACGGATTTCATTACAATGATGGTAAACCAATCTGTATTCGATTCCACGAACAGGCTGATTGATTCAATTATATTTCAAACCATGTATAATATTATGTCGATGCAAACATCTCGAGCAATAACAAAAAAGCTGCTAGAAACAAGTTTAACGTTTAACGTTATCGCAAAAAGGTAAAAATTTTTTAAGTAGTGTTACCAGGCATGTCACGCGTTAAGTTAGGAATGGTTCTAATTCCGTAGAAAGAGAAAATCATAGTATTATTTTGTTCAGACAACTTCACATCCACATTTAAATTCCGTCCCCACGTTGGGCGCCATATTACAAAAAACTTTGTTTGTGCCAGAACTAGCGGGTCTTACATCCTCTCATATCCCCGAAAATTTTCCGCTTCAAAAAAAAAAAAAACACTAAAAACAGTGATAAAAGCATTGAGTTGGCAACGGCGGATCTTGACCTTTTGTTCTCGCCTGATATCTATAACGTGCTTCAGGCGGATATTTATGCCATAATCAAATCTGCGAAAAAATTGAGAAGCTCATCTCAGAGGCAAGTACTATAGACATTTTTGTAGATATTCTGGTCGCAATCGTTGTCTCTGTTGGAACAACATAATATTTGGATAGAAATATTTCTAGACCTCTGGTTCAGCTGTCACATAAGATTGAAGAACGGCTGCTGCGGAAGACGGTCCTCAGTCAATCCGTATTTATCACGTTTACGATATCAAGACTCTTTGGCGCTTACTAAGTAGAGGTGGCCACTGGGCAGGAGGGATGCACCAATACCTGGTCTGTTAGGACTTGTGAAAAGTTCTGATTGGTGTTCAAGAGCTGGAATTCCACAACTTCATAGATGCAAATAATCCTCTGGGGATCACAATGGACATGATAGCTTTCTAGTGTACAAATGCTAGCGAAGGCTAGCATGAGTACATTAGAGGACTGCTTTTTTTGCAAATATTAATTGTCGCTCCCTTAAATAAGCCTGCTAAAATAAAGTGAACAAAACAGGGGAAAAGGGTAAAAATCTGCGTGAAAAAATTCATTCATGATAAGGGGAATTTTTCGAATTTTTATTCACGATTGCAAAATAAAGGAAAAGGAAAATATTTCGAGGGAAAAAGTATTCACGATATGGGTGAATATTCTTCTTAAATTCGAAATAATTTTCATAGTTTCGAATATATTTCAAGCATAAATATTTTTCCTTTTAATGATCCATTTTTGCTAAAAAATGTTGACACGATAATGTTTATTAAACACTCTATTATCTTTTTTTTCAGATTTAACTTCATTGAAAAACTCATGTCACTTTCAAGAACCATTGACTTCCATTTCATTTGCGATTTTAAGAATTTTACAGCAGTCTTCATGAATATTTCGGGGTAAGTCAAAATTTTCTGTTATATTTTCAATATTCATGTACATCTAAAAAGAAAGAAAAAGAAAAAAATCTGTGAACGAAAAATTGTACCGACCTTTTCATGCAGTAAGTCCAGAGCCAGCTGTAAACCAACAGCTTTCATATCGGTACGTTGTAGAGCACTTGTTATATACATATGCATGTCCAAGAATCTACAGAAGAGGAATGAATATTTAATTAAATTCCATTAAATAATAAAAATTTTTGCAAAAAAAAAAATACCTTTCCATAGCGCCTCCCAATTCTGCTTGTTCTATTTCCAATTGTGATAGTAAATTTACAAACCATTCAAACGAGCGTTGATCACGATTAATCCAAAAGAAATCCACTTTGCGTAGATTCATAACCGTTTTCGGTATATCACTAGCCCATTCGAAATTACAGCGGGGACACGTGTGTCTACCCTTCCAATAGCGATGCATTATGGATTGTAGTATGGAAGCAAAAGGTGTTACACCAATACCTGTGCCAATCAATACAGCATGTTGGGCCATGAATATATGAGATGACGGCGCTCCATAAGGACCGTCAATGAAAATCTATAAGATATTATAAATAGAAAGTTTGTAAATTTTCCTGCTTTTACATTCTTTATGTCTGTTCTGTTATTTGAACTTGTATATGTACAATATGGTTATTAAAGACCCAAACCTCTAATACTCCTGCATCAAGTGTAACCTTGCCACCAGAGTTAGTTGTGCCATTTGTAGGTATACTGCCATTACTGCCCCGATTTTTAATAGAGGTTGATAATGAACGCAAAAATGTGGGACGTCTTAAACGTCCCACACGATTGCTTGCATTAACAGTTGTATGGGTGTAGTCCTAAAGAGTTTGAAATGTGTTTTGTAGTTTACTTTCTTATTTATTTTTTTAAAGTATATTTTTCTTAAATAAGAGTAAGTATTGAGTTTGGTACTAATGATAATATGTAAATTAATTAGGATTTAGGATAATGTACCGGATAAAGGAAGGGTTTAAAGAAAGGTTTTACGTTTATAATAATAAAAAAAACACCACTTACCTCTAAAGGTTTCGATTTTACATCATCACTGTTGTGGCTTTTTAAAGTAAATTTATCTAACAAAAATAAAAGTTTTTTAATAATTTAAAATATTCTTCATCGATTTGTTTTACCTTTTGGTATTTTTCCTTCTTCTGCCTGTACCAGTGTGTATGGTTCCACTATTGTTCCATTGTTTTGAGCGGATTTTAGTTCATTGTCTTCCCTACTGGGAGTTTTAAATGCTATAATGGTGGGTTTATTGCGCATATAACGAAAACTTTGTGCCAACGATTTATTTTGAGGACTTGAATAAGCTGATCCCATGCTTTGCATTCTTGCTCTTCTTATACGGCTTTCATCGAAGGATCTTTCCGATTCGGAACGGCCCAAAGCATGTAGGCTGGACATTTTTTAATAAAAAAAATTATAATTAATTAAGAAAGGAATTCCATTTATACATATTCATTGTCACAAATATTAAGTTTTAGCTGTCTGAAAATTTACACCTGCCACTGTAGTCGTATACTTTTGTGTTACACTGTACCTAACGGTCAGTATATGTCATATAAAATTAGCTGTCATTACAAAACTATCACTCCTATATGGATGATACTTACGCCTTTAGTCTCTCTCTTTTCTTTGTCTTCACAGCCATGTCGGGCAACGATGCACTCTTCGCCAAAGGAGGTTTATCAAATAATAATTTGTGCATTTTTTGATGTTTATCAGTATCCGCTTTTCCCTCCAAATCATATTCATCCGTAACGTAACCATCATTTGAATGACCCGAATTACTTTTCTGTTTATTCTTCACTTCAATATTATCCTTGCGAGAAAATGTTCTCTGCAAAGACTTTTTAATACTGCGTATACGATTGGTGGCATTCGTTTCGTTTGTCTCGCTGGCACTTATACTTTCCGTAGCTAGACGCGATGGAGCGAAATTGTGCCGAGGTGGTCTTGTGGGCCCGTTACCTTGTAATTCTTCCAAAGTTTTCGTTACCATGGCAGAGTCAAAACTTGAACTGTGTTGAATTTTGGAAAGGTGTTGTGCCAAAAAATCAGTTTGTGGTGTGGCAGACGTTTTTCTGTTGGTGGCAACGTCACTGCTGATTTGCAATAGACTCGAGGTGGGTATGGCTTGTTTGTGGGCTATAATATCGCCATTGTGCAACTTTTGCTGTTCTCTTTCAAAATACTGATACAAACGATTTGTCCACTCGCCCACTGTGCGTATGTGTAACCACATGTAATCCTCTTGTTCCGGAGCTGAACTTATGGTAAATGGATGCCATTCATAGTTGGCTATAGCTGGTATATTAACAAATACATAATCTCCGGGGCGAAAGTTAAAGTTAAAGGGCCTTTTTATAACCAAGTGTATGACTTTTGAGGGCAGCAGTAAACCTGAACTTATATAAGTCTTGCCATGTTCTCCCCTCATCCACACATAACGTAATATCCGTTCTATTGTATAAACAATGCCAGGTATAAAAAACCATTTCCAAAAGTTGGGTCCATGAAACAATACCAATAACCAAAATGGTATATACAACAAATGTGTCCAATAGAAGACCTCAAATGAACCTTTACGTCTCACAAATGGCTGCGAACAGATAAACATTATCAGAAGTATTACAAAAAGAGCGATTCCGGTGGGATTAGCACAACCTGGCACCAAACCAAATAAACCGGGTCTATCCGTTAACAACCATTCGGCAGTTGTAAAATTTGCCGCATTTATTTTGGGATCATTCACAACGATCAGGGAAAAGTTAAAGAGATGCATTATTGTGTGTACTAAACTTAATACTGATATCACTATGCCTGTCAATTTGTGCAAATAAATGTGATTGTCTACTGGCAAATAGGTGGAGATACCTCGAGAACGTAAATAGGTGAGAGAATGTCGCAACATGAGAACCAAAACCCAGGCACAATTAAAGTTAAGACATTGACCTGCAATTAACAGAAGATTTAAAAAGAAAACATAATAAAAATGTCATCACACTACTTACCACATGCTCTGGCAAATATAACAAAAATATTACTCGCTCTATATTGTACTGCTCGCGATATAAACAGGCATACATTGATAGCTATATAAATGAACAAATATGTTACAAAAACATGATTATTTCTCATATAAGCTAAAGTCAGTTGATGTGGTATGGGAATACGATTCCACAGGGATCCTTTTGCTTTACTGGCTGAAGCTTCTTGACCCGAAGGGACCAACCAACGATCAATTCTAAATAAATTTTAAAATAAATATCATTGAAATCAGCTGCAACACAATACTTACGTTATAGTTAAATTTTCCAGTAGGCCACCATGTTTATGTAATTGATTTTTCAGCGCCTCATAAGTGATTTCACCTCGATTATAGGGATCAGCATCTTCGAACATGGCGGTGGTGAGATCTTCTATCTGAAAGGGAGCAGGAATTTGATGTACAAAATTAAAATGTTGTACATAGATAACATAGTCTACTGCTTACAAGAAGCACTTTTGTAAGCTACACATTTGCTAATTAGAAGCAGTGTCATATTGGAAGTATTAATAAGTTTCCGATGTTTTGCAAAGGGAGACATCAGCGTAGAATAGAATAAGGGAAAGATCTGGTCTAAAGACCGGCACTACGACACCTGGTGGATCTTTTGTGCCATAGATCTATAAATTAAATGAAGGTATGCGTGAGTCTCCTTATGAAAGTCAGCACAGAGGTTAGAGAAGCCCGCTTAATATCATCCGAACACAGAAACTCAGAATGAAAAACACGGCTTCTACTACATATTACATAAGACAATACATTCACAGAGAATGTGTGCCGTTGTCTCATTCTCTTGCAAGCATAAATGACGAGAGTGTGAACGAACTTGGTTACTTTTCAGTCCAAAGTGACTAGAGAGAAAACCAGTAACAAGCCGTAAATCATTCCTGTTGGAATTCAGGATGCCACTATATGGAAATGGCTGCATCAATGCTTTGGCTTCCCTTAAACGCTAAGAAGCCAGCCACACTTTCTTTGCGGTCGATATGTCATTTTCTTTGATTAGGCACTTGACAGTCGACCAGTTTACGCCACAAAAGACCTCTGGGCACATATGATGAGTAGCAGAGACCATCCTGGCCAATTCATCCGCTTCCTCATTACCCGGATAACCGCTGTGGCCATGTATCCAGTAAATGGAAACCTTGTTCCGTATCGACAGCTTCTGTAGTGAGTCAAAGCACTCTAAAACAAGCTTAGAACAGAATTCCCAAGAAAGAAGGGACTTAAGAGTATCCTGACTAACGGGAAATATAGCTATATGCGCGCCCTTAATGCCCCTACTTAAATTAATATGAAATTACTTGGTGATCGCCAGAATTTCCGCCTGAAATACCGTACGTCATTTGCCCATGGGCACAAAGATTTTCATGTTTGGTCCACAGGCTCCAGAGCCAACTCCATCTTCCGTTTTGGATCCAATATAAACTTCTGGAATCCACAGTGGGACCGTTTTCTTCCCATGTTGCCCTAAGCGGAATTGTGACATTGAATCTTCTATCGAACCTCAGTTCACAGTTCATCCTGTCATTAGGCATTCCTAGCAGCCCTCTGCAGGGCCTAGTACTCAGGCTCGATGAGTGCCCGTTGCCGATACGGCGGGCAGAGTTCCCGAGATCCATCCTATAAGCAGCGATTGTCGCAGAGGATCTTATAAATATTTGTAAGGGTGTTAAGCCAATCAAGGCCTCAATGGCCAAGGTCGGTTCCAAGTCAACCTATTATCGAGAGTAACCCCCAGATATTTGACGTCGGTCGAATAAGGAAGATTGCACAAACTCAACGAGGTGGTATCCTCTAATTTTGTTTTAAATATGGGATCAGCAGTTTGCCGATGACTCTTACTCATGGAGTGTATTGTGCTGGAACTAGGAAAACATGTTATATGAAAGATGATAAAAATGAATAGATTTTGTGAACATTTGACTCTTCCTACATCGAAAGTCAACGCAGTGTCATCTGCATGGAGTTTTACCACATACATATAAACTGTGAGCTGACCTGACCGTTCACCAATTGACACCATAAAAAAGCTTTATGTCCAAAATGGGAGCAGCACCTGTCCGCCTGACTAATTAATTTGCCACCTCGTTAACCTGATCAAAATCGTACTTTGGCGCGAGTGGACACGTCTTTATTCACAGAGTATAATGCTTAAGCATCATGATCAATGTAGCGTGATACATGCTGAAATATCAGCCATAAAAGGGACAGCAACCTGAGTGAGTTGCTATAGGATATACAATGAGGACATCCGAATTTGTACTGACAGGAAAGCTGTGACTAAGTCTCTATGGGGTGTTTATATAACATCCAGATTGGTGTATGAATGCCGAATGTCTCCAAATTAGATAGCGGGACACTCAAACCTTGAAACTAACTACTCTGGTTTCTAGGGCATAACAATGAGCGCGGAAATAGCCAAATCCTAAACCCGAATACGCATTCGGAATACGGATCGAATGGTTGGTGTCCCGTTGAAATGCTGCAGACATTAATTCATTAGAATCTATTAGGGATCGAGCAGAGTCACGGTATGCACGGTATCGAGCTAAATATGGTCCCAATAGGATTGTAGTGGATCTGAAATCTTAGAGGGGCCACCTCGTGGGCAACTATGCAAACTTGTGCGGTAATTACAGGCAATGTTTATAGGTGCGCATGCTAGGTAATACCGTATAATCTCTTCTATAGAATTTGTCATAATAAGGAGGAGGAAGAGAATGTAGAGTGCCTACTCTGTCAGCGATATCAGAAGTATAAATTAATTTTTCCGATAGTGGGAATCGTTTAGCACTGAACCGATTGAGAGGGTATAAAAGCAACTTTATCTCTCTATACGTGTCCTCTTTAGGTAACACAACGGTTGCAACTAGGAACCAAGTGGACCGCTTTTGACCTTATAAACTGGCAACATGTGCAACATAACCTGACATTGTTACATATTGATACCTTCAAACATACAATTCCAGCACAAGCTTGAATTAGAACTCCCACGAAAGCAGAGATTTCAGAGCTGCCTGGCTATTGCAAAATATAGCTGTGTGCGTGCCCATAAGACTTTTAATTAAATTAATGGTTTGAATTTGCGGATCGTATACCATGAAGAATTCGCCCATGGGCACAGATATTTTCACGCTGCGCACAAAGACGTCAGCACCACCAGCTGCATCATGCGTAAACTTCTGAAGTTCACAGGAGCATCATCCGTAAACTTCTGAAGTTCACAAGGAGCATCATCATCTTCCTACATAGCCCTAAGCGGAAACCGCCCTTCTGCGAACCGCAGTTTACAGTTTGTTCTGTCACGCGGCATCTTCAATATTGTTCTTATAACGCAGTTTATTTTCCAGCTGAGGCGTGCTTAGTCCGCCTAAGTTCTTCAAAGGTATGCTTCCCATGTTATAAATAAGTGACCAAAGTGTTGTGTTATTTTTACACTTTAATTGACAGACAACGGAGTATTGCTGAGAGAATAGTCGTCGATTGGCTAATAACAAACGAATAATACGATCCGACGAGATAAATGCTTCGACTATTAACCGCCGAAATATGATTAGTCGTAAAAACGTGCCGTATATTGATATAAATACCTCAGGGGTCTACTCTGTAATTCGATTCGAAAAGAAAACTGATTGAATTTGTATCTTATTTACATTGCAATTCGAAAGCATTTGCTTTCGATTCGAAATACAGAGTAACCCGCCAGGTCTCAATCGTCAAATTACATCAGCAAAGACTGCGATCCGACAAGATAAATATTTGGGCTCTTGATGGGCTAATTGCAATTCGTTTGTAAACGTGCAATACATCGAGATAAAGGGTACGTTCGTAAATTCAGTAATTATGCAATAATCAAAGTTATGCGCTGTAAAACAAACACTTGGCAATATTTTTTTCCGTCAAAAGTTTCTTTACACAAACAGATCGCAGATTGCTGCAACAACGGCAGCATTATTATTACTGTTGCAATAGTTTGCAGACCGATTGCACAAATTTACTGCATTTACGAATTTATCCAAACTCTTCAGCTCTCGATCGACCAGTTGTGAAGAGCAAATACTACGTTCCGAAAAGAGAAATGCTTCGGTCCTTGTCCAGCTAACTACAGTCATTGACTTGTGTTCAATAGCTGGGGAAAAAATCTTGGTCTCGCTCTTGCTATATTCTTTGTTTTCGTAATTCTTTATCCCGCTATTGGTCAAACCTAATTGTTTAATTAACTGAATGAGAATTTCTACTTAAGTGCTGTATATGAAAATGGGTACATTACATAAGTATGTATTGAGCGCTGGTAGAGTTAGTTTTTGTAACGTCACGTTACATACTCAAGGTCGATGGCAACACAATGAGAAGATCTCCCACGAGTTATCCTATAACCAGCCATTACTGCAGAGGATCTTCCCAATTAGAATAGTAGTTAGACTAATTAAGGTCTAAAAGCCAAGGCTGGAAATCTCATTATATCGGTAACGGGAATACATACCAACCTTTGGGTCTTGCACAGATTGGTAGTCGCTACAACCTGTCGACTAAAATCGTGACGTGCATGATGATCGGTCTCATTTTAATTTTATAGATCCATATGACCATCCAACGCAACCCTTTGTCGCCTAGATCGCCCTATTGGCTTTCCGTGATATGAATTTCACTTGGCGATTCCAACTCGGGCTTCTGTCAAGGAAAAAATCCAAGTACTTGACATCGTTAGAGGTTAACCCGTTTTCTGTATGTCATTTCAATTACAGTTCACCTCTAAATATAGAGAAAAAGAACACAAGGTTCTTGTACGTATGTATAATTGATTTTCGGTCCCTGCATTGTAGATCAAAAGAGCGATTTGATCTACAAAAAGATTTTTAATATGTCTTCTTAATACTTCCGCCTTATTGGTGGTACATACACGTTTTTTTTTTTGTTTGTTATTTAAATCAGTTGAAATAAATCATTATTTACTGTTGCCAGCCGCTTAAAGCTCTTCTCTTAAATCAATGAATGCATCATGTACTTACTTGATCTTCAGAGAATTCCATGCCATTCTCTTCCATACAGGCACGTATAACATCATGTAATTCCTTGTGTTGTATCAGACCATCACCTAAAGTAATAAATCAATAAATTGGTTGGTAAAGAGACACAAAAAATACATAATCGTAACTCATAAAAATGCATAAAATTGAAGCCATAAAGAAATAAATAAAAAAATAAATTAAAAAATAAATAATTGAAGTGGATTAATAAATGTGTCGGTCTGAGAAAGAAGCATTTTAATGATAATAAAGTCGAGGGACCCAAGTCATTCAAAGGGACAATTTCAATGATCAGAACTATAATTTTGGAAAAAAATGTAAGTGCTAGTGTACCTAATAAAAGTGTGATAATAGAAAAATTAAATCAAAATTAATAATTTTACCATCAATATCGTAAACCTTAAAAAGAAAGCGTATTTTATCATCAGCCGATTGTCCTGAGAATTGATGAATGGCATCAATGAATTCCTGCAATGATATTGAACCTGAATTGTCTTTGTCGAAGATTTGAAAAACCCGTTCTGTAAAAAATGGCTGCAAATATAATAAAAACATAATAATTTTTCCAATCAAATTTAATTGCTTTAAAAGTGTTCAGAACAACTAAAAGAATCGTTAATTTAAATTAACGCAAAACATTACACTTACATTTTTCGAGGTAACAATTTTTTTGAACTCCTCACGTCGAATTTCCTGCTCATTTCCCACCGTATTGCGAAAAAGTTGCTCCAATCTGGCCAAAGAACTTTTATCAAAACCTGTGCGTGCTCTATATTGAAGAAAGATATTTTTGTTTTTATTACAAACAATTTTATATACATATTTATACCGTAGAAATGAATAATTTATGCAAACGTTCATTACAACATGAAACAGTATTTAAGAGCATAAAATAACTGGAGACCTCATCTTTAACAACAAAAATGAAAACTATTACAACAAGTTGTGTAGTTAAGGTTTAGTAATAAATTAAAGATTAATTAAAAGATTACAACAACCTGCAAGAAAAATAGCAAATGGTAGAGAGTAGTCAACATCATCATAAGTCAGTATCAGTATCAAACGTAGTTAACAGACCTACAGACAGGTGGACAGACTAGTATATATAAGAAATATATTCGCTTATAGTTGATTAATAGCTGCTTTTCTCCGCGTTACTTGCCAGGCTGTTAAAGAAATTTTTTTTGTTGTTTTTATATCGAACATTTTTTGCTGTTGCAGTTGCTGGCTTATGAAACAAACATTATCGTTTTTTTTAGATACACTTAAAGAAATATTCGTAGAAAAGTCATCACTAAAACATATTCGGATATTTCCGAAATATGTTCAATTGTAAAAAATAAGTTTGTTTTAATATCATAAGACCTGGAACCCGTTTCTCAAAACTACAAGTTACAAATCTACAAGTAAAATATAAAGATAATTTTTGCATGAAAAATTGCCCATATATGTATAAATGAACTTTTATACCATAAAGTTTTATAACAGAAAGCTTTTAATGTAAGCTCACATATACTTAACGTGACCAGAAGGTTTTGTCAAAAGCGGGATAAGAACGGTTGAAAAGCGGGATTCTGAAGAAAATGTGACAAAAAAGCGGGATTTTATAAAATATCTTATGGAAAGCGGGATGCTGTAAATACACTGATGATAATATATGATTTTTTTTATAAATGTATGCAACTACACAGTTCCCTATCGTTAGCTGAAATGCGAAATTACGTAACTAACAAAGAATTTGAAGTCGCATTTCCAATTATTAATTTTTACATCGAATAAAAATCAATCGCATTAAAAACGAAAATGAAGAGACTTTTTACTTCAGTCACTTAAAGTATTTTATTTAGTCTTTTTTCTCTCCTATAAAATCAAAAACAGTGTAGTTATGTAATTTTGCATTTCAGCTAACGATATGTTCTTTGGAAATTCATCAAGTTACAGGACTTAAAATTTAAAAAAAGTGAATTTTTAGATGTTTTTTTTTAAATTTATCATTTTTATGAAACAAAAATTGTATAAATTGCTTTAGGACTAAACACATGAAACGTGAAATCGTTAGGACCCGACAAAAATAAAAAAGTTGTAAGTCAGTGAGTGAAAAAATCCGAGTCATCTGTTATAAAATTCAGTTTATAGTCAAAAGAATATTTTTGATCAAAAGTTCTGTTTTTTCACTTATGTCTTGTAACTTTGTTCTATTTTGTCGGTTTTTAATCATTTTATGTATCATGTGTTCTTCACCAAATTAGTTTCAACTTTAGGCTTTGAAGGCTATTTCTGGTTTTTCGTTTCATTTTAATGGAGACAAATTTAAATTGAAGGTATCAATGCTAGTCGAAATCTATGGTTTTTAAGTCGTTCAATTTAATTTTTGCAATAATCAATCATTTTTAATACTACGTGTCTTACTTGGCTCCACCATCCTCACACTGTGAAAGATATAACGACAGGTCTGATCATGAGATCGTGGTTGATCTTGAAATATCATGGTGTTCAGTTCGACCCTTATACAGTCAAGGATTTGTCTTTGTCTCTTCAATTATTACATGCATTTAAAATTCCTTTCTCAATAAAAATAATTAAATTGAACGAACTTAAGCCTGAATAATTAAGTATCTTTGGACTAGAAATTTTTAAGTATTGAGTTTTGAAGCAATGTCTGAAAACATAATTTTTTAAATTTTAAGTTCCTTTAACTCAATCAGTTTTTATTCGATCAACACAAGAAAGATCTTTTTCGCTCAGTTAAAACATTTTCGATATTTTTGATAATAATTTAAAAACAGAACTATAAATTTTAAAACTCGAAAAAGCGGGATAAAGCGGGATAAAAATTTTAGGCGGCATCGACCTCTTAAAAGCGGGATAATCCCGCCTAAAGCAGGATGTCTGGCCAGGTTACTTATACTGCATTTACATTGTCTCGAAATTTAGTAGATTTGATTTGAAATCTATCGAAATATATGACGCTTACTACACTAAGCTTTTTTGAAATTTGTAAAGATTTCGTATCCAAGACAAAATCCTTTGACTGAAGGTTATCTTAAACTGTAACCCAACAAGTACAAAATCAGCTAACTCATTCACCTTTTATAGAAAAATATTGTACAGCGTAGTAAAAAAATTAATAAAACTACTAGATTTTGAGTAGATTTCGTCCAAATATACTGAAAAAATAGATTTCGTTTTGTACTAGATTTTGAGACAATCCTGCATGTTCTGTAAGTCGAATCGATTTAAAAACGCTCCATTGAGAAAAATTAGATCCACAGCAACATCCACAGCACAACAGCAAATTTCTTTAAGAGTTTTTTGTAGTTTTCTATTGCTTAAAGCATAAAATATCGTATCTGAAATTAATTTACCATAAATGATTTAAAATACATGAATAGCGGCATTATTTATTTTTTGGAAAACGAAAAATTTAATCCGATTCGGGGCGATGTAAATGCCCTATTAAAATAACAAAATTATAAAAAGCTTTTTCCTAAAAAACTTTTTTAGTCGAAAGCTTTTTCATAAAATTTTTTTTATAAAAGAACTATTTTTCACAAAAAGCTTTTTAGGCGATTTTTTAAAAGAGATAATTTTGTACAGAAAAGCTTTACATATTTAAATAAACTTTTAATACAGTAAAGTTTTAATGCTGCAAGCCACATTATAGAAAGCTTTTTGCTAATAAACTTTTTCGCCAAAAGCTTTCTCATATAAAACTTTTTCATTAAATTCTATTTATACAGCAAGCAGGCTTTAGCAGTAAAAATTTCAAAGTACAGTTTTTCACAAAAAGCTTTTTAAGCGTGCAATTTTTGCTGCAGCAATTGTTCATTTTTCAGTGAGAAAAAGCGAGACAGGAATATATATGGTATATATTTCGATTTCAGCACTCTCCTACAAATTAAAAAATTGCTGCAACAAAAATTGCATGTGTGGGATGGGACTGAACAGACTTATAAGTCTGTTCAGTAGAGGCTACTCAATTTATGAAACAATTAAGTAATAATTGTTAAATTTATTAATTTAGTTCTTGAGCTCAATTAAGGTTTTAATTGTGTAAATTTTCTAATTGTGCATGTCTGAACATGAATATTAGTATTAAACATTCTTTTTCTATAACCCATCTTTTCATACCAAAAGTTCCCTGTATAGGAAACTTTATGTTTTGTAATAAAGCTTTTTTCTTAAGAAGATTTAAAATCGTTAAATTCTTTTCTACAAAAACGTTATTGTACACAAAACACTTTTTAAAATTCTTTGACTTTCGAAAAGCTTTGTTATTCAAAAAAGCTCTGTTGTTAATGGCCTACCAAAAAGTATTGCTTTGCCTGAAGCCGGCTTATGAGCGAGAGTTGAAGATTGTTGTCGTTGTGCCTTCTGCTTTGGAACATGCTTTCAAAAGCATATAAAACTGCGCTCTTTCAAAGCGTCAAAATGCAATAAAATCATGTCTCTTCGTCTCATTCATTATTGCTTCGTTAAAACACCAACAAAAATTGTATACATACTTTTTTACACAAAAATTGATTTTGTTTTAAAATATTCTCTACTGGTTTTTTTAAGTGTAAGCTTCTCTTCTAGTTTTCATTCTTTTTTCGTATTTATGCTTGTTTTTGCACTCTAAAGTCTTAGTTATATTTTTCTTAAATTTTTTGTAGCAATTATAAGAAAAAAATCTATTTGTTTTACAAATTGTAAATTGTTAACATGTACATAAATCTTACGAAGCAAAACTTTTCTTAAACTTAAAGTTTCCTTAAATAGCTGAAAAACTTACCTTGAATTTGTTAAATGTGATATAAATTCCATTACTTGATTTGTGGAAATGGAATTTGTACTATCAGTATCAATAAGACGATATAATTTATCCAAAATCTGCGAAAGAAGAGTCAAGGGTAAGAGTTCCAAAGAAGTTTTTTTTTCATTATTCATTAATTGAACTTACACCTCTGGCGTGCCAAATTTCTGAGAAGTTCTTAAAAGTAATTTTACTTTGTTCGCCACAAATCACATACGCCACTGATTCCAACTGTTCGGCATAATCCATTTGTCTATCATCGCTGAAATTATTTAGAAAAATTATGAATTTGTTATAAAGAAAAATTCCTTTTCATTAAGATCTTACAAACACAAAATATTCTTTAAAAATACAACACACTTTATAAATTCTGATAAAATGTGAGCTTACAAAAGATAACATATAGAAATATGTACATTGTGATGTGGCCTTGGTGTAAACTTTAAAGCCAACAAAAGTTTTTACATTGTATTAAAGTCTGCATGAAGTTACAAAACACTTGAAAGCATTTTGCGGCTAAATGCCAACAATAACAACTGCAAAATACTAAAAACCATGCCAGCTTGAATTAAATAAGTCAATTGAAAAACGCCAACACTCCTCCAGACTTCAAGCAACTGCAGCATAAAAAAATGAAGGAAGACACATGTTGTTGCAACAACATTGTATTCGATGGTTATTTGTGGTGTGCACATTTAAATGTTCAAACATTAAGAAGAAGGATTTACAATGAAGATTGTAAATTGTGCTGAAAGTCAAGTTTATTTGTATCGTAATGAATCACTTTGTTGGATAAGTAAAGAATTTTAAATACGCTACTTAAATAACTATTAAAAGTTACAACTCAACTGTTTAGTTGAAAAATTCCCCAGATATATTTGACTTTGCCTTCGAAATATGTTTTTGGATGGTTTTATTTGGCTTGTGCTGTAGAAAGCTCTTGTATAAAGTAAAATATTCAGTCACTGAGGGAACTTTTTATTTAAATTTTTAGAACGTGGTACCTTATGCCACGCTATGCATTTCAATGCTTTGCATATCAACAATAAATGCTTTGGGAGGCAAAAAAAAATTGATGTGAAACAAATAAGTGTAATAAAAACGTGAACCATATACGTGTAACCAATAGTGGTAATGAATACTGGTAACGAAATTATAAAACGTAATGTGTACATGTTTTTGTTTGGAGACTCCGCTGGCAAGGTGTCTTAAGTTAAAAATAAAACGCCGGCAGAAAAGCCAAATTCCGTCCGGTGATCAGTGCTGTCGCTGCGGGTTTTTCGTTTTTTAAGTGTTGCCGTACTTTTTCGGGGAAGTGCCGGGAAATTCCTGGTATTTTGGCATCTTTAACTTGGTTTGTGTCCCTGCTAAGTGTTTTTGTGACTTAGATAAGTGGTTCGTGACCATGTTTGCTACAGGTTTCTTTGCTAATATTTCGCGATAAGTATCGTCTTAGAATCTTCTAGGTGATAGTTGGTTTAGCTGCTGACGACTTTTGAAAATCTCTTCTTCTTATCATTTGGAAGCTCAAATTATTATCTTCCTATTGATTGATGTTATTAAGATAGATGAAACTTGTTTTTAGTTTTTTTTTTGGCGAGAGTCATGGCTCCTCCGGGTCCGTCGACGAAGCGGAAAATTCCGAAGGGGGACAACGATGATGAGACGTCGGATCGGGCTACCTTCTGCCATTAAGAAAGTGCGGTATAGTGACACGTATAGCGTGGTTAAGAAGGGTGAGAAGGGAGGGGGTTCTAAGCCATCGTGGCCTAAGGGTGAAAGTACATAGCATGATTTCAATGCGCTAATGCGTTACAGACTTCTGTCAAAAAAGTTGAAATAGTGTGTTTCCATAAGGCAAGTTACAAAGAGTAGTGTGCGACGCGCGTACCTCGCAGAAAGTTGAACATTCTTCAACTTTCACGCGTTGTATACAAAATGACTGGTAGTGTTGCCAGATTCATATGATAAAATGTTTGTTCAATGGAAATAAATTATTAGAAATTAATTTTCTATTAAACAATGAATGAAAAATGCAATAAATATATAAAGGAAAATAAAACGTAAAGGCAAGACAAAAAATAGCCGATAGAGGTTTGAAATTTGATAAGCAAAAAAACATCAAAAGCGTGGTGTATAACTTGCCATTTTTAATGCGTTAAAAGTTCAAAAAGCAAGAAAAGCGTTGCCGCGTAACGCGTGGTATGTACCTCCAGCTTAAGACCAGGTGCGCTGCTGTTAGGTCAAATTTTGCAGCTGGTGCTGCTGCTATTGCTGCTTCAACTTTTGTTGTTTTTTCTGTTACTGTTATAGTTGCTTCCGCTGGTATTTCTGGTCCTGCTCTTGGTTCGGCTATTACATTGGTTAGTGCTGCTGATACGTTGGGTGATGTCTGTCCCACCGACCAACCGGGCATATAAACTTTAACAGTTGAAAATTTCCCAAATCAGTTTCTGAGGGTTCCCGTTTGAGAAGGAGACAAAAATTATGTGTTTGTGTTTCATTTTATCTAAATAAAAGTATTGCACATTTTACAAATGTATGCGAAAAGCAAAACAAAATTGAATACCAATACTCTGTGTCCAATACTCTTGTCAAGAGTGATTAGGAAATATCTTCCGTCTCGTGTCATGTCTGTATACCCTGTGTCTTTGCGGATGATAATGGTATGGCTGAGTAGGTGAAGGTGTTCAATGGCACTGACGCTACTGATAGTGCTGTGGCCTCTGGTAGATGGAATAAACGGCAGAGGAAAAAGGTTGCTGCTAGTGTCGGTGGGATTAATGATGATGGTGATTCCGTGATAGAGTTGAAAAGTGTCACTGGTGCACTGCTGGATGTCTTGCTAACTGATGGAGAAGTTGAAAATTAGCGTTTGAGGAGAAGGTTGAAGACCGGCAGTCCACCGTCAAGATTGATTACGGCTTCTGCGGCTAATGTTGCTGTTTTTAGGTCGCAAAACGCTGCTTCCAGTGATGACCCCTGCAGTTTCCCCGGTGGTTTCTCCTAAACCGGTTGAGACGATGGAGGTACTACTACACCTCGCCAGATATACATGTCATGTTGTTTAGGTTTCAACGAAACCCAAGACACCTGAATGTTGATGAAGTGCATTGCGGCACAGAAAATACGTATTTCATTCTGCTGGTGTAGACCTATAGTGCACCAGCTCTGCTTTGGTACCGCCAAACAGAGACAACAATTGCCATTCCCGATTACAACTTGTTTACATGTCATGTCCTATCACCTCATCTCCGTTCATGTCATGTTCTATCATGTCACGTACTGCCATGCTCTGCCGTGATGTGTCGTGTCATGTCACGTTATGTCATGAAATTTTTTGTCATTCATGTCATGTCTTGTTATGTGATCATGTCATAACATATAGTTTTATCTCTTATTTTTTCAGGGAAATACAACATAAGCATTGGCATAGATAGGCCCTTCAAAATATTATAGTGATTTTGGTAATAAATAAAAATTTACTGGAGGGAATAATTTTGTTGTTCCCTGCATACAAAAAGTAAAATTGTTAACATCGAGCAAAAAGTAAGAAAGTTCCAACAGATTTAGTGAAAACATCCGAATTTGAATTTTAATAAAAAAAATTTTTATGGAGTTTATGAGTATAAGAAAAATGCCAGTGGGGCAGAATTAAATATTTTTGGAAATATATCAACCATTTCTAATATACATTTCTAAAATATAGTCCGATCGGTATAAAATTTCAAGTGGAGATATCAGAGGAGTGCTCTTATTTAATTTAGGAAGATTAGCTTCCCATATTGCTCAGGAAGTGCAAAGCACTGCACTTTGGTCATGTAAAATTTGTCAACGCTTTTCACTTCTCTGTTTCTCCCTCGTTTCCAAAAATTTCTTGTGTCCTTATAGACCTTGTAAAGTTCTAAAAAAATGTCTTTGGTTAAACAATTATCTTGTATAGTTAGGAAGGAACACTCATTTTAATATTAAAATTAATCAATTTTTCAAATTCTTGATCCAGTATTTTTAAGATATCGAATCCCCAAATAACAGCCGATTATCATAATTGTTTCTTTGTTATTTACACGACAAATTTCGAATAGTTAAAAAAAAGTTGATGGAAATATTCATTTTCAGAGTTGGAAAATATACAATTGTTAATTTGAAAATTGAAAAATGTTGAATTTATCAAAAATTTTTGACAATTCTTTTATCTATAAATTTTTTTTCTTAAGTATCATATAATATACACTCTAAAACACTTTTGTTGAAAATTAGGTCGATAATAGTCGGCAACACTTTACAGATTATTATCGACCTAAAATTACACACGCATTATTTTTGAACAAAATGTTTTTACTAAAAAAAGCGATTGGCTGCGTGTAGGTTTGAACCGCGACCTCCTGACTAATAGTCTAATGTATCTACCATTCAGCCATAGCGGTATTATACTTTGTGTTACATTTTTTCCACTTGGACTAAATATGTTTAATTTGAAAGGTTTTTTCTTTAATAAAATAACTACAAAATCGATGTAATTTTAGACAAGGAGAAATTTGAAGTAATGTTTTAGAGTGTATACATGTCTAAAAGGTATCTTCAAAGACATGATTTTCGAAAAAAAATGATCGGAATTAATAATTTTTGGTGGGCGAAAGTTTAGGAATAATGGAACCACATGGTTCTGAAAAACAAGTTTACTTTCTTGGTGTGGGACGTGACAGAAAGTGGACCTTCCTGTAGAAATGCCCATATACGTATCTTTTACAGTTTTATAATACATATGTATAGATTTACAGTTTTTGCGATTTTTTAAAATAAGTATTTATTCCCTCCCCTGGCCTCGACTTGCAGTATACGATCAAGAACTTCGTTCCAAAAATATAAAAATCAAATAAAGTCAACCATTTCACAAATCCTTTAACAAGTCGACCATTATCATCATCTTCAATAGCTAAATGTACATAAACATTAATGTTAACTCATGTTATTGGTCATTATATCTAAGCTGTTGTCAGACATATATTACAAGAGAAAAAAACAATCCTAACACGGAGATTAAGAATGAAACAAGAATTCAAACACAGTTTGTAAATTAAAATGAAAACTTACGTTAAACGTCCTTTTAAATGTTCAATCCAACGATCTTGCACCAAATAGCCATTTCCATCTAAATCGAATAAATGAAAGAGTTTTTGTTGAAATTCCTGTTGAAAAAGAAACAGAAAAATAGTAAAAATTTTAAAGCATAAAACATTTGCAATTATGATAAAAAAGTTTTAACTTTATGTATTAAAATAGTTTTCAAGGCAAGTTTTTTCACTCAAACAACTAGTTTTGTTGTGGTTCTAAAACGGGCGATAAAATTCAATTTTTTATGTGTTTGAAAAGGACTTTTTTGTCAGGTGTTTTGAAATATTTTTCCAAAGGAAATATATTTTTGATCAATACGATAAGGCTAGTAGTAAGTGTTTTAAAGTGCTAAATGGTATTGGTGCCTGTCAAGTATAATTATTATATGGTCATTAGGGTGGCACTGTGCTGTAGGGAGGAAAAAAGTATTAACATTTTTTTTATTGGGTTTACACTTTAGAAATATTCTAAAAACTAGTACAATCAAGTAATCGATGTACAGATCTAAAGACAGAAAGATGAGTGGTGTCTTGGAGTCAAGTCACCCGTATAGAAAATGTTTCCATACAATATTTAAACAAAACATCTGGAAGTGTCATTTCTAATTAGCTGGTTTCCATATTGTCTGAAAATTAACTTGTTTGTGGGTGCCCCTGTGGCTGGGTGGTAGCGATGCTAGCCTGTCAGTCCAGAGGTCGTGCGTTCGATTCCCGCCATAGACCCTGGGTGCTTTCCGCAGACCAGCTAATCGCTTCGCGGGTTGGGTGTGTTTATAAATTACAAAAAAAAAGAAACATCCCTAAAGTATGCTTTGAAATTTTATACAAAAACTTATATCCGTAATCGTCTTGTTACGATTTGAAATTTTAGCCTCCTATTCGATAAAGAGCATAGCTCTAAAAATTGGAAGTAGAAGTAAAGAAACCTGTTTTTCCCCTCCCCCTTTAAAACGCCCCTGCAGATACACTTTATATATGTACGTATTTCAAAAACTATGGATACCTACTTTTCCATTATAATCAAGCTGTGCTGCATATTATCACCTAACAGTTCATTAATATTTAATGAAGATTTTAATAAAAAGCAAAAGGAGTCATCTACTATTCAAGTATATTTGTTTGTGCTTCCATAGAAGAGTTTTGGAATTATAATAAATTCTCATAAAGCTGTTACTCGTAACATTATGAAGTGATTCTATTATTAACGTCACTAACCATGTTGTCATCTAAACGTATTTACCAAACCAGGAAACTTTGCGATGTATTTTAATTTATTTGAAAGATTTTTTCCCTCTCTCTCTCTCTGTTTCTGTCACCCGGTGCAAGCTAACACGACTTTTAATTAAAATTTAAAATGACATGTTATGCAGAAACCATGTTAATGATTATATTAAAGTTAATGTTTGTTTTGTATTTGAATTTGGAATTGTTTATGATCATGTTGATGCTTTAATACCTGAATGAAAGTGTTAATTAAAAAAAATTTTCTTCATATTTATATAAGACGTGATTAAATTTGTCACAAACTTATTCGTTGTACACCACCAAGAAATAAATATCTTATTTTTGCATATTTCTACTTGAGCAAATTGTCGTATACTCGTACATATCTTTATATACAAACATATTGCATTTGTTAATTGAGTTATGAATTTTTAGTCGAACTGTATGGTTTTTATCCAAAGTTATTAAATTAGTTTGGCTTAAGTTCATTTTTAATTTAATCTTTCGATCAAATTATTTTTTATTTAAGAAAGAAATTCTAAAGCATGTAAATATTGAACATTCAAAGAAAAATTTGGCTGTATGCTTTAGAATTTCTTTCTTAAATAAAAAATAATTTGATCGAAAGATTAAATTAAAAATGAACTTAAGCCAAACTAATTTAATAACTTTGGATATTGCATTTGTAATATATAAATTGTAAACGTCAGTCAGGCATATTCATAAAATAATCGTGTGTTCAGAAAAGCTCATAAATATTTTGTGCAACTCAGAAGGGTCTCTCTCGTTCGTTGTTTGTAAAGTTAAAGACTTTATTTTGTTTATTTTTATATTTTTTTAAATTCCCTTAAAAAAACTAGTTAAAGTAGTTTGGTGGTACATATGTATCACATGTTCGTTGTTCCCATTGAAAAGCAATTTTAAAAGTAACCGGTTTAGTGCATTTTACTTAAATAAGGGAAAATAAAACGAATGCTCATAAGTAGTGTTTCTCATAAAAGGTTTAAAAAATATTGAATGCTGCCAGTAAAATTTTGCAATGTCAATGTATTTTTTTGCTTAAAAATACGGCCCTAGTTAGCAGTTATTTGTACGCAAAATGTGCAAAAAAATTAAGTAAAATGCGCCTTTGGCTCGCACACGAAGGGTTCCGTACCAATACACATATGTATATCCCTTTTCGTTTTTGTCCCTTTTTTCTTTTTGGCCGTTTTTTCGGTGGTTATTTTTGTTTAGTATTTTTTTTTATTTTTTAAGTATTTTTCGTTGATTTTGCCGCTTTTTTTAATTTTCGTGATTTTTTCGTTTTTTTCTGGCGATTTTTCGATTTTTGGAATTTGTTTTTGCCGTTTTTTTTGTTTTGGCGATTTTTTGGCTTTGACGTTTTTTTAAACGTTTTTTCACTTTTTGACGATATTTTTAGTTTTAGCGATTTATTTTTTTCAGTTTTGGCGCTTTTTTTGGTTTTGGAGCTTTTTTCGGTTTGTGGTGATTTTTTTTAATTTTGGCGATTTTTGGTTCTGGTGTTTTTTAAATTTGTTTTTTTGCTTTTTGACGAGATTTTTAGTTTTTGCGATCTATTTTAGTGTTGCCGCTTTTTTCGGTTTCGGGGACTTTTTCAGTTTTTTGTGATTTTTTTAGTTGTAGCGATTTATTTTGTTTTGACACTTTTTTTTAGTTTTGGCGATTTTTTTTTGTTTTTTTGGCGATTTTTTAGTTTTGTCGCTTTTTTTGGTTTTGGTGCTTTTTTTGCAGTGTTGTTTTATTTTCATTTTTGGCGATTTTTTCGTTTTTTGATATTTTTAGTTTTAGCGAATTTTTTTTATGTTGTAGTGCATTTTTTCGTTTTGACGACTTTTTTCGGCTTTTTAGTTTTTTGGCGATCTTTTTAGTTTTGGTGATATTTTGCGTTTTAGCGATTTTTTTTTAATTTTGGTGCTTTTTTATTTATGCGCTTTTTTATTTTTGGCGATTTTTCGTTTTGAAATTGTTTAGTTTTAGCGTTTTTTAAAATTTCAAGATATTACCTCTTACGGTTTCCAAGATATAGCAACTTGTCTAAATTACATAGTCAAACTTACATCAACTGATAGAATACCCTGTAATTTTTATTGTTTTAAATATCGGTGTTAATCGGTGTAGTCTGTAGAATAGACACGAACTTTGAAAATTTAAAGTGTCTATATATAAGTGTCTGCATATTATATTAGTATTTCAACATTTTTCGTTGCTCGCTTTAGAACACCCTTTTGTTTGTTTTTTGTAGTGTTGTAGCGGCCAACGTTTTACATATTCTGTGAAAATTTCGGGTCCTATGACAGACAGACAGACAGATGGACAGACAGACGGACAGCGTAGCGAAAACAATAGGGTTCCTTACACTTTTGATGTACGGAACCCTAAAAAGTGACATTCAGGTGCGAAGTTTATAATTTCAAATTCAGCCATCGAAATGTCATAATAATGTTAAATACTTATAGTAGCGTGACAGTTTTTCTCAATTTTTTGTTATTGACGCAAAGGGGAGATTTTTTTCAATTAAATTTGAAATATCATGTGGCATTCGTGAATATTCGTATTCGGCAAATATTGGCTCAGATATTCGGATTCGCGAATATTAAAAATTGATATTCGCAACCAACATCACTAGTATTCAATAAGAAATGAAGCTTGTGTTAAAACTAACTACACTTGTGTTAAAACTAAACTAATTAGTTTGTAAAAAACTACCATTCCACAGAATCTTTGAAAAAGTCTGGACGTATCACCACTAGCTTTTGTTTTTAGCACAAAAATGAAAATCAGCATCATGTCACGTAATAAAAACAGACCTCTCAACTGCTCTCAACTTATTTTGGCTTACAAAACCTTAATATTGCTTATAATTTTATTTCACTTTTTTTTACTGGAATGTTTCAATATTAAACAACAACAACAACGACTGTATAAAATCGCTAATATGCATTTAACCTTCACATATTTTTGTAGCGATTCCTGTTCGTCGAAGAAACCCAAACAAACGGACGTAAAAGTAAATGGCTGACTGGCAGACAAACAACAAAAATCAGCAGACACGTTTTATGTTTTGTTTAGTCTATAAATTTGCATTATTTACTGCTAAAGTTTGAAAAAAAGGCAAAAAAAACAATATTATCATCAATAACAAGAAAATAAATTTATTTTCTCAACACTCAGAAATTAACATAAAATATCATCAATTAATTGTTTGTTGTTGTTGTTGCTGCTGTTATCTCGGCGATCTTGTTGTTAATTTTTGTTGTATTAATTTCTTCACCTGTTTATTGGTTAGATAGAATCAAAATATATTTTGGACATTTATATCTAGGCGCACAGTAGTGCGCCAGGTCAAGTCCCGGCCACACAGTGTGTATATTTCACGAAACCATTCGAGCTGTTTTTAACACCCTCCCCCCCAAAAACTTTGCTCCTCTTACGACTCTTTTAACAATTTACGATTAAGAGTTAACGCACACTTTAACGGCAAGTTTTGTATGTCGAACTTGCCGTTGAAGTCTTGGTTAACTTTTAATCATATATTATGCAAAGGGACGTTAATCATAAAACAATGAAACTTGAAACATAAGGTCTCCCTACAGAGGTAATCTCATAGGTGAAATAGGTGAAAGTTCTACCATAAAAGCTTTCTTAGATATGAAGGTGTAAAAATGCATATTTTATTTTTTTGCGGATATTTTTCGTTTTCTGCAATTTTTTTTGCTTTTTTCGATTTTTTTAGTTTTGGCGATTTTTTGGTTTTGGCGTTTTTCAACTTTTTTTTCACTTTTTGATGATATTTTTAGTTTTAGCGATTTATTTTAGTTGTAGCGATTTTTTTCAGTTTTAGCGCTTTTTCGGTTTTTGGGCTTTTTTCGGTTTTTGGTAATTTTTTTAGTTTTAGCGATTTTACTTTTGGTTTGACGCTTTTTTCGTTTTGACGATTTTTTTCGTTTCTTGGTTTTTGATTTTTTTTTGTTTTTCTTTTTGTTTTTCTGCCGATTTTTGGTTTGACGCTTTTTTTCGTTTTGACGATTTTTTTCGTTTCTTGGGTTTTGATTTTTTTTTGTTTTTCTGCCGATTTTTTCAGTTTGGGCGTTTTTTGGTTTTGATTTTTTTTGTTTTAACGTTTTTTCGCTTTTTTATGATATTTTTTGGCGATTTATTTTAGCTTTGGCGCTTTTTTCAGTTTTGGCCCGTTTTTCGGTTTTGAGGATTTTTTCGTTTTTGTGATTTTTTTAGTTTTTGCGTTTTTTTTTGTTTTGACACTTTTTTTTCGTTTTGCCGTTTTTTTTCATTTATGGCGATTTTTTCGTTTTTTGATTATATATTTAGTTTTAGCGATTTTTTTATGTTGTAGTGACTTTTTCGTTTTGACGACTTTTTTCGGTTTGTGGCGTTTTTTTTAGCTTTTTGGGCGATCTTTTAAGTTTTGGTGATATTTTGTGTTTTAGCGGTTTTTTTAATTTTGATGCTTTTTTCCTTTAAGCGCTTTTTTCATTTTAGCGTTTTTTTCGTTTTGACATTTTTTTAATTTAGAATTTTTTTAGTTTTAGCGTTTTTAACGGTTTCCAAGAAATGATATGGCATTGTACCTACCAAAAACTTGGTCCTTATTTTGATCTCAACTAGGTTCAGTTGTCAATGTTACGACCCCAACTCAACCATTCTTTTGTATTATGATTCACAACTAATTTTAGTTGTCGTCGAAAAAATGTTCGATAACAAGGTGCTTATCTATACTCTCTGTTTTTTGAAACCATAGTAGCCATCACAAATATTTTAAATATTTTTAGTTTTGGCCTTATTATTTTTTCTTGAGATTTTATGTTTTATGGATATGGCAACAATATTGGTTGACAAGTGGGATAGATTGGCGCCTAAAATCACCATTTTAAAAATAAGCAAAAATAACACAATAGTCGAAATAAAAACCAAAACACAACTGCTAAAAAACAGTTGTCTTACTTTGATAAAAGTTGTAATCCATAACAAGAATTTGACAACTACGACTCAACTATCAATTTAGTTGTGAATCATAATAGGGGCCTTACATAATGCGGATGCTAAAAAATAATTAAATAAATAACACTGTACAACACATAATAAAATAACATGGTTCTAACGACTGATTCTGGCAGAGAGGATCAACAAATACATATGTACGTGTATCGGTTTTTTAAAGTTTACATCTGGGATTCTTTTTAGAGGGAGTTAAAGTCCCACACACCGCCTTTGCACGCTGCTATAGTGACTTGGCATAGTAAATCCTGTAAGCCTTACACTTAAGATAACAGAAGTGTCTGGCGTTTTTATGTAAAACACCACGAAAAAAATTTTTGTGGAACATTTTAACCCTCAGCTTTTCGTTCTATGGTTCTTTTTGTTCATTTCTTAAAAAAGGTGAAAATAACTCCTCTTCAGCTCAGCGGTGATTCACATTGGATTGATGAAATTATTTCATATATATGGTGAAATTTTCATTTAAAACTTTGAATGAAAATTGTTTCATTAATCCAATGAAGCGTGATGATGTAAGTTGACTTTTAATGAAGTTTTTCATTGGATTAATGTCGAAATTCACAGAATTTATGAAGAAAATTCTTTCAGTGTGGGCTATACACTTATTTTACCATGTGCATGTGGTGTATTTTACCATGTGCTTGTGGTGTAGGGTATTTAAAGAATGTCTTTCGTTGCTTTTAATCATGAACAACACGTTTTTATAATGTACGTGCATAATTAAACAAACGAGATTGTAAAAATTGTTTTCTAACATGTAACTTATGAAGTTTTCTAAAAAAAAAAATTACAATAGAAGAGTCACATGAATAATAAATAAAATTGTTAATTATTTGTTAAAAATTGCTCCGACTTACCTCTTCCAGAAACAACTTGCGAAATCTTTCTCTTGTATGTTTGCCCTCGCCCAACAAAGCACTGCATTCCGAAATTAATAACCAGCGAATTTTATCACGTCTCGCCTCCAACTCCATAGAACTGCAATTGTTTTTATCTAAATTAATATTGTAACGTTCCAGGTATTTCGATACATGAGCAGTATTTGCTAGTTCTTCGTTGATCTCATGCATGTTGGAAGACAATGCTTGAAGAGGTGAAGGAGGAGAAGCAGGAGGTGGAGCAGGAGAAAGAGCAGGTAAAGACATTGAGGAAGTTTGTAAAGATGTTGTATTGTTGATATTGTTACTAGTAGCACCAACAGTAGATAAGGCTGTTCTAGGTGGCTTATAGGGTGCTTCATTTGATGATACTGTTATGGCAGAAGCAGGCAATATAGCGGAGGTTGTTAACACACTAAACGGTGATTGAGATCGTGTATTGTTGTAACTTATGGGCATTTCCACATGATCATTATCCAATATTAATATGGCAGGTGGACTTGTTTCCTCTTCTATGTTGTTTATCGTTTCATTTGCATTTTCACTTTCATTATGATTTAAATTTAAATTAATATTTAAACTACTTTTATATTTATTATTAAGAGAATTTGTGGGAGAGTTTCTAGGCTGAGATTCCATAATACTAGAACCATGTAATTTATCTAAATACTGTGCAGCTTGTGCTAACATAAAATCAAAATGATTTGCTTCCTTATTATATTTTGTCCTGTCTGTACTAATTGAGGTATTATTTTCCATTGTTTCCGAGGTAGTTTTATTATTATTATTATTCGAGGGCTTAAGATCTCTATTGTTGTGAGATGTTGTGGTGGTGAGCGTTGCTGAATTCGCGATCGGTGTAGTAGATGCTGTTGTAGTCGTTATAGTGGTTGTGGTTGAATTTGGTAAGTCGTCGGAGAAAGATACTTTCTTCGGTGATCGTGTAGGTGTTGCCGGCACCTCTAACGAATTTGTAGAGGAGACTGAACCACGATGATTTTCACTGCTGATATTAATGCTTAATCTTTGATTATGTTCCATTTTTGTTAAAGTTTTTCTTATGGTTTTTGTGTGTTAAACAGACATTGTGTTTGTTAAGAAGCAATTTTCTTTATTTTGTTATTTTAACTGGTTTTAAAATATACTGAAAAATTATTAAAAAAGTTTTAATAATTGCAAAAAAATTACACTCTAGAACATTACTTCAAATTTACGATCATATATTGTCTAAATTTGTGTTGAAAATTTCTCCTTGTCTAAAATTACATCGATTTTGTAGTTATTTTATTAAAGAAAAAACCTTTCAAATTAAACATATTTAGTCCAAGTGGAAAAATGTAATATAAAGTATAATACGGCTGTGGCTGAATGGCAGATACGTTAGACTATCAGTCAGGAGGCCGCGGCTCAAACCTGCACGCAGCCAATCGCTTAAAAAAAACATTTTGTTCAAAAATAATGCGTGTGTAATTTTAGGACGATAATAATCTGTAAAGTGTTGCCGACTATTATCGACCTAATTTTCAACAAAAGTGTTTTAGAGTGTAATTAGAGCAGTTTTTTTTTGAAAAATTTCGATTTGGGTAAACTTTTACTTTTCTTCTGAAATTTTTAGCCTTTAGTATTTTTTGTTGTTGCAAGTTTTCGATTTTTTTTGCCTTACCTTTCAGTTTTTCGGAAATTAAAACCAGGGACCGAAAATAACAGTTATTATCAAAATTTCAGTTCAAAAAGTCAGACAGAAATAATTTGTGAATACGATATTTGAGTGTAACATTGTGATGGTCGTGAGCTAAGGAATAAAAATCTAAAAATACTTTTGTTTTGTTACTTTTTTCAAAAAAGTCAAAATATAACTTATTTTTTGACTCATACTTTTTCGGTCAAAAATAGAAGTTAAAATTTGGCCGATATTTTTTTGGTCCTAAATAAAATGTAAAATTTGACCGATATTTTTTGGTCAAAAATAAAAATTAAAATTTGACCGATATTTTTTGGTCAAAAATAAAAGTTAAAATTTGACTAATATTTGTTTTGGTCAAAAATATAAGTTAAAATTTAAACAGATTTAGAAGTCGCTACCCCAGCCTTCTTTGTTTGTTTTAACCACTTGTCATGCTTGATAGTAGTGAGCAGGAGCATCAACTATTGAACCAATTTATTTAACGAAATTGTATATAAGAGCTGTTGATGCTCCTTATATTCACTTACAAGTTAAATCGATGTTGATTAGTAGGATACTCACCATGTGAGATTATTAGGTCCAAATATTACTTGCTCTTTTTTGAAATTTTAACTTTTATTTTTGACAAAAAAAATATCGGTCACATTTTAAGTTTTATTTTTGACCAAAAAAATATCGGTCAAATTTTAACTTTTATTTTTGACCAAAAAAAATATCGGTAAAATTTTAACTTTTATTTTTGACCAAAAAAATATGGGTCAAATTTTAACTTTTATTTTTGACCAAAAAAATATCGGTCAAATTTTAACTTTTATTTTTGACTAAAAACATATCGGTCAAATTTTAACTTTTATTTTTGACCTAAAAAGTAATAGTCAAAAAATAACTATTATTTTTGTTTCTTTTGCGCTGAATTCGAATCTGCACTCTTTTTATTCAAATTGGTTCTAGTTTTCAAGATATACCTTCGTGCGGAAAAGGAAGAAGAAGCACGTTTAATATCAACAGAACTGAGATCGGTTTGCCCTATTCAGTTAAACAAAAAAAAAAAAAAGCCGGAAATCCGACAAAACTGTTATCTTAAGCCGTGTTAACAAAATTGTTTTTCAAAAATTCATAAAAAATAAAAAAACGAAAACCGAGATTTTTATCAATTGAGTTCCCTTAATTAATTGTGAATAAAATCAAAAGTTGTATATCGATTTTAATGAAATATGGCTCGTTTTGCTTGGAACATATTTACATATACGCTCACTTAGATTTCGTGAGATAATAAATTGATTCGGTTCGGTAAATTTTCGAAAATGTAACTAAAAGTTTTTATTGCATATGAAATGTTATACTTCTAGATTGGTAATTTTTTAAATCTGGACTTGATGTTCGTCTGTCTATCTCCCCATCTGACCGCCTGTCAGTTTGTCAGTTTCCATTGTTAGCTGATTCCAAAAATTATTATTATGATTAGAGAAGTGGGCATTGCCACGCCCACCAAGTGCAAATATTCTTTTTCAACTGCTTTTACTTTTCAAATTAGTTCTACTTAGGCCATTATTATGAAATTCGGCATACATAATCACTACAACATTACGTCTAAAAAAGTGGGCAGTGCTACGCCCTTATTATTTGAGTCAAAATAAAGGTTAAAATTTTATCGATATATTTTCGTTAAAAAAACAGTAAACATTTTACTGATATTTTCCGGTAAAAAATCTTTGTCCGACATTTTGCGACAACGATATCCCGCAAACTAATCAATTCACTAATCAATCGATTTTAATCTAGTTTTTCAGAAAGTGACGTATTTTTTAGGGTTCTGTACACCAAAGGTGAAAAGGAAACATGTTGTCCATCTGTCTGTCACAGGCTTCTTTCTCGAGAACGGTAAGATTGCGCACCTGACAGAATGTGTGTAACTTTGACCGATGCAACGACAAATAAAGATTTAAGGATGTTCTAAAGCGAGCCGCGAAAAATGTGTAAATATTAATGTAATATACGGACACTTTGTATGAATATAGACCCGACATTTTCAAAGCTAGTATATTATTATACAGACTGCACTAAAAAATACTAAAAACTAAATGAAATAAAAATTAAAGGGTATTCTATAAGTTAATGTAATTTGGACCATGTAATTCTGACAATTAACTGTATCTTTGAGAAGTCGTAAGAGGCAAACTATTGAACTTTTCACAGCTAGTGCAGCATTTTAAAGGCAACAGGAACGAATGGAAAAAAAACAAACAAACTTAAAATTAAAGGGTACTCTATCTGGTAATGTAATTTTGAAATTAAGCTGTATCTTATGAACTCTAATAATTAGACACCAAAACTAAAAAACCCAAAATTGAAAAAAATTGCCAAAATGGGAAAAATTTTCAGCGGAAAAAAGCACCAAAACGAAAACAATCTTCAAAAAAAACGAAAAAATCGCCAAAACGAATAAAACCGCCAAAATAATTAAAGACGCAAAAAAACAAAAACTAAAAATTTCCCAAAACGAAAAAAAAATTGCAACCAAAACAAAAAAATCGCCCATAAAAAACCCAAAACCAAAAAATAAAAAAAATCGCGTAAATTAAGAAAATCGCCGAAACGAAATAATCGTCAAAACAAAACAAAAAAAAGTAAAAAAAATACAATTAAAAAAATCCTTAAACTAAAAAAATTTAAATAAAAAGTATAAAAAAATCGACGAAATGAGAAAGCGCTAAGACAAAAAACACCAAAATGAAACAAATCGCCAAAAAAAATCTCGTTAAACAAAAACCCTAAAATACGCTAAAATTAAAATGGTCCCAAAAAACAAACAAAAATCGCCAAAACGAAAAGAGTTATATACATATGTATGTGTTATTCGTACGGAACCTTTCGTGTCCGGGTCAAAGTCGCACTTTACTGAATTTATCGTTAAGAGGTGATTAGGTGATCAATTAAAAACACATTTTCGAAAATTTTCGAAATTTTTTGAAATCTTCAAAGTCGAATCGGTCCATATATAAGTTTAGCAAAAATATCAAAGAATATCTTTAAGAATGGTAAAAATTTTGTTAGGATCGATTAAGACGTTCAGAAGTTATGAGTGTCTGCTAAGGCCCTCATTCACTATCCTACTCGATCGTACGATTCATTTAAAGGAAAATTTTATAGAAGTCTGACCGACTATAAAAAAAAAATTGCTTCAAAATGATATTGTAGGTGCCACACTACTATACAAAAATTATGCAAAAACATCTGTTTGTTTTGTGTATACACATGGATCGCTTGAAAACTATCATTTTATGAAAATTTTCAAATCGTACGAATTGCAAAAAGGTCTCTCATACAGTTTCATTTTTAGTCCACACTACCATACTTTTTTAGCACACATGCCATATTTGGCAGATCGAGCGATTCTGTCGGATAGTGAATCATGGCCCTTAGACATATTTACACACACACACACACACACACACACACACGCCGGACATCATCGTCAAAATATTCAGAATAGTTTCTTAAGACCTCAAAACGTCGAGATCTGATGCAAGCTACATATTCGAAAATTGGGATGAAATCCGTAACTTCCCATTTTTTGATTGCGGGAAGATAACAAATTTTAAAATATTTTAAAAATATCTTACATTCAAAATAAAATTTATTTGCTGGTGTTTAAGCATTGTCTATATGCAGCATTTCATAGGTGCTTTACTAAATCGTCAGTAGACTTCAAACAAAAATTTTGCAAAGTTACAAATCCCTTATCTTATGTACAGACTTTCAAAAACCATTTGAGAATTCACATATAGACAATGCTTAAACACCAGCATATAAATTTCATTTTAAATAAAATTGTGACAATATGTCAAACAATAAATTTCTTATCTTAAATTCAGTTTTTTGTAGTATTTTTCTTAACAAAATTGGATCAGTCTTTCTCGAGTTATGATCAATTCACAATTTTTGCAAAAATCGGGTGATTTTAAACTAAAAGAAACTTCTTACAAATCCATAAAAATTTTTTAAATTAGTTTTTTTGTACACAGAAAAAATATGGAATACAGTTGATCTTCAAGTCCAAAAAAGTAGCCGAGTCCTGAAAATCAATTTCACATGAATTTTTAGACTAAAGAAACACTATTTTCGAAAATTTTCGACAACGATATCTCTCCATTTAACTGATTTATATCAGTGCGGTATTAAATCTTAAATCGATTTGACAAAAACTTTTAGAGAAATAAAAAAAAAAACACTTTTCGAAATTTTTTATCAACGATTTCTCGAACTAAGCATTCGTGTTTAATTAAATTTGCAGTAGTCAACGTGGTTTTTTGAGTTTAATAGCTGATTAGATTTTGGATTCGGAATTTATTAAAAAAAACAATTTTTCAAAAACTTTATTTTTGAAAATTCTGAAAATCTATCGAACCGAATTGATTCACTACCTCACGAAATCTAAGTGAGCATATAGGTAAATATGTTCCAAACAAAAGGATCCATATTTCATTAAAATCGATGTACAATTTTTGATTTTATTCACAATTAAGTGAGGTTGCTCAATTAACAAAAATTGCGATTACCATACAACACACATATTCACAAATTAATTATTTATTTATAAGTTATAAAAAAATTTATTCTTGTCCAATAGCTACACAGCTTCAGCTCATTCAAAAACACTTTTAAATTATTTCACTGCATTATTTATTTATTTATTGCGTTTAAGCCAAATTTTTTTTTTGGGAGCATTAAAATTTGGCGAGGCAAATTAAAATGTTACTGTCGTACGAAAACCATGATTTTTATCAATTAATTCTGAATAAAATCAAAAGTTGTGGATCAATTTTAATGAAACATGGATCGTTTTGTTTGGAATATATTTACCTGTAGCCTAATAGAAAAAGAACGAATTTTATTTGCTTTTTTATTTTTTATGAATATTTTAAAACAATGTTGCTGACACGGCTTCAAGATAACATTGTCGTCTAACTAAGGATTTTTATTTAACTGGACGGAACAAACCGTTCTCCAGTTATGTTAATATTTGTCGTGCAACTGTTTCCTTTTTAACATAATGGTACATATATCTCAAAAACTAGAACTAATTTGAAGAAACCGAGAGCAGATTCGAATTCAGAAATAACTTTCCTATGGAAACATCAATTATTTAAACAATTTATTTAATGAAATAGAATATGAGAGGTATTGTAATTTCTTATATTCATTTACAAGTTAACTTTTAATTTCCAAAAAACCGAAAATTAAACAAATTTCGAAAACTTTGCAAAAAAGACACTTAAAACTCGCAATTTCACCAGAAAATTTAATAGGACACCAAAAACTAAAACTTTTTATAAAAGCTTTCTTGTTATGTGAATCCATATTGATTATTAGGCTAAGGTTCGTAACGTTATATTTAGAAAGAATTGGGCATGATTAATATTCCAAGGAACAAAGGAAAAATTAACATCAACTTAATTTTTCAACGTACACAGCAGAACAGAGTAGCGCCACTTTCTTGTTATTTTTAACAATTATTGAAACTTTTTAAACATTTTCAAATATATTTCTTTCGTCCCAAAAAAGTCTGTTTTAAGTCTCATAAACACTAGTGTGGCTTAATTGATTAGAATATATTTTTCTGCCGTTCAAAAACACTTTTAAAACTTTCGTCTGTTTTCGTTCCAAATTTTATTACACTGAATAATTTATTTATTTGTTGCGTTTAAGCCCACATTTTTTTGGGAGCATTAATATTTTGCGAGGCCTTTGACCCGCTTGGGTTTTTAATTTATTTGTTCACATTTGTATAACCCACTTTTATTGAAATTGCGAATTATGAACTTGTTTTTAAAGCTTTGAATTATTGAATTCAATATTTTGTATTGAAATTTATGTGACACTTCTTAATATTTGTTTTTTTTTTGTAACGTTAAACCTTTTATATAATTTTTTTTTGAATTTGAATTGAAACTGCCGTTTAAATTTTAGTGTATTAATTTTACACCACTAACAAAACTATTCATTCGTACGTTAAGCAAGCGCGCAGCGAAAGAAAGCGAAATTGAAATTTCAGTCGACAAACGTATTCAGCAGCAATTGAGCAACTGAAAGTGATTTTTTTTCTTAAAGAATTGTTACACAACAATAGTCATCAAAAAAATAGCAAACATACAACTACCCAAACAAATATAAAATAAAAATACACCACACGAACAGAAACGAAACTTGTTGAATTTATTTTGTATGTTTTGAAAAAAAAAAAACGCTTAAAAAATACTCTTATACGTTGAAATACCAACTCCACAACTTTTTGCGATCCACAAAGTGTTCATGCAAATATCAATGCCAGGAATGTAAAAGTTGGTACAATTGTACTTTTTTTAGCACTATTTCCAAGTCAAAAGTACAATAGCACACCAATGACTAAGTCAGCACTATTTCCAAATTTCCCTATTTTGATTTTAATAATGAAATGTTATTATCGTTTAACAAGTTTACAGGCTCAAGGCTCAGTTAGCCGACCGTAACGTTGATGTAGTTGCATGTGGTGATCGTTTCTTTCACATTGAAAATCTATGAGACAGAAACGATCAGCACATGCAACTACATCAACGTTACGGTCGGCTAACTGAGCCTTACGTCAGAAAATGCTGTTTCAGGAAGAACTTTTAAAGGCTCAGTTAGCCGACCGTAACGTTGATGTAGTTGCACGTGCTGATAGTTTCTCTCATAAGTTTTCAATGTGACAGAAACGATCAGAACATCCAACTACAGAAACGATCAGCAACATGCAACTACATCAACGTTACGTATGAGTAATGGAGCCTTTAAGGCTCAGTTAGCCGACCGTAACGTTGATGTAGTTGGATGTTCTGATCGTTTCTGTCACATTGAAAACTTATGAGAGAGAAACGATCAGCACGTGCAACTACATCTACGTTACGGTCGGCTAACTGAGCCTTTAGCATCGTACCATTAATATTAAAAACTCTTCCTAATGAGAATAAAAATATTGAATCTATTTATGAAATTTATATGACATATTGTCATAATTTTATAATAAATGAAATTTATTTGCTGGTGTTTAAGCATTGTCTATATGCAGCATTTCATCGGTGCTTTACCAAATCGTCAATTGAATCTATGTAGACATTATTAAGTTGAGTGTTGTGTTTTTTCCGACGGAGTATGTTTGAATTTGGAACGACTTTCCGCCATTCCACGTCAAATTTGGTTGATAAACAGACCGATTCCGGCTATGTGCCATCATCAGTGTTCTCTTGAATATTCAAGAGTCTGGTGTGCCTTTTTGTTAATCGTTAAGTTCTTTACGCACATACAAATTTGTAGTACAAATGTACAAATGAATCTTTTGGGTCGATTATGTATGGCAACCGAACTTCAGTTGGGTTGCCACTTGCTAAAAATCATATTTATGATGGCAACTGGCAACTGAGAGCTGTCAATTTCAGTTGCTTTTTAGTGCTTTTATGGCAACCACAAATTTTCAGTTGCCGGCTGGCAACGCAACTGAAGCTCGGTTGCCATCCATAATCGACCCATTTTTGTACATATTTTAGTTAATTTTGAATAAAAAATACAATTTGTTAAATCTAATTTTGCATCCCTGATCTATGCAACTTTGCGAACAGATTAGTTGTGTTCTGCATACAAATGGTACTTTTTTGGATGTTTAACATTTAACAAAATTGCAAATATAATCGACATGTGTTCATCGATTTTAATAATTTTTGGCTAATGTTATTCCTATTATAAATGGCTTTCTAATAAATGCTAAACATTTAAAATTTTTGCCCTTTTAATTTTTTTATGAGATTTTAAAAAGGAAAAAGGGTTTAATTTTGCATGAAAGAAACCAATTTTTCGTTGCTAGTTACCGAATAGCTCCGAAGCAGTTCAAAATATAAAAAAAATTATATATAAGTCGCTTAAAGATAATTTTATTCCGTATATTCTGGTGATTTATTTATTGCGAGTTATACTAGCGTGACCGCCCAGTGTTATTAGTACTAAGTGCTCTTACATGAAAAACAAATTGTATAATTACGATGAGTATTTTTTTATTAGAAAAAGCATACATAAACGTATTGTATAACATTTGAAAAGTAGTTTTGTTGTTTCTATGCGGTTGAAGCTGAATTTTAGAAATTATAATAGTTGTGTAAATAAAAGGAAAGAAGTTAAGAGAATTCTTTATATTCTTTGAACTGCACACCCTACAATCGGAATATCTCGAGATCAGTAAAATATATTAGAATAATTTTTTCAGGCGTAGTAAAGAGATTCATATAGAAGTAAAAATTTTAATTTAAGAACATAAAACTATTTTAATATATAATTTTTATGGTACAAAACTTCATTTTCCCAAAATTTTACTTTTTTCAAAAAATCTGACCGTATATCTACATTTACGGACAAACTCTCTTCAATTTTTGCTAAAACTCTTAGAAATATCTACATTATAAAACGTTGTAGTTGGAATTTTCAAAAACCATCGTCAAAATTTTTTTATAGTTCCTTAAACCAATTTTTTTTTAAATTTACGATTTTCGGCCATTGCTGAATGTAGGGTACATATCCAAAATACAAGATAATTGCCGCTAAACACATTATCAATGGATTGCCTTTTGCGGTATGGGATTAAAGAGTGAATGTGTTAAACAAAGTTTCTTACAAAATTGAAAATAATAAAAATACTTTTTTTTAAACCATGCTTTTTTCAGGTCAATTTCAAAATTTTGATTTTTTAGCCTTTTTCCGACTTCAAGAATGAAAACCTTAAAAAAAATTTTAACCCAGTTTTACTTATAATTTTGTCAAGAGTGGAATGCTGGCCTTTAATTTCAAAATCTTACTGTAAACTAAAAAGATATAGGCGAAATACCAAAAAAAAAGTCAAAACAAAAACTATTTTGTTTCTTTAAAGTCAAATATCTTCTAAGCTATGAGAGATATGGAAACACATGTAAGGACATTATTTCTTTGCGTTTTTTTAGCTTAGCTTAAAGTGCCTTAAATTTTTAAAATCGGATAACATTGAAAAAAGTTACAATCCTCCGAAATTTTTTTGAGTACCAGGTGGTCCACTTTGGCCCACTGTAACTCCTCCCCTGCTTAAAACAGATGGCTACCGAGACACGCGTTATAAAGCCGGAGTCCTCCTCTAAAAATGTTCAAAGTTTCAGATAAATCCAATCAGCAGTATAGAAGCTCCAGATTTATTACCATTTATTTTGTAAAAGTCCCCACTGTGCAATATCAGTAACTAGTCCCATTCAGTTAATGGGACAAACAATTAGAATAAGATGTATTTGATGTTTGACCACAAACGAGGAGCACGAATTCGGAGAAACCGAAATTGCTATAAGTTGCCTCCGAGCAAGAGAGCATGGCAAGAGCGATGCCAAGATTCTTTCCTCAGTTATTTACCACAGCCACTGTTGCCAGAAATGCAGATTTATCTGCATTTTGCAGATTTTACCCCTCCAAAAAGACGATATGCAAATTTTAAGATTTTTGAAATTATGCAAAAAAAAAGAAGTTTAAGGAAAATAATATCTGAAAGAAAGCAATCTAATTCTGATTATGCTTTTCCAACTCTAAGTTCATTCAAAATATAATGCTTTTACCTCATTCATCGAAAGAAGTTTTAGTCAGGTAAAGTTGAATAAAACAAAAGTTCAAAGTCGTTTGGAACCTGAATCTTAAGTAGGTGTTTTGTTTATATTAGATTGCCTAAAACTTTAAAATTTCCACCGTTCTGACATATTGATATCTCTATATATGCTAACTAGAATGTATGGGATATTTATAGAATAAACTAAATACTCAATGAGACTTTAAATAATTTTCTCAATAGAGTTAAATTTACACCATTAAATATATCATAAAATTTGAGGCTTTATTGTTTTATTTGTAAATAGGATGGACAGGGAGGCATGGTGGGTGCCAAAAATGGTATGAAATAAAATTCAAGATAGTTTTTTTAAATTTTCTTCACTCCATTTGTTTTTCCAAATCAATGAGCAACTAAAAAATGTTTCATGAAATATTTCATCGTGTCCAAAGTCCATATATGTCGATATGTATGTATTTATCTTATAAGCAATTAAATTTGTTTATGTGTTTTTATGAAAAAACATTTATGATCACACCTGTATGTATTTAAGTTTCTTGAATAAATTGTTAATATGCTTAAATAATATGTACATACAAAATTGGTAGTAAAAATGAGTTTGAAGATTTTTTTAAGATTTTAAAAATAAAATGCAGATTTTGCGGATTTTTTCCTGTAAAAACGGTTAAATTTTGCAGATTTTAACTCTAAAAATTCTGGCAACACTGACCACAAGTCAATAACTACAATAAGCTGTTCAAGAACCTAATCATTTATCTTATCGGATAGTAGTATTTGCTTGTCATAATTAGACGATCGAGAACTGAAGAATTTATCTCGACGTAAAGCACGTTCTTACAACTAGCCGTAAATCGTAGTACATATTTGATTGTCGTAATTGGACGATTGAGAGCTGAAGTATTTAAGAACACGTTTTTACAACTAATCGTATTTAGGCGAGTGAGAATTATAAGTTTGTTGGTTTGCTGGACCTATTTGGACTAAGTTTTTTTTTATCTTTCAGGTGACTTGATCGAAAGTGTTCTTGAATAAAACTGGTCCAGCCGTTTAGAAGTTATCTCCTCACGATTTTAATTTAGTTTTTGTTCTTTGAAAGGTGACTTGATCTAAAGTCTTCTAAGATATGCTTAAAGAAAATCGGTTCATTCGCTTGGAAGTTATTATTGATTTTCTTCGCGGCTTTTTAAAATTTTTAATTTAATGTTATTTAAACATATTTTGAGTTCTAGATATTTAGAACTACATACATATATATGAAGTAGTTATTTGTATAAATATTTTTGTGTTTGACTGATTTACTATACCTCTTTAGGTATTTTTTTCTGTGACCTTAAAGAGGTCTAGTAAGCCACACACCAGACCATATTTGTTGGGTCACTGGCATCTTTATATGATTTTGGTGCAGAAGAAATAGATTTCAAATCCCCAAAAATCTACAGCGAAAAAATTGCTTTTCCCTGAGAAATCCCCTGGGGACTTTCACGAAATTTTTATCCCCAATCCCAAAAAAACAACTATTTTGGGACAAATCCCCAAAACTGGGAACGCTGATTCTAGTGACAGTATTTCGTTGTCTATAAGGGAGCATACCTTTAAAGTATCTGGACGGACTGAGCATACCTCAGCTGGGAAAATGAACTGAGCTACAAGGCTTACTAAAAGATTTTTAACCCCGCTATTAACAAATTTTAAGTTATCGATTAGAGTTTTCATCAGCAGATCTCAAGAGTTTCAGGTCCTAGGAAGCAATTTTTTTTTTTAGCGATTAGGAAGATTTTCGCTGTACTTAGATATAGTGGGAATATGAACCAGGGTTCCAAGGATTTTCGAAAATAAAATTTACGAGAAAAAGTTCCGATTGAGACCAAAATCTAATCACTCTTATGTGCTGTTTCCACAATGCCAACAAGCGACTTGAGTAAAATATTTGTATGGAAATCGCTCAAAAAACTGAGTGCTTTTCATATAAATTTTAGGCCAGCAATGCTTGCTTGCATTGTGGAAAAAACACATTAACCTAAAAAAAATTACAACGATTGCTGCGAATTTCATTAGAATTTATAGATCCGTTCGTAAAAAAATCGTTGGCGAAAAAAATTTTTCTTTTAATTACTCCAAATGTTCCTGTCATATTGATTTTCTTTATTCGACCGACTTTTAGCAGCGAAAAACAAAACTGCGTAGAATGCAGTAAAGTCGATCTTGAATTTGAAGGGTTTGTGATTTTTTGTGAATTTTCCAATATTTTCGATGATTTATTTTACACCAAAGTGCTGACTTTTTTTTCGAAATATTTATGTATTTGTTGGTGTCTCGAATTTTGGGTCACTTTCGAATTTTTCATATATCTTTAGTGAATCGAAATCAAAAAAAAAATTTTTTTAAACTTTTTTTAAAATTTTTGATTTTCAGTGAATTTCCGAGTTCCTTTTTTTGCGAAATTTAGAATTTTGGTGAATTAAATTTTTTTGCGAATTTTTTTGTGAATGAAAATCGAAAAGAAATGTTTTTGCTGGCATTTAAGATTTTTTTTTGGAGAATTTTGATAAGTTTTAGATTTGTACCGATTTTTAATTTATTTTTGATTAAAATTGTTTGTTTATACGTTTCAAAATTTTGATAATATATCGTCAAAAAATGGTTCGTATGGCAAAACGGCATAAAACTTTCTTAAAAATCGCTCGAATTAATAGAGCAATTTACTTTGTCCAAGACATCTTTCACTTTTTTTCTTTACGTAATATAATGTTTTTCTCTACAATCTCCATTTCGAAAAAAATGTAGTTACGAGGTTGAATTATGAAGAGAACGATATGAATTATATTTAATCTCTTTGGCACTTAAAATAGCTGTCAAAAAGGTACAAAATGTACTTCTATTCTCAATTACACTTATCCAGGTCTACTAGTTGTATGTGCTTTCTGTATGAGCTCGTGTTGCATGTTTCAACATGTTTTGCATTGCCAGCTGCAACATGTAGTTGCAAGCACATGCAACAGCAAATGTTTGATAATGTTTGGTTGGTTGGTTTGAGGTGGAAATTGTTGTTAAGATATTTTCCGATTAGTTGAATTTTTCAAACGATCATCGTTAGACTGGACGGGGCCAATAGAAAAACAGTTTAATACATTCAAAACTAATTTACACTTGATTACACTCGAAACATTGCAGTTCTATTGTATTTTTGTATTGAAAAGAATAAAATTAAGAACTTATTTTTTTTAATATCAACTTTATGTTTTTCTTTAAGTTTTAATTCGAAGCGATTTTTTATTTTTACGAGATGCACTGCGTTCGAGTTTTAAATTCATACTAAACGACACGTTTTGTTAACAATTGTTTAGAGCAGCAGGCCAAAAAAATTAATTCTTCTTGTTGTTACTTTGTTAATAAAAACACATAAATTAAGTTATAAACAAAAGAAATAAAACATGAAAATTAATAAATTAAATAAAGCCCTCCTGCTTGTTTATTTTAAGTTAAATTCAAAATATAAAAAAAACAGATTTAAAATGTTATTTTGTGTTTTTTTTTATTTTCATTTCAATTCGTAAATTTTTTTTTAATTTTGTTGTAAACTGAAATTATTTCAATTAGTTTTCGAAATGCTTTCAAGTTGAAATTAATACCATTTTAAGGCGTAAAATTACACTTGAAATATCTAAAGTTATTCGAATTTTTTACAAGTGTTAATTGTGTTAATCTTAGCAAATCTGACTGTTTGTTAATCTTATATAACACAGATTTATGGTTTTATATTTAAAAAAAGTGTGATAAAATTTGCTAAAAATTAACATGGAAGTCTATTTTGTATTAAAAAGTTAAGCTTTTCTTTGATAGACATTGAGATGCAAACATGTAATTACGACTATTTACATAAACATCTTCTTTTCGCAAAAGAGGTTAATCAATAATTTTGAAAACAATATTTTTACTTCTTCTGACTTATATGAGACTTTTGCTTTCTATTTAATTTTTTAATTCTATTTAATTTTTTTCCGACGGTTTGCATCCAGGGATGCCAACTTAGTCCTTTTCGGGCTTGATTTTAGCCCCATTTTCAAAAAATTTTGCGCGTTCTGTGTTCCAAAAGTTGGCAACACTGTTTGCATCGAAGTTTAATTAATGGTCTGGTTTTGCAAAACCTTTCAAATTTGTACGAATAATAGCGAAAATTCGTTTGCAATCAAAATTTTTTCGTACAAATTTCGAACTTTTTGAAATGTTTTAATTAAATCAGGGTAATTTCTAGGGATATAACGATACGCCGTTTTGCCGATCCGATACCGATACTTAAAAATAAATATCGCCGATACCGATTCCGATACCGATACGAATATTGAAATTGAGTTAAAGTTTAGATTAACAAAACTCAAGTGCAATTTTTTTATTATACAAAATTACAGTGTAAGAGATTATTAATATTTAAAATTGATATTAACCCAGAATAAAAAATTGCGAGTATTTTTTAAGAGCTACATTTTCTTTGCTTCCAAAAAATTTTTATTAAAAATATGCAGATAACACAGTGCAACAGTCCAAAAAACACACGGACTTGACAGTATAGATTCGATTGTACTACCACGGGGTAGTAAAACCCTATACTTAGCTTGGCGAATTTGGTGACCAATTTCGTTTTATGGACCTCCAAAGTTTTGGAAAATCAGCGGGCCCTCAAAAAAAAAGTGTCATCAACTTTTGGCCAACAGAAAACTCAAACTCGGTTATACCGCTTAACTATATATGGCAATAATGTAGCTAAGAGTTCGCTAAACAGATTTTATTACCATTTTATGCCAAAAAATAATTTTGTCCTCAAAAGTTGTTCAGCTCTACCGTAACTATAAGTTGGCCAAATGTTGTTAGTTAAAAATTACAAGTCGCTGTAAGTTATTCTGAAAAAAAGTGAAAAAACATTTTTTTCCTTAACTTTGTCAACAAAAAGTTAACGAAAAAAATTGTTTGGCATGAAATGTTAAAAAAAATCTATTAAACAGACTCTTAGCTACATTATTGGCCATATACAGTTAAGCGGTATTATAAAGTTTGAATTAGCTGTTGGCCAAATACTGATGACACCGTTTTTTGAGGCCCCACTGATTTTTAGAAAATTTGGAGGTCCATAAAAAAAAATTGGTCACCAAATTCGCCAAACTGAGTAAAGTGTTTTACTACCCCATTGTAGGACAATCGAACCTGTACTGTCCAGTTCTTATGTTTTTCCAAAAGTCTTTATTTATCGCATAGTGTAATTAGTAGAAAAGCAAGAAAAAAATTTTAATTCCTTTATAATTTTAAAAAATTCTCGCCATACTCGCGTTAAAAAAATTGTGAAAATGGGTAATTTTTTATCCTCTTTTCTTGAGGAAAAAATCATTATAGAACACCGAAAAAGAAATTTGTCCGAGCATCGCTTCCAATTCGGTGATTGGTAATCGAAAAACAGAACTTCTTGCAATGGCAAGGATATGTAAAACTAATTAGAAATGATCCAAATTTGCAATACTTCCGGATCGCGAATTCTACATTTTCATGACTTCTTTGGAGTGTCTTTTTTTGCTGCAATAAGATTTAAAAAACAACGAATTGAATTTGAATTCATGGTAAAATTAACAAAAAAAATAATTTTTTTACAAAATAATAGTATAAAATATTATTAATTTTTAAAATTGATATTAATAAGATTTAAAAAATAACGAAATGAGTTTAGTTCATGGTAAAATTAACAAAAAATAAATAATTTGTCAGAAAAAAACTCTGAAAAAATGTTTAAAAGTATCGTCGTATCGACAGTAAAATATCGCCGATACCGATGTATCGGAAAATCTGAAATATCGCCGATATATCGGTATCGGTATTCGTTACATCCCTAGTAATTTCCTATCAACAATATTCAGTTAACTCAACAAACGCGCTCCGTTGGATTAATGAAATAAGTTTCGTTAAAATTATTTTAGTGAAAATTTCACCTGATTTTGTTCCAATAGAATAATAACTCAAAATACTCGTTTTTACAAAATATTTGTATGAAATTTTTACGCATATGAATAATGATATGACGATTAATTCTGTAATATTAGCTCAAAAATAAAGTTTTTTGAGTTATGACTCTATTGCAGCAAAGGTTCGATATGTATATGAAATGATTTCATTGATCAAATGTAATAATTTCGCTGAGCTAATAAAAATATTTAATTATTTTGACGAAGTTATTTCAGAATTTTAATGCAATTATTTCATTATTTTGACGAAATTATTGCATAGTTTTAATGAAACTATTTCATTATTTTGACGAAATTATTTCAGAATTTTAATGCAATTTTTTCATTATTTTGATGAAATTATTGCATAATTTTTATGAAATTATTTAATTATTTTGACGAAAGTATTGCATAATTTTTATGAAATTATTTCATTATTTTGACGAAAATATTTCATAATTTTTATGAAATTATTTCATTATTTTGACGAAATTATTTTACAATTTAAATGAAATTATTTCATTATTTTGACGAAGTTATTGCAGAATTCTAATGAATTTATTTAATTTTTTTGACGAAATTATGTCGGAATTTTAATGGAATTATTTCCGTATTTTAATGAAATTATTTCAGAATTTTAAATGAATTATTTCATTATATTAATGAAGTTATTACATTGTTTCAATGAAATTATTAAATTATTAAAAAGGGTCATTAAGCAAAACTTTTCTGTCGACTATTTTAATTTTTTTGGACAATTCCATGCCACAAATAGGTATGATAGATACCAAAGGCCCTGATTCACCAGCCTACACGATCGCACTATTCATTCACGGGAAAATTTTACAAAAGTCTGATCGACTTCAAAAAATCGTTTCAAAATGGCGTTGTAGGTGCCACACTATTGTACAAAAATGGTGCAAAAACATCTGTTTGTATTGTGCATGGTGAAATAAGTATACTGGTGGCCGCATAAGCGCAACAAATACGATAATACAACAAAAAACTAAATAATGCTTGTCAAAAAAAAAACAATTGCTTATACGTGGGTTATGCACAAAACTACCAGAGCAAAAAATAATCAGCTGACGTTATGCTGCCACCTGTATAGTATACTTATTACACTATGGTATTGCGTAGACACATAATCGCATGGAAACTATAATTTTATGAAAATTTTCATAAAATTTTGCCAAAACGCACGACTTGCCAAAAATATCTGTTACACAGTTGCATTTTTAGTCCACACTACCATACTTTTCTTGCACACATGTCATATTTGGCAGATCGCGCTATTGTGTAGAATAGTGAATCATGGCCTTAATGCACATCAGATAAATTTGTAATGTTGATGGCATCTCAAAGTATCGAACTCAAACTCTTGATTTTCATAATTTGCTACTTCTTAATTACTTTAGCCAACACCACTATCAAAATAATGTGCGGCTCTATTCAGTGATGTTAACCGTACAGTAATTACCGTTTTGTACGGTAAAAAGGTAGCAAGGTAATTTCATTAAAAATACCTTAATTTCAATAATTTTTATGTTAGGAAACTCAATTGACAAAATTACGATTTCCATAAAACAGACAGACATTTTGAATCTTTGCATCTGTATCAAAATCGAAATTTTTATCAATTGAGTTCCCTTATTTAATTGTGAATAAAATGAAATCGATATTAATAAAACATGGTTTTTTGTGGTCCACTTTTAAGTATTTTATTGTCCACCAATATGGGTGAAACATATCGTCAGCTTATTATTGGTTTGGCTCACCGAACATTAAAAACAACATGTTAGGAGTGGATTATGGAAAAAATTACAAAAAAATCCATCATGTATATATTCAGAAAACTTTCGGGAAACGTTTTATGTCGTTTTTCTCCATTCCGAGTTTGTGGCAATGCGCCAAACCAATAATAAGCTGACGTTATATAGTTCAAAAGGTATTTTTCTCTAGATATTAACAAAAAATTTTTTTTGCTGAAAACCGGTTACAAATAAACAAGGTTACGGCTCAAGTGTCCGAACTTCGACCTCCGGGCGAGCTCTTAGTTCAAAGAAATTGTTCATGAATACTGCAGTTGTTTTGATTAAAAACCTTTCCGACCGATAATTTCTTCTTAAAAACGGCAATTTTTCAGTGACCGTACGGTAATAAAAAAATAAAAGTTAACATCACTGGCTCTATGAGTGTATAATAATAAGAAAACGTACAACAACAACAATCATACAAAACTATTTTTGTTGTTCGCCTTTGGTCTGGACACGGTCAAAATGCTTGACAAGCATGTTAATAGTATGAGTGAAAATTTGTTAGTATGTGTGACACCGACGAAGCTTGATGGAAAATAAAAAATTTAGATTTTTGGCATGTTTGCTGTCACATACTTGTGCGTGTATAGTGTTAACCCATCAAGTCTGAAAAAATTTTCTTTAACAAACAAACGAACAGCACAAAATCAAACTAAAAATGAATGCTTGTTAGATCATCAAGCATAAAAATTTTACACAACAAGCACATGTACACGATTTTGAAATGAAGCATTTTGACCGTGTCCCCTTTAAAATAAATAAATAATATTGTGTTTTTCATAAAAGAAAATATATATGTATGTGACTTATTGCATCGTTATTACATAAATGCAATGAAAGCTTTCATCAAATCTATGAAATATGTTTCTGTGAAATTATGACATGGAAAAATTTTCAATATATTTTTAACCAACTTCAAAAAAAGGAGAAAGATTATCAATTCGTCATGTATTTTTTTTATGTATGTTCCCTCAAAATTCCGCCATTTATGAACCGATTTCGAATTATTTTTTCTCTATTCAAAAGGATGTACTTCCAGATTGGTCCCGTTGAAAATTGGGCGGGGTCCCGCCCATAGAAAGTAACTAACCTTTTCAACTACTTCTACTCAACCGATTCTTATGAAACTTTACACACACTTTAAGCTTTTGTTTAAATACTACATCAGGATCAAAAAAGTGAGCTGTGCCACGCCTATGCAAAGTAAATATTCTTTTTCAAAAACTTCTACTAAACCGACTCTTATGAAACTTTGCATGCACCTTTAGTTATCGTTACAATACAATATTATGTTTAGAAAAGTGGGCAGGGCCACGCCCATGAAAAGTAAATAAGCATTTTAAATACTTCTACCTAGCCGTTTCTTATGAAACTTTGCATACATATTTAGTTAGCGTTACATACAACATTGTGGCTAGAAAAGTTGACAGTGCCACGCCCATGAAAAGTAAACATTCATTTTTACTACTTCTACTTATACGATTCTTGTGAAACTTCACACACACAATTAGTTCTCGTAAAAGTTCATGATGATAAAATATGGGGGCGGTACCAATTTAAATATATTGCCGACCTTTAGGGCTTCTGTAAATACAAAAGCTTTTCTCATTTTGAAAGTTGTATGCAGCAATAATTTTGAAACATATTTGAGTTATTTTTTATACAAATTTGAAGCGTTTAGAAACAAATTTTTTTTACAAAATCTGTTCGAATTTTCAGTAGCCGACTGGCAACGCAACTGAAGTTCGTCTGCTATCCATAGTCGACCCATAAATAGTTGAAAAAGAATCTTATACATAAATAGGCCACACACTTTTTTGTCGTATAGTTTTAAGTACCTTATTGAACACCAATATTGATGAAACATATATGGTTTGAAAGGTATTTTTCTCTGGATATGCACAATCTGGTGTGTTCTGTATTTCATGTGGAATTAAAACGTGCGGAATTATCAAAGCATTGTTGCTATAAATATTAATTTGCAACAACAATGCTTTGCTAATTCCGCACATTTTAATTCCGTATGAAATACAGAACATACCCGAATATATTTTGTTGCATAAAAAATCGGTTACAATCAAACCCGGTTACGTATAAAGTGGTCGAATTTTGACCACCGGGCGGCATCCTAGTATTTATTTCTTACTTTTCATATCATAATATTGTTTTCTAATCATGATGTTGCATTGTCACGGTTATACAATGCATATCGTCATATGATTTCAAAAAAGCCCTAAGTTACAAAGAAATCAAAACCGACTTTTTGATTGATTATGATGCACCGTATCATAATAAATGTTATTACGACTCTCTTGCCAAGCTTTACTCCTCTATTTGTCCCTGTAAAATTGTTATTGTAAGCAGCGTGACCGTTTTGCGACTAAAGTGGCAATTTGCCATTTTTTTTAACTACATTGCCACTTTTAGTGCCGCTTTTTTAAAATTACCTAGATCTGCCACCTTTTATAACATTATGCCCCTTTCTGCCCCTTTTTTATGAAGTGATACTTCTTGTTTTAGTATGAGTTTTTTTACGGTACGAAAGTGTTTTTATAAAAAAATCTTAAGACAAAAATGTGTTTTTGAGTCCATGATTTATAAAGTCATGAAAAAAAACCATTTTGAAATAGTTTATGAGTTGAGATCTATAAATATTCATTATTGCACTAAAATTATTAGAAACTAAGACCCTGATTCACTTACACGAACAAGAACTAGCAAATCGTTCTTGCATGAAAAGCATGCAGATTTAAATATTTTTAAAGTGATTTTCATGCAAAATTTTGAGTGAACGTTAGATTTATTTTTACTAAATCAACCCCTAAGATAAAAGTAATAATGACGTTTTGAAATTGTACGAAATTCGAAAAATTCACTAATTTTTATAATGAAACTAATAAGTCGTTTCCCCATATATCTTTGGTTTTCGCAAATAATTATGCATGTTATAAAATACATTCTTTGTAGGATAGCCAAGAACGATTTTATTTAAAACCATAGTAATTTTTACATTCACACGAATATTAGTGCTAAAACGTAAAAAAAACACTAATAAGTGTGTGACAGGGCAACATTTCTTATACATAAAAGCAACAATTAAAGATGAAAGTCCATAACACAAAGCGTCAAAGCTTTCACACGTTTTACGCATTCCACGCTTTTCAGCGTTTCAAGTTACATGCCACACCTTTTACGCAGAAGTTATTTTGTTATTTTATGATCGGAAATATTTTTAAACTGTATTACAAGAGCAAAATAGTACAATATACAAACATAATCATCGATAACATTGAAAATAAAATATCAATGGCTATAAAAAAAAGCTAACCTGTTAGCACGCCGCTGATGACTCTTACAAAAGTAGAAAGTAGACCTACTTTTTGCGTTGGACGCGGCAAGGCGTCATGCTTTGTAAATTGATACGTATAACTACACTGATTCAACTTTTTTGACAGCAGCATATAACGTAAAAAAGCGTGTAACGCGTGTTATGGACTTTCAGCTTTATTTTTGACCGATACCAAAAAACGGAGAATACTATTTGTGGTACTATGAATTTGTTTGTATTTTTTATGTATGCTCTCTCATCTCTCTCCGCCATCTATAGACCATTTTGGTCCACTATTTAAAATTTTTATATTGAACTTGTTATCTGGCTGCCTTTCTCTTTTCTTTGCAGTCTGCTATAACTACGTATGTATGCTTGTGTTGTTTATATCATTCGTTAGAAAGCGGCGTACTCTTTCTTTTTTAGATAGAAAAACCATCAAAATTGATTCATTTTATTTCAAAAGCATTATATGCCCTAGAAATTCATTCAATACTAGAATTTGGTTCAGTTATTCCCTTTTTAAAAAAGTTGTCCCTTTTTTTCGAAGAATCCCCTTTTTGGTGCCACTTTTTAAAAATTTTCAACGGTCACCCTGATTGTAAGTATTCGTGACCTGTCCATGGCTCAGTTCTTCATATTAAAGTGTTTTTTTTTTGCTTCTGCTGCAAAATTATTTCAATGTAACTTAGGGCTTTTATGAATTCATATGACGATATGCAAAGTTTCATAAGAAAAAGCTGACAAACAAAAGTGAAAATAAATAAAAGCTTTTAAAAGGTCAATCTCCCTCAACACCATGTGGATCAAAAGTTATTTTTGACAGATAGTTTCTTTTAACGATATAAACACAAACAATAGGTCTGTTTCTTTACATGACCGAAGTTACCCGATCTTAACCGAAAGCTGTTTTCAATATAAATTTTGTATCGAAAAGAGCTTTCGGTTAAGACATATTCCGCCTGTTCCCGTACGTGCACAAAGTTACACAAACTTACCCAAAAGCTTTTTTAAATACAAATTTTGTATTGAAAAGAGCTTTCGGTTAAGTTTGGGCAACTTTGTGCACGTACGGGAACAGACTGAATGTATGTATTTCTAACACTTCAATAGCTTTTGTTTCATCTTTGTTACAAACAAAATTAACATGAATGATGATTAATTTTTTAGCACTTCAGGTCTCATTTGGCGGCAATAAAACATGAAATAAATGAAATAATTTTTTTTTTCTTTTGCCAACTTAAACAAATGAATGGTTTATTTACAAATTCTTTAATTATTGATAAGAAATATTGTGTTTGAGCTTCTTTGTATCCAATAGACAGTTTTTAATATTCGTCAAGTAAATATTCACATTTGCGGAAACAAAATTATTGAAACCAAATTAATAGTAAAAGTTTTTCTATACAACTAAACACAAGCTTTACTTTTTTTTAATGTTTAATGTTTTGTGGGCAGATTTTTTTAATAAATAAAAATATTACTACGTGTTCTTTCATCGAATTCTTTATATAGTTTTATTGTTTTGTTTTTAATTATATTTTTTCTAATTTTTTGGGTTTTATATAATTTTTTAAAAGAAATATTGTTTATTGGTTTGTACACTGAGAGAATTTCGGTTCATAAGTCCAATGAAACGGCGTCGATAGATTTTTTCACCGGAAATCGACAAATGCGGTAGATTTGAATATGCAAATCTACTTGCAAAAACTCTTTTATCAGATCAAAAGCGTCAGCTTGGCATATGTTTGAATTTTTCATAAGCCCGAGATGACCCACTTTGGGATCTTGTGGCTCCGCCCTCTTTTAAGATACAAATTCCAAACTCCAAACTTATATTCAACAACACCTCCTTCAATGCCATATGAAATTCTATAAGAATCCTGCAGAAACTGGAGATTTATTTAAATTTTTTCCGAAATCCCCCACTGTGCAGCGGCAACAGATCTAATTAAAGATTGCGCACTCCCATAAAAAAATAAACTGTCACTTGCATTCAATAATCAAATCCATACTTATTATTTCTTATTATTTCTTATTATTATTTTCTTGCTCTCATTTTCGACATTTTTAAAAGCCCTGTCACATTTGATTTAATCAATGATGTGTGGTACCACGTATTGCTTTAAAAGCCAATTTTCATTTGCTACCAAACATTAAGGAAAAAAAAGATAATAATTTTTTTCATTTAATCATTATGGGCCAAAATTTACAGAATTGACAGAAGAAATATATAAAACTTCAAGTCAGGCGATAAGTTAAACAACAAGCGTTTTCTAAACGTTTTTCTCTTAACAATTATTGCACAGGTGGGTGGATTTATTGTTGACACCGTTAAAGGCTTCTGGTCCTAAAGAGTGACTGACGGACTGACTGAATAAAATGAATGCATGAACAGAATGTTATTTTAAAGCAAAAAGAAAAAAAAAGGAAAAATCCAATAAACACCATCTATAAACAAGAAAAAACACACACTTGGGTTCTTAATTTAATGATCTTGGAAAGATAATAAACAGAAAATTTTTGACATTTTTAAAAGCTCTACTCTGCTTTGCACTCACGGTATAGTTCCAAGGTGTGCGCTTGTACGTGTAAAATAAACTCAAGAATTTCGTACTGTCTATAGTGGAGCTGAGAGAGTGAATTTTTTATGGACAAGAGAAGTAAATAAATTCAACCGCAAACGTTTGAATGACGTACCGACAGTCAAATGAAATTTATAATAGGAAAAAAAAATTTTTGTTGTTAAAGAAAATTTATTATGCCGGCTGTTGGATTTTTTAGTTTTTCCTAAAAATTCGTACTGGCATGTTTGTCTAACCGAGCTTGGCTAACTTGCTGGATGACTGAGAGCCTGACTGAGTGAGTGAGTCTCCATTGTGGCTTTAATATTAATGTTGTTGATTAAGGCTGGTGATTAAAATGACGTTTGTAAAATATTGTAATGGCTTCATTATGGCAACAAATCAAACCCACTAGTTTTTCATTAAACAAACAACATCAAAGACAATAAAACATAGAAAGAAACAAAAAACAAAAATGAAAAAATGGGGGAAAAAAGTTTATTAAAGGGACACTTTAGGTAGAGAGAAGTTATAAATTAAAGGAAAGATGCACTTTAGTTAACAAAGTTTTTTTTTTTGGTGGATCTTGGCTACGACCAGATTTAAAAGAGAATTTGATAAAAGTATTACACCTTTCAAGATCGTTTTATGCTCTACACTTCTAACTTTGGGAGTAAATGAATCTTACACAGTAATCTTCATGACTTTTACAACGTCCGATCGACTCGAAAATTCAAAGATAGAGTAAGTTCGTGTAAATGTGGGATATGCGGCTAATGTGGTATAGCTGCTTTTCTCCCAAACTAAGAGCATACACATCAGTGATGGAAAATACAGATTTCGATATGGCACTGAACTTTAACTTAAAAAGTACTTTTTTCACCTTAATGGTACTTTTTTAAGTAGATATTCTTAATTATTAAACAAAATAACCATTCGTGACATTTGAATATAATTTTAATATAGGAAGTCACTGATTTCATCCCAATTTTCGAAAATCGAGTTTTCATCAGATCTAGACGTTTTGAGGTCATGGGAATATATCCTAAATATTTTTACGATGATGTCCGTATGGGTGTATGCACGTGTGTGTGGAAATGTGTGTGTGTGTGTATGTAAGAATGGCTTAACCGCTCGGAACTATATTTACGGCATTCTAAGTGCAATGATCTTACTTAGATTTCGGTTAGGTAGATTTTTAAAATTTTCGGAAATAAAAGTTTAAAAAAATTTTTTTTTTCAAATAAATTTCAAAGTACTGAATCAATCGATCGACTTCAATCAGCTCTTAAAGTCAAAAAAATCGACTGTTGCAAATTTTATTAAAACCGATTGATTCGTTCGAGAGATATCGTTGACGAAAAAAGCGCATTATTTTAATAACTCAAAAAGTTCTTGTCAAATCGATTATCAGGATTGATTTCGAATGCGGATGAAATGCAAAATGTGTGCTGATTCTCAAGGAACTCCGCATTTCTACAAAAACTCTATTTATGTTGTCAAAAAGCTGGAGTGATAGAAAAGCTATACATTTTCTTTCAACCCTTTGCAGTTAAGTTTAGTGGTAAGTTCAACGGATGGCCTTCAAGGTCTTCCGTATTCCATATTCTTTTTTTTTATTATTTCCGCGGTTTTGTGAATCACTTTTTGATGGTAGCACTCATTCTTTATTATTCGTAGAATTTTATTTTTATTTCACTAGAAATACAAATTCTGAGAATAACGTAAGAAATGAAAACTTTTAATATTTTCATTTCGAGTAAAACACAGAACAGCCTCCTTATTCTGTAACTCGCTAAAGCTAAATCTCTATCGCTAAAAATCTATAAAGTCGATTTATCAATTTTTGGCTATGAATACAATTTCGCTACGTGAATTGCTAAATTAAGCAATGTCTTAAAATTGAATCCGTCGAAATTTTAGTGTTTTATGTCATCGCCAAAAATGTTTAATTTTGTATTTGTTTAGCATTTTAGCGATCGAGCTTTAGCTTTAGCGAATTACGGAATAAGGCGGCAAGTCCCACTATATTAGTTTTCAGAAAGTATATTTCCAATGAGAATTTTGCCAATAAATTAATTGAACGGCTTTTAATTTCATTTAGATTTAATCGACAGAATATAAAATTAATAAGCCAAAAAAAAATTTTTGTACTTTCTATAAAATTATTTGATTTTATTACAATTTTTGTAAATATTTTTTAACTTTACGGATTGGAAATAGTACTTTTTACGTTCGGTGGGTACTGCGGTGTTTTGAAAATAAAAAAAGTACTGAAAATATTACAATAGTACTGAATTTTCCATCACTGATACACATAACAGTATCAATCTTAATAGTTTGATGCTCCCATAAAATGAAGACTGCGTTAGTGTATTAAGGGCAATATACACAGTCAATCAGCTTGATGTCAGATTCGTGTACGTGTGCTGGACGAAAAATCAAAACCAAGTAGATTTTCCATCAAGCGTCGTCGGTGTCACTAATACTAACGAAATTTCACACATACTACTACCACGCTTGTCAAGCATGTTGACCGTGTATATTGCCCTTTAGATATTTACATGTCATGAAAATAGCTGTCAAATATATGGGTAGTCGCATGTACTCTGTGTACTTGTGTACTCTGTTAAAAATTTAGTTTTTTTAACAAGTGTTTTAAACTTCGTTTTTTAATTTTAAAATTAAAGGTGAATATTTTATTTTTGAAGAACACATGCATCGATAGTGCTTATTTAGCGTATTTTTTTAATGCAATAACACAATGCTACAAGAAAAATTCAAAGGGGTACCACTATATATTTTTTGATGTGCTATGGTCCCCTAACTACAAAAACAGTCGAAATTTTAAATTCTATGGATACATTTTTTTACTTAATTTCTTCAATTAATTTTTTAATTATTTTTTAATATACTCAATGGTTTCAGCATTATTCAGACCGCAATTATGAAAAATATAATTTTTATGCAAAATTAAAAAAAATTTTTTTTGAGAATGTATAAAAATTGTAAATTGCAAAATGTTAAAATTTGTATTCACTGACTATAAAGCTTCATATACCACAAATAAAATAAGCTTTATTTCATGAAAATCGATGGATAAATATTGATTTTATTCACAATAAAGTGAAATTTCCTAATTTTTGCAAAAAATCGAGCTTTGGCGACGCTACTCCACCAATTTTATCATAACTTGAAAAAGGGTGGTCCAATTTTATTACAAAAACCACAAAAAAAGCTTTAAACAAAACTACCTTTAAGCTGCTTGAATATTATTTGTTTACAAACTCTATAGTTTCGGAATTATTCAGACCGCAATCATCAGAAATATTTTTTTGTGCACAATTGGAAAATATAAATTTTTTAAAAATAAATAAAAAAATCGAAAAAGGCAAAAACTTAAAATTTTTATTAACAAATCATAAAGCCACTTATATGACAAATAAAATAAACTTGATTTCATGAAAATTGGTGGATAAATATTGATTTTATTCATAATAGAGTGAAATCAACTGATTTTTGCAAAAGTTGCAAATATTTACACTTTACAAGCAAATCAATTTTATTTTTAAATAACAATATTCTAACAGCTGATTCTGGTAAAATCTGCCGAAAAATATATACATGTATCCTTTTGAAAGTTTAGATCTGGGATCAGTTTAATGGGGGGGGGAGTTAAATTTTACCCCCTTTTGCACATAGTTATACTGACTCCCCATAGTATATCTTGTAGGCCTTACGTTTAACGTATAAAATGTATTGAGCTTTTTTATGTAAAAGACCACGGTTAACAGTTTTGTAGAACATTTTAACCCTCTATCTCTTCGGCGTATGGGTCGGTTTGGTCCCTAAATAAATAAGGGACAAAAAACTCCCCTTCAGAGGCAGTATAGCGGGCTTTTTGTTCCACAAAAATGTTCCTCGTGGTGTTTTACATAAAAGCGTTGAACTTATCTTACACCTTAAAAGTAAGCCCTACAAGATATTCAATGCCGGGCGATTCAGTATAACTATGTGCTACAAAGGGGAAATTTAAGTGCCTCTAAAATAAATTCTCGATATAAACTTTCAACCGACGCGCCGATACACGTATGCATTTTTTTGGTGGCCTCTACCAAAATCAGTTATTAGAACCTTGTTATTTAAACAAAAATTTGATTTTGTTATACAGTGTAAATATTTGAAATTTTTGCAAACATTAGGCGACTTCATTTTATTATGAATAAAATCAATATTTATCCATCAATTTTCATGAAGGTTAGGTTAGGTTAGGTTGAACAGGCTGCCGGTTTCTAAAAACCGGCCCACTTGGGTCCTTTGGTCCCTTTGTGATGCCTGGGATGGATAGTAGAGGTTGGGTCGGTGTTAAACCAACCCAAGGGTCGTATCAATGAATTTATTCCCATAATGTCGCATTCCCCCAGGTCTGCTAGTGACGGATTTCTAAATAGTGCTGGACCTCCATAGAAAAGCTGCTTGCCAGTCTCTTCCTCCTCCTCGTTTTGACAACTTCTACAGAAATCGTTAATCTTCTGGCATGGACACCAATGAGACAGTGCCCTGTTATGACCGCTACGAGTATACGCAGCTGTTGACGAGGAAGCCCCAGTATGGTTGCACATCTTGCGAAGTTATATCGGGGCCAGGTCGATCTGTAAACCTCACAAGTGATTTAATTTGTCCATCTGGCTTGCACTTCTCCAAATAGTTGGTGCTGAATTTGTATTTTGCAGCTTTTTAGCGGGACACCTACTAACCAGTCGATGTAATTTTCATGTAGGTGGGCACCAGCCTTGGCTAGACCGTCCGCTATAGTGTTACCGAGCATCCCCGCATGGCCCGGTACCTAGAAGAGCGAGCCCTAGGTTGGCATGTCTCGCCATCTCATTCGGAGATGGCCGGCATTCTTTAACCAATTCCGATGTTGTGTAAACACGAGATAGAGCATACCAGATAGAGCTACCGAAACATGTCAGTTCAAACCCCCTGCAGTCAAATTTTTCTTTGTCTAAATGCTTCACATTTATACCTAAATAAAAATATAATTTGAAAAAATTGAAAAATTAAATTAAAACCGAACTCAAACCAAAATAATTTAATTTCTTTGGATATGAATTTAATTTCTTTAGATATAAAAAAAAAATAATGCTAGAACGGTCTAAATTTAATTTTATTCCAAGTTTTCTAGTGTTTTTTGTAATTAAGTTGGACTGCCCTTTCCCAACTTATGATGAAATCGATGTAGCAGCCTCTTGAAATATCAAAATTTTAGAAAAACTTAAAAAAACGCATCGACACAATTTTAAATTTCGACAGTTTTTGTAGTTAGGGGACCAGAACAGATCAAAAACTATAGAGGTCATGACAAAAGTTTCATTTTATTGCATAGTGTAATCCATGCAACATTCTACGAAAAAAACTTTCGTAGTTACCTTTTTCGTAGAATATAATAAACTTTCGTACATATGGCGAAAAATAATTTAGGCAATATTTTTTTTTTAATTTACGAAAGTAACGAAAACCTTTCGTAAGTCCCAGTCCACACGTACAATTTTTGTTACAACAATTTCTTAATTTGTGGGAGAGTGTTGAGATAGAAATATATACCATATCTATTCCTCTCCCGCTTTTTCTCAGTGAAAAATGAAGAATTGCTGCAACAAAAATTGCACGTGTGGCCCGGGACTAAAAGTTTTTCTTTGTTAAAAAAACATATTTTAAATAATTAAATAAATTAAAATTATTTGTTATAAATTGACATATTTTTTCAGATGTAAGTAAAACAAATTTTTGGTACATATAAAATAAGTAGAAAGTGGGTCAGTGGGTAGAGTACTTGCCTTGGCTGAGCTAAACTTTTGTTTACTTTTAATTTGTAATTATATTCCTACATTTGGTATATTTTACGAAAGAATTTTGTGGTGCGAAATTACGAAATATTTCGTAATATGTACGAGCATTTTCGTGCATATGTTGCATAGATTTTTTTCGTTGTACTATTTATATTTAACAAATTCTTGTGAAATTGTAGACATTGCGTTAATGTACCATTTCATTATAACCGATTCTTATGCAACTTCACACACACACAGTGAACTCCAACTTTCTTTTGTAAGGCGACTTATAGTGAAATTTTACGTAAGATCTATATTTAGCACAAAATACCGTCATAAAATCTGGTGTTTTGGGAATATTTTAGTACTAATTATGATTAACTACGAAATTAACCCTTAAACACATTTTTAGTTTTGAATTTTATAATAAAAAGTTTTGTGACATATTTTACCGGCAGTAATAATAATCCAAACACCAAAATCGTTTGTTTAATAGCAAGACTAAGTATACATTCCCTTAAATAAATTCCAAATTGCAGAAACTTCTGCTCAATTACCTTTTCCAGAAAATATATAACAGCATATTGGCGGCGTTAATATATTGTCACGTCCGTTAGGCATATTTAAGTCGTGTTGCGCTGAGCATATTTGACTTCATTTAGTTTTATTTCTTGCAGCATAGAGTGTATAAAATGTAATTGCCAATTATTGCACGCCTGCTGGCAACAATAGAAACGCAGAAAAATGCACTAGAACGTGTATGTTCAAGTATGGTTTTGGCAATAAACATGATTTCTGTTTTTTAAAGCAATTAATCATACGAGGAGGATTGGGTAGGAAAATTTTTCGCAGTCGCAAATTCGACTTCGACATAGATAATCAGAATAAATAGGGTTTTTTTTGCGAGTTTTTACAGTTTTGAACAAAAATGTGAAAGGTTCTATTCCCATATAACATAACGCCATTTTTAGAATTTTTGGCTCACTTCCCCACCCCCGTAATGCTTTTTAAAAAAATTTCAGTATAAACTCTCATTTCTGTAACAAATCCTTATCTACCTGTCACCCTAAATATGATACGAACGAAATATGTGAACAGCGCCATAAAACGAACATATGAAATGAAAAAGTGTTGTAGTTATAAATAAGAAATCTTTAAAACGGGGGAAAAAATCGGCCAACACGAGCAAAAGTCGCCAAAACGGAAAAGAGTTGCCAAAAGGTAAAAGTCACCAAAACGGAGCAAAAAACGGAAAAAAAGTTTAACAGAAAAAATCGCCGAATCAAAAAAAAAACGCCAAATTGGAAGATGAGGTATAACTAGAAAAAAAAAAAAATAATAGAACGGAAGACCGTCATCAAAACAAAATAAATTGAAATGAAGGGTTCCGTACGAATACCATATGCATACTACGTATAACCCTTTTTTCGCTTTGGCGATTTTTATTTATTTCTTGGCTCTTTTATTTCAGCGTATTTTGTTTCTTTTTGCGAACTTTTTTGGTTTCGGCGATTTTTTCGTTTTGCCATTTTTTTCTGTTTTTCGACGGTATTTTTAGCTTGGCGATTTTTTAGTTTTGGCGCTTTTTTCGTTTTTTGGAATTTTTTTGTTTGTTTTTTCATATTTTTTTGTTAGTTTTAGCGATTTTTTTTGGTTTCTGGTGATTTTAGTTAGTTTTGACGACTTTTTTCGTTTTGGCGATTTTTTTGTTTTGGTGATTTTTTCGTTTTGGTGATTTTTTGTGTTTTGGTGATTTTTTCAGTTTTAGCGATTTTTTTCGTCTTACCGATTTTAATATTTTTTTGCGATTCTTTTCGTTTTTAGGCGATATTTTTTGCTTTTAGCGATTTTTTAGATTTGGCGATATCCTGAATTTTCGCGATTTTTGTGTTTTTTTCCTTTAAGCTCTTTTCCCATTTCGACGATTTTTCCGTTTTGGTGTGTGTTTTTAATTTGGGGATTTTTTTAGTTTTAGCGTTTTTTTTGTTTCGACGACTTCCTGCATTATTTATTTATAAAAAATAAAAAAAATCCTCAAAAAATCGTTATTAGCAAATAGGTAAATATGTTCCAAACAAAACGAGCCATATTTCATTAAAGTCGATCCACAAATTTCGATTTTATGCACAATTAAGTGAGGAAACTCAGTTCACCGCTAGTTCTTTTTTTAATTTTAGTCATATAAGTAATTTTTCCAAGTTTTATAGCACTGAGGAGGAGTTAGTGGCATCCCCCAAAACCAACATGTTATTATGTTCTGCCGTGGATGTTCGAATTTATTAACTTTATAATCGACTTCAAAAAAAGAAGAAAGGTTCGTCATATATTTTTTTTAAGAATGCTCTCTCAAAACTCCGCCATTTATAAAACAATTTCGAATTTTTTTCTTTATTTCCCGTTGAAAAGTGGGCGGGGTCACGCCCATACAAAGTAAATACGCAAGCCCTTTTCATCTACTTCTACTCAACCGATTCTTATGAAACTTTGCACATATATTAAGCTTCTATTTGAATACTATATAATGGATAAAAAATGGGCAGTGCCACGCCCATGCAAAGTAAATATTCTTTATCAACAATTTCTATTAAACCGATTCGTATGAAACTTTGCATACACATTTAGTTATTGTTACAATACAACTACTACAAACCCTGAGGTCTTGAGTTCAAGACTAGTTTCAGGCAAGCCAACAACATCATGCATTTTTCTCATATGCATTGGTGTGCTATTGTGTTGATTGTTGTTGGACTGTTAAAGTGATGAAGGCATAGCACTGATCACTGCGGCAGTACCAGCAGCGATTAATATTAACATATCCTAATGCACTTCACAGCATCCTTCTTCGTCGGTATTGTAGCAGAACCGTTGGCGAAGTAAGAGAACTAATAAAATGGCTACACAGCTTAAGCAACTCAATGCCTATACTTGACACCAGACGGGCTTCCAACACTGCTCTGCAAAAAACGCGCAACAGCAGAATTGTAAATGATTTAAGCTTTCTATCTCTCCCACTTTACCACCTGTTCTCTCTACACTGTCCCTTTCCCAAAGAAGGTAACAAATGAATTAATTAGCTGGTAAGCATTAATTGTGTGATTGTGTTACTTCTCTTAAAAAACATTATGATTAGAAAAGTGACTAGTGCCACGCCCATAAAATGTAAATATTCATTGAAACTACTTCTACTGAACCGATTCTTATGAAACACAGCTAGTTCCCGTGAAAGTACACCATTATGATAAAAATTATGGGCAGTGCCACGCCTATTTTTTAGTCGGTTTTTTTTGCAAGAATTATCTCTATGCCTATTTAATATAAAAAATTTATTTGAATTAAAATTAGTTGGTTTCAACAACTATAAAAATAGTTAATTGTGCCTCAGCCACACCTCGTATAAAGTCCAGAGGATGTAAAAAAAACAACAACATAAAACGCTCTCTTTTTATATTTACGCATAAATAATTTAATGGCAGTAAATTCAAGCTGCGTCCCACTCAATGATAATTTTGTCAATTCCTTTCCTCTCTCGCATAATTGACCAACCGCTTTGTGAACTCAAACAAACATTAAACTTTAACATGGTTCGAGCCTTCTAATTCCATTATTCTCACACATGTTAGAAGCACTATTAGAATTGTTAATATAAAAAAAACTCACATACACTTTCAAACTTTAATTATGCGGCATTACGATGGCAAACTGTCACTTGCCCCAGTAGGGTGTCATTGTTTGTTATTTGTTCCGTCTATTCTTTGTTTTTTGTTAGAAAAATATCGAATAAGATTTATTGTTTCTGTTAATAAATTGCCAATAATATTTTTGTTAATTTAAAAACGTTTATTATGGATACTTGCAAACCAAAAAATAAAGAAACGCAGATATAATGAAGAGTGCGTCGAGTGTGTGTGTGAACATTATTGGCCAGTTTCTTTTTTTACTTCTTTATTTTATTTTATTGTAAGCAAATGATTTATGTGTCTGTAGTTTTGTAAATTGTTGCAAAAGTTGTTATTTTCAGATGATTTTTTTTTTTCATAAAAATTTTATTAGAATTCTTGGGCAGGATTTTGGGTGTCATTCATTTTCAAATGCTCGAATTGTGCTGTGTTACAAATTTCGCCATCTCCACTGTATTGGATTAATATAATTATATAAGTTGCGGTACCGGATATAATCTATGGAAATATTGTATATAATTTGGATAATTTTTAATATATTTCTAATGATTTATTATTGAAGGAATTCACAAGGCAGTCCTAAGTGTTCTAACTGTTGTAGGTACTAACGTTATACAATAGTTGTATGTTTGTTGTTGATATTCTCAATAAAAAAATATAATATGACACTACAACAAGGGTATTCAAATATGTCCTATTTGAAATGTTGTACTATGTTAGTACCTATGACATTAGTACACCCTGTGAATTCCTTAATTATCAGGAAATACTTACGGATGCTACCAAAGAACCATCGATATTGTATAGACCGAATAAAGTGAATGTTCTCAAGTTGTTGAAGACATAAGTAGACAACTGTGAGATCTATATATAAAAGTATTTTCTTTAATTTTTTTGTAAAGCATCATTTATTTAGAGCTATTTTGTTAAAAGAAATATTTATTTGTTGTGGGTTAAGCTAATCTAATGATTCTTGATATGTGCCAAATTATTTCTGTCCAACTTACCCTTGAATTAATGCCACTGTCTAAGATATACATATTTAGCTCATCCATTTTACTAGCCGTTTTTCGAATCTAAATTTTATAAAATAAAAAGAATAATTAGTAATATTTGTCCTATATCAGGGCTAGTCTGGGAGTAATTTTTACGAAAAAAAACTCCACAAAAAGTGAGCATGCACTCAAAATAAAATATTGGTAAATCTAACCAATTTTATGGGTTAGAATTGCATCAAACTATAAAATACAGTAAAATCAACCAATAGAATTGTAATGACCAGGAGATCGCAGGTTCGATGCCTGTCACGACTTAAGCAGCAAAGCAAGTGTGTTTAAACAAATTTCATTTTTTTTTTGCTTGTATTTTTTTAAGTTGAACGTAGTAAGTTCTCACAACTCTTCGTATATTTATAAACCAACGCCAATCAGCCAAGTCATCTTGTTAAATAACTATAGCACAAATTAAACATAGACATGTGGTGACTTGCTTGATTTAAATTAGGGATGTAACGATACGCCGTTTTGCCGATCCGATACCGATATTTAAAAATAAATATCGCCGATACCGATTCCGATACCGATACGAATATTGAAATTGAGTTCAAGTTTAGATCAACAAAACTCAAGTGCAATTTTTTTATTATACAAAATTACATTGTAAGAGAGAATATTTAAAATTGATTTTAACCCAGTATAAAAAATTTTAAGTAATTTTTAAGGAGCTACATTTTCTTTGCTTCAAAAAATCTATATTAAAAATATGCAGATAATTAGTAGAAAAGCAAGAAAAAATTTTTAATTCCTTTGTAATTTTAAAAAATACTCGCCATGCTTAATAGCTTAATTATTATTATTTATTAATTATTAAAAGTCTTCTAAAAGTTTATATTTGTTCACTTAAATTTCCATGAAAATAAAGTTTTGAGTTTAAATTCGCATAAAAAAAATTGTGAAAATGGGTGATTTTTTATCCTTTTTCCTTGAGGAAAAACCATTATAGAACACCGAAAAAGAAATTTGTCCTAGCATCGCTTCCAATTCGGTGATTGGTAATCGAAAAACAGAACTTCTTGCAATGGCAAGGATATGTAAAACTAATTAGAAATTATCCAAATTTGCAATACTTCCGGATCGCGAATTCTACATTTTCATGACTTCTTTGGAGTGTCTTTTTTTGCTGGAATAAGATTTAAAAAACAACGACTTGAATTTGAATTCATGGTAAAATTAACAAAAATAATTTTTTTACAAAATAACAGCATAAAATACTATTAAATTTTAAAATTGATATTAATAAGATTTAAAAAATAACGAAGTGAATTTAATTCATGGCAAAATTGAACAAAAATAAATTATTTGTTAAAAAAAAATTTTTTAAAGTATCGTAGTATCGACAGTAAAATATCGCCGATAACGATGTTTCGGAAAATCTGAAGTATCGCCGATATATCGGTATCGGTATCGGTATTCGTTACATCCCTAATTTAAATACAATAATTTTTGTAAAATAGCTATTTTCGTCGCTTTTATTTTACAAAATGGTAATTTTAACCACAAAAATTTCTAAAAATTAAATTAGTAGTTTTAAACATAAAAAATACTTAAGTTATGAGTTTAGTCGAACTATATGGGCTTATATCCAAAAAAATTTTTTATTATTTTTGGCTTGAGTTCGGTTTTAATTTAATTTTTCAATTAAATTATATTTTTATTTAGAGATAAATGTGAAGCATGTATACAAAGAAAATTTTGACTGCGCGGAGGATTGAACTGACGTTTCGATAGCTCCCGAAATCTCATCAGAGCTCTTTACCGCTTAGGCCACTCGAACAAAGTCGGTGGTTTGCAGTCAAGAGTTGAATATCATCTACTTTTAATCAATTGCATTTGATAGTTATTGATATTAAAATTTTTCTTTAGTCTTGTGTTAAGCTTCTTTTTATTATTTCTCTATTCTAGTATGAATTATCATTGATAACTACAAGTACTAGTGTGTTTGTACTAGAATGTTTGTTTGTTCAGTTTATTTGAACATGTACATACTTTTTGCTTGCTACCTTTAGAATTTAAATGAGTTTAGTCGAACTGTATGGGCTTATGTCCAAAGAAATTTGATTATTTTTGGCTTGAGAGCTCTGATGAGATTAGCGGGAGCTATCAAAACGCCAGTTCAACCCTCCGCTCAGTCAACATTTTCTTTGTCTATATGCTTCACATTCATCTCTAAATAAAAATATAAATTAACATAAAAATGTCTTTAATTTTGAAACGTGGTTTTTTCCCAAATTTATATTTTACAATTCAGTAAAATGAAATTTTTAGATCTTGCAGAAGATAGGCGAATATGACGCGTAATCCTTTTATTTTCTTTTGCTACAATTATTTCCTTTAAATTAATTTGTTTGCACTACTGGCAGCATGAACAACTCATTGCAAAATATTTAAAATATTTTTTTTGCTTTAGTGGCTGGCACACATAGAATAGTTGAACTACAATAATAGCAAAAGTATTAAATTTTTTAACTTGTGTTGTTGCTGCTATTAATAGCAGCATTAGTAGCATGAACAACTCCAGGCAAAATATGTAATTAAAATACATGTTTGCTAAAGTAGCACGCACACTATTTTTCCCCCCAAAATATTGATTATCGCATAACTCCTCCGTTTATGCACCGATTTTCAGAATTATTTTATTGTTGAAAGGCCTTGCTTGCAGGTTGGTCCCACAAACTTTTTCTTAAAATCGGGGTGAGAGAAATTCCCCCCCCCCCAAAAAAAAATTTATTATTGCATAACTCCTCCATTTATGGGCCGATTTTCAAAATTCTTTTTTTTTTGTTCGAAGGGTTTGCCTGCAGTTTGGTCCAATAATTTTGTTTTCGAAAATCGGCGGGTAATTTGCTCCCCCGCACAACACTCGGAAATATTGATTATCATATAACTTCTCCATTTATGGACCGATTTTCAAAATTCTTTTTTTTTTGTTCGAAAGGGTTTGCCTGCAGTTTGGTCCAATAATTTTTTTTTTCAAAAACCGTTGGGCAATTTGCTCCTCCCCACAACACTCGGAAATATTGATTATCGTATAACTTCTCCATTTATGGACCGATTTTCAAAATCCTTTTTATGTTTGAAACGCTTTGCTTGCAGTTTAATCCCATATTTTTTTTTTTGGAAAATCGGACGGGCCATTGCCCCTTATTCACTCACGCACATAATGATGATCGCTTAACTCCTCCATGAATGAACCGATTTGTTAAATTATTCTTTTGTTTCAAAAGGTTTGCTTGCAGTTTGGTCCCATAATTTGTTTTTGAAAATCGGTGGTTGATTATCATATAAGTCTGCCAGTTATGTACCAATTTTGAAAATTTTTTATATTAAATGGCGTACAAGATTTGGCTCTTTGTATTAAAGTCGGTTTTTTTTTTGCCAGAATTATATTTTTTGCTTTGGTACTTTTTTCGTTTTACCGCTTTTTTCATTTTGACGCTTTTTTTCGTTTTCGGTTTTTTTTTAATTTTGGGTTAACTGCAGTTTTTGCTTTTTCTTTAATTTGGCGATTTTTCTGTTTTTACGTTTTTTAGTTTTTGGCATTTTTTTTTTCATTTAGGTGCTTTTTTTCGTTAAAGCTATTTTTTAATTTTGAGGTTTTTTAGTTTTAGCGTTTTTTGTTTGTTTTGGCATTTTTCCTTTTGGTGCTTTTATTTTTAGCGCTTTTTTCGTTTTATTAATTTTTTTATTACTGGTTTTTTTAGTTCGCCTTTTTTTGGTTGGCATTATTTTCATTTTGAGATTTTCTTCCTTTTTTTGCGATTTTTCCAGTTTTAACGATATTTTATAGCGTTTTTTTTCCTTTTTTTCGTTTTGGCTATTTTTTAAATTTTTGGACTTTTTTAGTTTTATTTTTTATTGGTCGTTGTGTAACAATCTTAAATCGAATATTATTTAGTGCTATTCATAATTACATGCTTATGTGGCAAGAAGCAATATTATAAAAAAACAAAATATGTAGTAAATATATTTTTAGAATGACGTGAAATCGTTTAGAAGTAGTATGTACTTCTAATGATGGTACTCGATAACCATAAGTGAGTAGAAATGAAACACGAAGAAGATGATGTTGCATGTTGTTTTTTTTTGTCAAAACTGCTGAGTTTGTATTAAACACTTACACTTTTAAATACTCCACTGTAGGCCATTACACTGAAAATTACATCTGTCATAGAACTGGTGATGTGATAACCATAGAAAAATAAAAGCATGGCTAGTGATAGAGGCACATCATCTGTTTGATTAGCCATCTTTAGAAGAAATACCACCAAATTGTAGGCATTAAATACAATAGACAGGGAACATTGAAATAAAATGCAAAGCATTTGCATACGCCGGTAATTGGCTACGTCATTAGCCAGTTCAATGATGGTCTTTTGCAACTGAAATTGTACTAAATAATAAGAATATAAATTTATTTATTTTTTAATAAGTTTACTCGCCAGCATTATGCGATTAATAATATCCAACAAATCTATATTATTTACGAGAGGCCTGATGATTTTTAAACTCTTGTGCGGTTTTTGTAACCGCTGAATATGTTTCTTGATATCCAGCCATTTTATTTGTTGTGTAACTTTTCCCTGATCCTTAGTTTTGGCGCTGGAACTGGTTGAATGATTTTTTCGTTTTTGTATTTTATGAAGCTTTTCATCGATTTTAAATTCCAAGTTGTAGACCTCAATACTGTTGGGATACTTCATGGCGTGCAGTTGCTTAATAAGTTACTGTGACAAGTTTTTGTTTTTGCTTTATAACGAAATTAAACTTTACGTATAGATTTTACAGTTGTTTTTATCGCCCTGTAATTAATTAAATGTAGAGGATAGTTAATATTTTATTAGAGGCAATTAGATTCCTTTAGAAAATTGTCAGTTCATTTGCAATAATTTTAATTGAAACGAGGGAATGAAAATTCAGCTGGAACGAATCTTAAAAAAACTTCATAAAGTTTGTACAGTAGAGAAACTCACGGGGAAAAAAGTTTTGTTAATACCCCAAATTACACTGTACAACAAAATCAAATATATATTTTTTTGAATCGTGACTTATATTGAAATTTTACGTAAGGCAAACAAGCCTCATAAAATGCGTGTTATGGGATATTTAAGTATTAATTATGAAAAAATACAAAATTAAACCTTAAACACATATTAAAGAGCTCTGGTGTTTTTAAAGTCTTATAATAAAATTTTAAGAAAATTATTTTTGTAGACATTTTAGCCCGCTACATTACCGCTGAAAAGCAGTTATTTGCACCTTTATAAATAAAAAAATCAGTAAAGTGCGACTTTGAATCGCACACGATGGGTTCCATACGAATACCATATACATATCTACACACATACATGCTTATATCACTTTTTTTGTTTGGCGATTTTTCATTTTTTGGGTCTTTTTAATTTTAGCGCAATTCTTTTCTTTTTGGCGAACTTTTTCGTCTTTGGCGATTTTTTTCGTTTTTGCAAATTTTCGGTTTTTGACTATATTTTTAGTTTTGGTGCTTTTTTTCGTTATGTCGACTTTTTTAGTTTTAGCGATTTTTTTCGTTTTGGATATATTTTCAGGCTTTTGGCTATTCTTTTTGTTTTTGCGTTTTTTTTTTTGTTTTTGGCGATTTTTTGTTAGCTTGGCGATTTTTTTCGTTTCGGCAATTTTTAGTTTCGGCCATTTTTTTCGGTTGTTGGCAATTTCTTTAGTTTTGACGACTTTTATTTTAGTTTTTGGCGTTTTTTCGGGTTTTGGCGATTTTTTTAGTTTTAGCGATTTTTTTTAGTTTTAACGATTTTTTAGTTTTAGCGATTTTTCCGGTTTTTGACAATATTTTTATTTTTGCAGATTTTTTAGTTTTGTCGCTTTTTTCGTTTTGGCAATTTTTTTTAATTTTGACGTATTTTCGTTAGGGCGATTTCTTTCGTTTTTGCCGATTTTTTGTATTTTTTTCGATTTTTTTTTTGTTTTTTGGCCATATTTTTTGTTTTTTTGCGACTTTTTAGTTTTGGCGATCTTTTGCATTTTAGCGACTTTTTTAGTTTTGTCCCTTTTTCCGTTTTTTAGTTTTGGGATTTTTTTTGTTTTTGAGATAATTTTCGTTATGAAGATTTTTTTTCGTTTTGGCGATTTAATTTTCGGCTTGTTCATTTCATTACTCAAATTGGTACCATTTAATAATTAATTTACCCATTAATTATTAATTCTGTTTGTTTCAAGTGTTTAATTATTATGGTTGATAAGATACAGCTAAATTTAAAAATTACACAACCTGATAGAACACCCTTTCATTTTTAGTTAGTTTGTTTTTTAGCAGTCGCTTCTTTTAAAATGCTGCACTAGCTGTGAAGATTTCTAAAATTTGCCTCTTACAGTTTGCAAGATATAACTAATTGTCAAATTTACGCGGTCAAAATTTCATCAACTGATAGAATACCCTTTAAATATTATTTTGTTTAAATTTCAGTATTAATTGGCGATTCTGTACAATAATACACTAGCTTTGAAGATTTCTAGTGTCTATATAACTATAAGTGCCTGTATACCACATTATGGCTCAGAAGACATAGCTAAATTTCAAAACTCCACAACCTGATAGAATGCCCTTTCATTTTTAGTTAGCTTTTTTTTAGCATTCGCTACTGTTGCCTTTAAAATGCTGCATTAGTTGTAAAAATTTCAAGAGATTGTCTCTTATGGTTTCCTTGATACCGATAATTTTCAAAATCATATAGCCAAAGTTACATCAACTGGTAGAATACCCTTTAATATTTATTTTGTTTAAATTTCAGTGTTTATTGGTGTAGTCTTTATAATCATAAACTAATTTTGAAAACTTCTGGTGTCTGTATATTACATTAGGACTTCAACATGTTTCGTTGCTCGCTTTGCAACGCCCTTTAATTTTTAGCTTTCATATATATATGTTGTTGTAGCGGCCATAATTAAACATGTTCTCGAAAAAATTCAGACCGTACCTCTTACGCAAAAAAAATTATCACAAAAAATTTTCAAACAAAAGTTTGTCTAAAAATAAATTTAACTTTCAGTAAATGTTCTTTACTGAATCGATGCATTTTTTGTTTGGCTTTTATTTAGGACGCAAACACCAAAAACAACGAGAAACACCTGTTGTCTGTGTCGTAAAAAAAACAACCCCGATGACGACATACACTCAAATGCCAACAAAAACAGTGATAGCAAAAGGAATGCGATTTTACCAAGTTTGCTTACTGAAGGTTTTTGAGTGAATCAATTCGTTAATGTCGTTGCCTTAATTCTCATTCATTTCTTTAGAGTCTTTATGTAAACATTCAGACTTGAACACATTTAACAAAGTGAAATTTCATAAATGCTTAATGGATGATGATGATGGCCCAGACAAAATTTTTGTTTGATATATTGGGTGTTTTTTATTGAGGTATAGAACTTTAAGTTGGCATCACTTTTTTAACTGGCGGCCATTTTGTCAGCTGTCAAGTGATTAATATTTAGTTTGGTTTGCCATTTCATCATGAACAGGTTGACAAAAGAACAACGCTTGCAAATCGTGCAAATTTATTTCGAAAATAATGGTTCAGTTCGCGAAGTTTACCGCAAGCAAAATCGCAAAATTTTGTTCAGTGATGAGGCTCATTTTTGGTTGAATGGCTACGTCAACAAGCAAAATTGCCGCATTTGGAGTGAAGAGAATCCACATGAGACCCTTGAGACGCCATTACATCCACAAAAACTGACTGTTTGGTGTGCTCTATGGGCTGGTGGAGTCATTGGGCCATACTTCTTCCGAAATAATGCTGGAGAGTCAGTTACCGTTAATGGAGACCGGTATAGAGCCATGATAACCGACTATTTTGTTCCTGAATTGGATGGCATGAATGTGGATGAGTTGTGGTTCCAACAAGACGGCGCTACATGCCACACAGCGCACGTCACAATCGATTTATTGAAGGAAACATTCGATGAGCGCATAATTTCGCGGAATGGACCTGTCAATTGGCCACCAAGATCGTGTGATTTGACACCATTGGATTATTTTCTTTGGGGATATGTGAAGTCGCTCGTCTACGCCAACAAACCAGAAACGTTAGGGGACTTGGAAACCAACATTCGTGGCGTTATTGCCAACATACGGCCCCATATGCTCGAAAAAGTGGTTGAAAATTGGACCTGTAGAATTGGCTTTATTCGAGCCAGCCGCGGCGGCCACATGCCCGAAATCATATTTAAACATTAATGGCATAAAATTATCCTTCCAATAAAGCCAAATTGATGGACATTAAAACGATTTTCTTGTGTTATATTTCAATTCGAAGTTCTATACCTCTAAAAAAAACACCCTGTATTATAAAAAATCGAGTAAATATTTTTGTTTGATTAAGTAAACTATTTTGTTTAATAATTAAGTTATGAGTTTAGTCGAACTGTATGGGTTTATATCCAAAGCAATTTTAATTATTTTGGATTAAGTTCGGTTTTAATTTAATTTTTCAATTAAACTACATTTTTATTTAGAGATAAATGTGAAGCACGTAGATAAAGAAAATTTTGACTGCGCAGAGGGTTGAACTGACGTTTTGATAGCACCCGCTAATCTCATCAGAGTTCTTTACCGCTTAGACCACTCGACCAAAGTCGGGTGTTTGCTGTCAAGAGCTGAATATCATGTACTTTTAATCAATTCATACTGTCACTCTTAGAGCTGGATTTCATTTGATAGTTATTCATATTCAGGTTTTCTTTGTCTTGTATTAAGCTTCTTTTTATTATATCTCTATCTATTCTAGTATGAATTATCATTGATAATTGTAAGTACTAGTGTGTATGTGTGAATGTTTGTTTGTTCAGTTTTATTTGAACATGTACATCCTTTTGCTAGGTGCCTTTAGAGTTTAACAATTAAGTTAGAAGTTTAGCCGAACTGTATGGGTTTATATCCAAAGCAATTTCAACTATTTTGGCTTAAGTTCGGTTTTAATTTAATTTTTCAATAAAATTATATTTTTATTCAGAGATAAATGTGAAGCATGTAGACAAAGAAAATTTTTTTGACTGCGCGGAGGGTTGAACTGACGTTTCGATAGCTTCCGCTTATCTCATCAGAGTTCTTTACCGCTTAGCCCATTCGACCAAAGTCGGGTGTTTGCAGTCAAGAGCTGAATATCATATACTTTTAATGAATTCATACTCTCACTCTTAGAGCTGTATTTCATTTGATAGTTAAAATTTTCTTTGTCTACTTGCTTCACATTTATCTCTAAATAAAAATATAGTTTAATTGAAAAATTAAATTAAAACCGAACTTAAGCCAAAATAACTAAAATTATTTTGTTTAATATTTGTTAATATTTTTAGACTAATTGTTTTATAAATTCAGACAAAAATATTGTTTGATATTTTGCAGAAAATCCAGTAAATCTTTTTGTTTGATTTAGTAAATTGTTTTGTTTGAAATTTATAAATATTTTCAGACAAATTGTTTTATAGATTTAAACAATTTGTTAACAAGAAAAAAAAACACGTTTTTTTCAATGAAGATTCAGAGATACATATATTTGTCTATATTTACAAATTTATTTGTAGGTCCGTTTCTAGACAAAGTATTTACTACGTCATTGAATTCCTTTACTGAAAATTAACTTTAGTTTTTTATGTGTACGGCTCTCAAGAAAACAGCCTGTGACTGGCAGGCAGACAGACAGACGAACAGTGTAGCGAAATCAAAACGGAACACTAAAAAGGACCAAAAAAGACCCATAGAGCGAATCTTTAGAATCTTCCAGAAAAATATATCTCGTAGTATTTTACATAAAAGTTCTAAACAAACCTCATACCTGAAACGTAAAGACTACCAGATTTCCTATGCCGATTCAATATAACAATTTGATGAAGGGGAAGGAGTGTGGGGGGAAGCGACTTTAGCTCCCCCAATACTTATGTTGGTATAAGTTAGAATAAACCAACAATTTTTATTTAATATATTTTTTACAAAAAAGAATGTCTTTATTTTTCCAATTCAAATTACACTAATTTTATTTTTTCAGATATTTTGAAATATCAAAAGCAACGAATCATTGATTATTAAAATATTTTTGTTTTTTAAATATCTATTTGTTTAACAAGTGGCTCTTTACAAAGTACTTATTTTGTAGACGCCACAGTACTCCCCCTCCAGCATTGTTATACTGCGAATCTGACTTTCTTTACTTTCTTGGGAATATCATCAGGGAAATCTGTAAAATTCAAATAAGGTTTTAGTCTATCTATGGTTACAACAGTCTGTTTTTCATTTATCAAAAGTTTGAAAAATTTATCCGTTCGTGAAATAACTTTAAAAGGGCCATTATACGGTGGTTGAAGTGGCTTCTTTACTGCATCACATCTGACAAATACATACTCGCAAACTTTTAGTTGATCATTTACATATGTTTTGGTACTGCCATGACATCCTGTAACTAGGGGCTTAACACTAACCATTTGACTTCTAAATAAGTTAATCCAGTCTGTGTCAGTGTTATACGTCAAATTTTCTTCGACTAGTTCACCTGGTAAAGTTAAAGATGTTCCATAAACCATTTCCGCAGCGGACACTTGTGAATCAGTTAAAATTCTTGTTCGAAGACCTAGCATAACAAGTGGTAATGCACCAATCCAGTCTTTATTTCCGCAACTCATCAAAGCAGACTTCAAAGTTCGATGCCACCTTTCAATAAGTCCATTTGACTGAGGGTGGTAAGATGTAGTGTGTGTTACCCTTGAGCCAAATATTTTTGAAAGTCCTCGAAACAATTTGCTTTCAAACTGCCTACCTTGATCGGTTATTATTTGTTTTGGCACTCCAAACCTGGATATCCAAATATTGGTAAACGCAAAGGCAACTGTTTCAGCTTTAATGTCAGTTAAAGGAATTGCCTCCGGCCATTTCGTAAACCTGTCAATACAAGTTAGAAGAAAGCGATAACCTTGGCAACTTGCTAATGGGCCAACTATATCGATATTGATATGCTTGAAACGTTCCGTTGGTGGTTTGAACATACCTAATGGGCTCTTCGTATGGCGGTTGACTTTTGATTTTTGACAAGCCATACAACAGCTAACCCATTCAGAAACGTCTTTTTTTAATGATTTCCATACAAAACGAGAGCGCACTAAATCTACTGAAGCTTTAACACCTGGATGTGATAGGCCGTGGATATTATCAAAAACAAGTTTTCGAAAGGAGTTAGTTAAATAAGGTCTCATCTTCGAACCTGAAACATCGCAGTATATTAAATAATCACCATTTTTTACTATCTTTAAATCGAGGGAAGAATTACTGTTGTTGATAAGTGATAACAACTCTGTATCACTCTTTTGTTCTTCAACCAATTTGGCAAGATCTAAATTTGTAGGAATATCAATTGCTTGAATGCGCGATAGTGCGTCTGCTACGACATTGTCTTTTCCTTTTATATGACGAATGTCCGTAGTATATTGACCAATATAATCTAATTGCCTCAACTGTCTTAGGGAAGCTTTATCAGGCTTTTGCTTAAACGCGTACATAAGTGGCTTATGGTCAGAAAATATACAAAACTGACGACCTTCCAAAAAATATTGGAAGTGCTTCAAAGTGGAAAACATAGCTTGAAGTTCGCGGTCGTATGCGCTATATTTGATTTGCGTCTTACTGAGTTTCCTAGAAAAAAAACCCAAAGGTTTCCAGCTACCGTCTATGAATTGCTGTAACACCCCTCCCATGGCAGCGTCAGAGGCATCGACACACAAAGAAGTAGGCACGTTTTCTTTCGGATAAGATAAAAGCGCTGCACTGGCAAGTTTTTGTTTACACTCTTCGAATGCTTGTTTCCTGGAATCATTCCATTCAATGTGTCGTTTATCATTCTTTACGTTACCTTGAGGTATGCCATGCAGAATCGCTTGATATTTAGCTGCATGTGGTATGAAACGTCGGTAAAAATTAATCATACCTAAAAAACACTTGAGCTCCTTGACAGTTGTAGGTAGTGTGTACTGCAAAACGGCTTCCACACGACTAGGAAGTGGTTTCAATCCTTCTTCTGTTACCAAATAACCAAGGAATTCAAGTTGTGAAACACCAAATATACATTTCGAAAAATTAATTGATAGGCCAAATTGACGCAGACGTTGAAATAAACTTCTTACGTGTTTTTCATGTTCTTGCTCAGTTTCCGAAGCAATTAATAAGTCGTCAATATAAACGTAGACGAAATCCAAGTCTCTCACCACTTCGTTCATAAAACGTTGGAAAGTTTGTGCAGCGTTGCACAAACCAAATGTCATTCGCAAAAACTCATAATTACCTATCGGTGTTGTTATTGCAGTCTTATTCACGTCATCTTCCGCGATAGGAATATGATGGTACGCTTTCACTAGATATACCTTACTGAATACTTTCTTACCATCTAATAGAATTCCAAAATCGTGTATATGTGGAACAGCATAGCAATCAGGTACGGTACGAGAATTCAGATTACGGTAGTCTCCGCAAGGGCGCCACTCACCATTGGGTTTCTTGACTATATGTAGAGGACTTGCCCAGTTGCTACTGGAAGGACGACATATACCAAGGCGAACCATTTCATTGAACTCTTTCTTAACCACTATTAACTTTTCAGGAGAAAGACGTCTTGGCTTGCAGAATACCGGTGGACCATTTGCAGTTTCTATAAAATGCTGAACTGAGTGCTTGGCTTTAGAATGGAAATTTATTTGGGATAAGTCGTTAAATTCCATTAAAAGTGAATAAAATGGAGACGAAGGTGATAACATTTTCATTGAAAAATTTTGATTATGAACAATAATACCTTTTGAACTATGCTTCGATTTTGGATCAATTAGACAATTGTTTTTTATATCAATAAGTATACCATAGTTACCTAAGAAGTCTGATCCAATAATCGGTTTCTGTATATCAGCAATGATAAAATCCCATGTAAAATTTCTCTTGAGTCCTAAATCGATAATGAGAGTTTTGGTACCAAATGTTCTTATTGTTGAGTGATTTGCTGCAAATAAAACTAGTGGAGCTGGTTGTGGCTTGTGCTGTATTGATGATACTGGAATAACAGAAACATCTGCTCCAGAATCAACTAAAAACCTAGATTTCGATTTTACATCTCGAATAAACAGGCGACAAAGCTCTTGGCTGCTCACGTCCGTCACCGAAGATGGAGCGCCAGTTAGTTTTCCTGATTTGATTGGTTGAAATCGCACGGGCTAACACATTTCTTTGCTTTGTTTCCAAATTTAAAATGGTACCAGCAAAGAGGTTTGTTTGATTTGGAACGTTTATTTTTACTAGTTGACCTACTCTTGCTTCTTGACCTTCCCAAAGATTCAATTTTCTTGCCTAGACTTTCCAACTGACGTTCAATATTGTCCAGTCTGGTTACGCGGTTTTCTGATGTTGAAGAAACCACATGGATTTCCGTATCAGAGCAATCACAGATTTTATCTGCCATGCTGGCAAGTTTATCTAAGCGGTCCTCGCTGACGGATAAAATGGCTTTCGTTTGAGATGGCAGTCGCTGCATCCATAGCTGCTTCAAAATATCATCAGATACCTTACCTTGAGCTAAAGAACGCATTTGACTTAATAATTCCGAAGGTTTTCTATCTGATAAATCCATTTCCGTCAAAAGCTTCTTCAGGCGTTTTTCTTCAGAGTCAGAAAATGAAAATATTAGCTTCTCTTTTAAAGTGCCGTACATGTTAGTTTCAGGTGGGTTTATTATTACGTCATGCACTTTCTCGAGAATATGACTCTCAATTGATGCCACAATGGTATGGAACTTTGTTGCATCTTGAGTAACGCCAGCCATTATAAATTGCGACTCTATTTGCTTAAACCACAGCATTGGATCCGAACGCCAAAATGGTGGTGCTTTAACAGCTACTCTTGAAATCTCCATTTGAGAACCGTTCGAAGCTGCAGAGGAATGGCTTCCTGATGTTTGTGGGTCTTCCGATGTTGACATCCTTCTAATATAAACGCGGGGTCACCAATTTGTTGGTATAAGTTAGAATAAACCAACAATTTTTATTTAATATATTTTTTACAAAAAAGAATGTCTTTATTTTTCCAATTCAAATTACACTAATTTTATTTTTTCAGATATTTTGAAATATCAAAAGCAACGAATCATTGATTATTAAAATATTTTTGTTTTTTAAATATCTATTTGTTTAACAAGTGGCTCTTTACAAAGTACTTATTTTGTAGACGCCACACTTATATCTATTTTTTGGTGCCCTTTATCAGAATCAGTCGTTCGAACCATGTTATTTGTTTTTCTGTTATAAAGTGTTATGACAGGTTCACTTTTATAAAGACTTAAAACATTTTGGGGTTAAACGATCGATGGCCGTTTGTGAGCTGGATTGTGTCTAAAAAGTTACAATTTTTATATATTTTTTTACATATCCGTATTTTCATCTGAGTTAGAATTTTTTTGAAAGTTGTCAAAAATGTTTGTGTCTTGAATAAAAGTGAAGCAAAAAAAAATTTAGCAAAAAATTATTGTAAATAAAAGTTTATTTCAAACAAGCATTAGTTTGAACATTTTTTGATCATAACTTTTTCTGCTAGTACAAAAGCAACAAAATAAATGATTTTAACCGTAATAAATTCATAATGGACAATAATTCTCAAGAAATTAAATTAACAAAATGGCAGTTCTCACACACACAGCAATACATCAATAAAATTTCCGGTAAGCCACAAAAAGTCTTAATAAACTCAAAAAAAAAAAAATCGAAAAAAATATTTTTGTTTAATTTTTTTTAGCAGCTAAAACGAAATAAATGTGTGACTAATAAAAATCTCGAACTTTAGGCATCCAGTTGTGGAGCACAAGCATATACAACGTAAAAAATTTATGTATGTATGTATGTATGTATGTATGTATGTATGTATGTATGTATGTATGTATGTATGTATGTATGTATGTATATATGTATGTATGTAAATCAATTAAAGTATCAATTCAATATTTATATGCAAATCAAAAAAAAAAAAAACAAAAAAAAAAAAGTGAAATCTTAAACAAGGTCTCCTCTCTCTGTTTCTTTTAAAACTCATTGAACTTTTCTGCTTAAATAAATATTCATTTAATTATTTTTCATCTTATTGAACTTGTATTGCTTTCAAGAAGTTAAAGTTGGAGGTTGATGCTGCAGCAACACACAATGAATGAAGGCATTAATTACTTTTGCTCTTCACTGTATTTGGCACGATTTTAAGTAGCAATATGTATTACTTTTTGACTATTTGTTTTTAATGTTTTTTTATGATTAATGACGCCAGCAGGAAGTAGAATGTGAAATGAAAATATAAATATTAATATTTATGGAGTTTATTTAGGGGTGGGTGCAGTTTTACGTTGAGTCTTTAAAACGCAGTTGCGATTATGAACTAATTGGTCATAAAAAAAACTTTGTGCAAAAAGCTATAAATATTTTATTGGCTTTAAATATTTAACCAAGTACTATTGCAGCTTAAACGTGTCATCTTTATGATGACAAAGTCAGTATAAAGGAACTCTATTGTTTTCGCTACGCTGTCTGTCTGTCTATCTGTCTGTCTGTCCATCTGTCTGTCACAGACATTTTTCTCGGGAACCATAAGAGCTACGAACCTGTAAATATGTAAAACTTTGACCGCCACAACAACAAATAGATAACTGTTGAAAATTAAAGGGTGTACTAAAGCGAGCAACGAAACATGTTGAAATACTAATTTAATATACAGACAATTATATATAGACACTTTAAATTTTCAATGTTAGTGTTAAATGGTGCAGTCTGTAAAATAGACTACACCAATTAACACTGATCTTTAAAACAATAAAAATTAAAGGGTGTTCTAACAGTTAATGTAATTTTGACTATGTAATTTAGACAATTTGCTGTATCTTGGAAACCGTAGGAAGCAAACTCTTGAAATTAAAAAAACGCTAAAACTAAAAAACTCCAAAATTAAAAAAAATGTCGAAACGAAAAATCGATTAAATGAAAAAGCGCTTAAGGAAAAAAGCACCAAAATAAAAAAATCGCTAAAACACAAAAAATCACCAAAACTAAAAAGGTCGCCAAAAAACTAAAAAAAGCGCCAAAAACCGGAAAAAACATCAAAACGAAAAAAAGCACTATAACCAAAAAAAATCACCAAAAATGGAAAAAAGTTACTAAAACGAAAAAAAGTACAAGAAAAAGCACCAAAACTAAAAAAATCACAAAAAAACGAAAAAATCGCCGAAAAGGAAAAAAGTGTCAAAACAAAAAAAAAATCGTTAAAACTAAAAAAATCAGCAAGAATCCGAAGAAATCCCCAAAACCGAAAAAGCGTCTAAACTGTAAAAAATTGCTAAAGCTTAAATAAATCACTAAAACTAAAACTATCGCAAAAAAAACGAAAAACTCGCCAAAAATGAAAAAAGAACACCAAAACGAAAAAAAGTGTAAAAAAAGCGCCGAAACCAAAAAATTGCAAAAAACAAAAAAAAAATCGCCAAAAAGAAAAAAGGGTAAAAAAAATCGCTAAAACTAAAAAAATCACCAAAAAACCGAAAAAAGCCAAAACAATGGTTTTCAGAACATGCCCGTATAATTAAAAAAAAAAGCAAAACGAAAAATTGCCGAAATGAAATAAAGAGCACAAACGAAAAGGGATATATGTGTATTCGTACGGAACCCTTCGTGTGTGAGCCAAAGTCGCACTTTACTGAATTGATTCTAAATGTAATGCTGCTTTGAAAATTTGATAAAAATTTTAAAGTTCAATATTTGAAATTTTAGCACGCATGGAGTATACGCTCGACTACCTAATTTTCCGTACATCAAAAGTGTAAAGGAACCCTATAGTTTTGCTACACTGTCCGTCTCTCTGTCCGTCTGTCACAGGGTGTTTTCTCGGGAACCACAAGAGCTACGGACCTGCAATTTTCATAGAATATGTAAAACGTTTGTCGCTACAACAACAAATATATGACAGTTAACAATTAAAGGGTGTTCTAAAACGAGCAGCGAAACATGTTGAAATACTAATGTAATATAGAGAGACACTTTTATATAGATACTTTAAATTTTCAAAGTTAGTGTTAATTGGTGTAGTCTGTAGAATAGACTACACCAATTAACACAGATATTTAACACAATGAAAATTAAAGGGTGTTCTATCAGTCAGTGCAATTTTACTATGTAATTTAGACAACATGCTGTATCTTGGATACCGTAAGAGGTAAACGTTTGAAATTTTCAAAAACGCTAAAGCTAAAAAATTTCAAAATTAAAAAATGTCAAAACGAAAAATCGCCAAAATGAAAAAATCGCTTAAAGAAAAAAGCACCAAAATTAAATAAAATCGCTAAAACTAAAAAAACTAAAAATATCACCAAAACTAAAAAGATCGTCAGAAAACTAAAAAAACGCCAAAAACCGAAAAAAGTCGTCAAAACGACAAAAAGCATTACAACATAAAAAAATCGCTGAAATTAAAAATATCATCAAAAAACGAAAAAACGCCAAAAATGAAAAAAAAACACAAAAGCGAAAAAAGCGAAAAAAAGCGCCAAAACTAAAAAAGTAGCCAAAAACAAAAAAAAAATCGCAAAAAACGAAAAAAGTGTCAAAAAACACGCTAAAAGTAAAAAAATCACAAAAATCGAAAAAAAATTCCCAAAACCGAAAAAACGGCAAAACTGAAAAAAGCGCCAGAACTAAAAATAATAATTACTTACAAATATTAATTACGTACAAATACTAAAATAAATCTCTAAAACTAAAAATATCGCCAAAAAGTGAAAAAATTAAAAAAAAAGACAGAATCAAAAAATCGCCAAAAGTTAAAAAAATCGACAAAAAACAAAACATTGCGAAAAACGAAAAATCGCCAGAAAAAAACAAAAAAATCACGAAAATTAAAAAAGCGCCAAAAATAACGAAAAATACTTCGAAAAGGGATATACATAAATGTACGGAACCCTTCGTGTGCGGGCCAAAGTCGCACTTTACTTAATTTATTCTTTTTTATCCTCTAAAACTAGATAATGGGCTCGATGTAATACAACCTGCCGTTTAGTATGCTCCATTTGCCACTTAGAGCTTAACACTCAAGAGTCATTGAACTCAATTGACAAATTCTTTTAAAACTTTTAATTAAAAAACAATTTATTTGTATTGGAAACCTAGAAAAAGTATTGTTATAAAATATAATGCAAATTAATTGCATTATTGTTAAACAGTAATGAAAGTGTAGAAAAATATATTAATCAATATTGTTCATTGATATGTTGATTAGACAAAACACCCAATAACTTTTATAGGTTTATTGTGCAGAAAAAAAAGCATCATCATCATTAATATAAAATCGTGTAAATTGTGTTAAAACTTAATAGCTGAACTAATATTTTTTTTCTTTGCTTAAAAGAAATCTTTAATTTATTAATTTGACAGCTACTTGTCGGTTATTTGATTGGTATTGTTTGTTTGTTTGTTTGTTTTTGTTGGAGCTATAATTTTGCAAAATCTCTTAAATTTTAGCTGTGTGTTAAATCGGCACCTTGAACTCTTTAGATGTTCACATGCGTTAAGATTTTATTCAACATTTTATTCAACATTTTTATAATTTGATTAATAAAATTAAAAAAAACATTTTGAAAATTATGATGAAGTGAAGACATTAAGTGAATTGATATGCTTGATTAGTTTTAATTATAGAAATTTAGGTAAATGGCGAATTTTCAAGTTGGTCTTAATAGAGTTTTTTTGTTGTTGTAAATGATGATGTTATTTAATCCGATTGTATCGTCATAGAAAATGCAAAAAGCCCTATCCAACATTTTAAAAGTTTAACAGGAGAAGCATAAAACTTGTTTACAGGAAAAAATATATTGCAAAATTTTACAATAGATATATAAAGTGCAAAATTTTACAATAGATATATAAATTTGTGAGGCATTTCGAACTTGTATTGTAAGATTTTGCACTAATTGTCAATATCGTTTTCATTTTAAATGAAATTTATTTGCTGGTGTTTAAGCATTGTCTATATGCAACATTTCATTGGTGCTTTACCAAATCGTCAAACACAATTTTGAACACTTACAAACCCTTAACTTATGTACAGACTTTCACGTGTATGTGAATTCTCAAATGGTTTTTCAAAGTTTGTACATACGATAAAGGGTTTGTATGTATTCAAAATTATGTTTGAAGTCTACTGACGATTTGGTAAAGCACCAATGAAATGTTGCATATAGACAATGCTTAAACACCAGCAAATAAATTTCATTTAAAATAAAATTATGACAACATGTCAAATAAATTTCATAAATATATCGTTTTCATTTAAACAAGTTTTATGCTTCTCCTGTAAAACTTTTAAAATGTTAGATAGGGCTTTTTGCATTTTCTGAGACGATATATTCTTTATGCACACTTATGTCCGTTCAATTATTTTATATTATTTAAATAAAATTACAAATACGTACAAAATTAAAAAAAAAAACTAAAAATAGAATTTTGTAATTATTCAATGATATTGTCGGAAAAGCTGCGAGTGTTCTTAGTAAAAATCGGTGAAAAAGAGCATTTGTGGGCATGGCTTTTCTCAGTTTTTTTCTTATCAACAAAATGTATTGTCAAAGAAAGTCTACGTGTGTGCAATATTTTATAAGAATCGGTTCAGTAGAAGGTATTTTAAAAGGAATAACTACTTTTTATGGGCGTGGCACCGCCCACTCTTAAAATCACGAAATAGCATTATTGTCAGAGAAACTCAATTGATCAATTCACAACCTGTTGTAAGTGTTGTATGTACATAGATCGTAAAAATAATGTTGGTAATTTCCACAAAATGTTTCTAAACAAATGTTTATTTAGAAATTTGTTGGTAATTTCCACAAAATGTTTCTAAACAAGTGTTTATTTGGAAATTACCAACAACATTTATACGATATACAACACATACAACAGGTTGTGAATTGCCAAATATGTGTGAAAAGTTTCATAAGAATCGCTTAAGTAAAAATAGTTCAAAAATAATATACATATAATTAAAAAATTTTTAAAATCATGAAATTGCATTGTTAGAGGAACTCATGATATTTAAAAAGTTTCATAAGAATCGGTTAGGTAAAAATAGTTGATGAAAGTAGATATTATTTGTATGGGTGTGGCACTGCCCACTTTTTTAATTAACAATTTTATTTTTAGAAAACTCAATGTGTGTGCAAAGTTTCATAACAATTGTGTGTAAGACAACTCAATACTTAGTTAGTATGGGCGTATCACCGCCCACTTTTCTAAGCCCAAAACTGTATTGTCAGAGAAATTTAATGTATGTGCAAAGCTTCATAATAATCGTTTAAGTAAAAATAGTTCAAAAAAGAATATTTCATTTCTCAGAGAAACTCAATGTGTGTAAAAGGTTTAGGTAAAAATAGTTGAAGAAAGTAAATATAATTTGCATGGGGGTGGCACTGCCCACTTTTTAATAAAAAAAATTTATAGCTAGAAAACTCTATGTATATGCAAAAGTTTCATAAGAATTGGGTGACTATAAAGGCCGGGGCACATAGAATCCGTCGTACGTTATACGTCGCCTTTTTCAACTGACATTAACGTAACGACGGAGGAGGTTGACACAATGAGTACTTTGTTGACGGATATTAAAACAACTGTTTTTTCTTCGCATGTTTCTGCAGCTAAATTTGATTTGATTTTATTTATTTATATTATTTGTTATTATTGTTTTATTTAATTTTTGGTGCCAAACAGCAGAAAAAACTAAATCGGAACAAAGCAAAAAACCAACTGATAGCTGTCAAAGTACTCGACATACGTTAAAAGTTGGCCAACTTTAGTACTTTGCGTTGACGGAAACGTACCGAATGTGACTAAGCTCATAAGAAAACATGTATATCAACTTAGTTGTCAGTTGAAAAAGGCGACGTATAACGTACGACGGATTCTATGTGTCCCGGCCTTAAGTAACTCAAACTGCATACTTAGTTAGAATGGGCGTGCCACCGCCCACTTTTCTAAGCAGAAAATTGTATTGTCTGAGAAACTCAATATACAGGGTGGTAAATTAAAAAAAATATAAACGAAAAAGTTATTAAATTTTAAAATCCGATGGCGACTTTTGTCACACCCTGTACATATGTATGTGTAAAGTTTCATAATAATCATTTAAGTAAATATAGTTGAAATAAATTCAGTGAAGTGCGATTTTGACTCGCACACGAAGCATTGTGTACGAATATCGGATACATATTTTTCTGCGGTTTTTCGTTTTGGCGATTTCCGATTTTTTGTGGACTTATTAATTCTTAATTAATGTCTTTTCGTTTTGAAGAATTTTTCCGCTTTTGGTGATTTTTTTAGTTTTCGCGATTTTAAGCTTTAACGATTTTTCGGGTCTTAGTGCTTTTTCCGTTTCAGCGTTTTTTTTTTCATTTTGGCGATTATTCGATTTGACAATTTTTTTCATTTCGGGTTTTTGAGTTTTGGCGATTTTTTCGTTTTTCGGCGATTTGTTCTTAGTTTGGTGATATTTTTAGTTTTGGCGATTTTTTTAGTTTGGGTGATTTTTTAAGTTTTAGTGGTCGTTCTGCTGCTTTTTTCGCTTCAGCGCTTTTTTCTAATGTGCCGATTTTTTTCGTTTTGCATATTTTTTTAATTATGGGTTCTTAATTTTTGCTTTGTTTTTTTATTTTTTTTTGTTTTGACAATTTACTTCGTTGTGGTGCTTTTTCGTTTCAGCGCTTTTTTCATTTTGAGGACTTTTTTTCGTGTTGGCTATTTTTAATTTGGGGGTTTTTTAGTTTTGAAGTTTTTTTTTTGTTTTGGCGATTTGTTTTGTTTTGCCGATTTTTTTTTTGCTTTTGGCGATTTACTTTTCGGCTTGTTCGTTACACTCCTTGAAGAAATACCCTTTAATTATTAATCTTGTTTGTTTCAAGCGTCTAATTATTACGGTTCATAAGATACAACTTAATTTCAAAATTACATTGCCTAATAGAATGCCCTCTAATTTTTAATTTGTTTGTTTCTTAGCATTCCTTACTGCTACACCAACTGTGAACATTTAAAAAATTTTTCCCTTACGGTTAAATAAAATACCTTTTAATTTTTTTTTTTTTTAAATTTCAGAATTTATTGGTGTAGTCTGTATAATAATACGCAAATTTTAAAAATGCCAAGTGTCTAGTATACATATTATCTATCAAGAGTTTGTTTATTACATTAGGACCTTAACATGTTTTGTTGCTCGCTTTAGAACACCCTTTAATGTTGAACTTTCATAAATGTTTAGTATTTCTTATCGAAGCGGCCATAGGAGACATATTTTGTAAACATTTCAGGTTACCTCTTACGTTTCTCGAGATAGAAGCCTGCGAGAGACAGACGGCCAGAAGCCTAAAAAGAAAATGTTTTAATTTGTGTGGGCGTGGCACTGTCCACTTTTTTTTACTAACGAAACTGTATTCTCAGAGAAACTCGATGTATGTTGAAAGTAGGGAAGTAACGATACGCCGTTTCGCCGATCCGATACCGGTACCGATATTTAAAAATAAATATCGCCGATACCGATTCCGATACCGATACGTTTAGATCAACAAAACTCAAGTGCGATTTTTTTATTATCCAAAATTACATTGTAAGAGAGAATATTTAAAATAGATTTTAACCCAGTATAAAAAATTGGAAGTAATTTTTAAGGAGCTACATTTTCTTTGCTTCAAAAAAATCTATATTAAAAATATGCAGATAATTAGTAGAAAAGCAAGAAAAAATTTTTAATTCCTTTGTAATTATAAAAAATACTCGCCATGCTTTTTAAAAAATCGATTTTTAAAGAACATTTATCAACTAATATTCTTCTAAATAACTTAATAGCTTAATTATTAAAAGTCTTCTAAAAGTTTATATATATTCACTTAAATTTACATGAAAATAAAGTTTTGAGTTTAAATTCGCATAAAAAAAATTGTGCAAATGGGTAATTTTTTATCCTTTTTCCTTGAGGAAAAACCATTATAGAACACCGAAAAAGAAATTTGTCGTAGCATCGCTTCCAATTCGGTGATTGGTAATCGAAAAACAGAACTTCTTGCAATGGCAAGGATATGTAAAACTAATTAGAAATTATCCAAATTCGCAATACTTCCGGATCGCGAATTCTACATTTTCATGACTTCTTTGGAGTGTCTTTTTTTGCTGGGATAAGATTTAAAAAACAACGACTTGAATTTGAATTCATGGTAAAAATAACAAAAAATAAATAATTTTTTAACAAAATAACAGCATAAAATATTATTAATTTTTAAAATTGATATTAATAATATTTAAAAAATAACGAAGTGAATTTAATTCATGGGGAAATTGAACAAAAATAAATTATTTGTTAAAAAAAACTCCGAAAAAAATGTTTAAAGTATCGTCGTATCGACAGTAAAATATCGCCGATACCGATGTATCGGAAAATCTGAAGTATCGCCGATATATCGGTATCGGTATTCGTTACATCCCTAGTTTAAAGGTTCATAAGAATTGGGGAGTACAAGTAGCAGAAAATTAACACTTAATTAATATAGGCGTGCCACCGCCCACTTTTCTAAACACAAAATTATATTGTCTCCTAAACCTAAAATGTTTCCAAAGTTTCGGATTGATCGAAATGAAATTAAATCTTAAGGAAATGCTACTTTCGGTCCTTTCTTTGCTAGAAAATATTTCAGTTTAATCGTTTCCATCGCTGGAGGGAGTCCTTCGAAAATATTTGCCAGATTTTGAAAAGAAGTTCGATTAAATCGCCTCCATGTAAAAACGAATCTTTTCTCATGTTTCCTCTTTTCCCAGATGTCCCATGCCACCATCTTACAATGATTTACAATTATGCATATTGATTGAAGTTTGCTCTCTTTATCTTGCCGATTTAAAGAGCTACTGTGTTGCGACTGCTTCTTCTTGGAAGTATGCAGAAATAAATACTCTGCAAGTAAATGGCCTAAAACACGAATGGTCATGTCAAATTGTTAGTCGATGACAACAAATCAGCTAAAATCGTAATTTAAATAGAAATGTTTATTTTTCTTAAACTAAATGCAAACTGTACGCACTGACAACTTTACTCTTAAGAGTTTGATTACAGTGTGATACACAAACGGACGCACACCACAATTGCGATGATACAGAAATTAAAGCATGTTGTTGTGTATGTTTGTGGTGTGAGTATGTGTTTTAGCAATAGAGTTAAAAATATTACAAACACGCGTGATATTGTCAAATGTCATGTAAACTGTTCAATAGAAAAGAAAGCAAGCGTCATGTGTAATGTCAACAAAGATGTCAGTGTCATCTAATGTAGAGCCAGGCACATGCTGGAAATTGCGATAGTTTTAGTTACATGGTGGATTTTGTCACAAAAAAAATAAATGAATAAACAAACACTTTGAAACACACTCATTCACTCATTTGGTAGCACTGGCTGCTAAAGTCACCAAATTAACATGTTGGCTGCCGTTAGTGAAGCACCCGTGTTTGTCACTTGTTAAAAGAATGTTTTGGAATGTTTTATTTCTTTAGTTGTTTTCTTCTTCATGTTTTCGTTTTTAGATGGAATTGCATTACAATCTTGAATTAACATTTCAAACTTACAGCTACTGTATTTAGTAGTTCGTATACAATTTAAGCACTGTCTTCAATTTCTTTGTTGTTGTTGTTGTTATGTTAGTCTATCCAACTTTAACAGGAAGATGATGTCCGATTTTGTTTTGTTTCCTTTTCTTATTCCTTACAGTAGATAATCGTAAGGAATTACAGATTAGCATTAGTATTGGTGGTGGCCGGTTGGTTGCTGGTTGTTTGTTGCAAAAACATGCTCTAAGCTTCTGGGCAGCATTACTTAATTATAGAAAACATTACTTTTGTAGATAACTATTACAAAATTTAGCACGAGTGTTGCTTTTATGTGTGTAGAGTCTGTGTCTAGGGTTTTCTTAAGGAATCTTCAAATAGATTAACTGACTGACCAGCAGTGGCTTTGGAATATTTGTTGGCGTGGTTGTCACAGCTTGACTCCTGTTAGAGTTGTTGTTAGTTCAAGCCGTTTGCGTAACTGCAGCAAGACACACAGTGGACTGGAAATTAAATATTTTTGGAAACAAACTAAACGTTTCTAAATGGTTTGCGCGATTAGCAGAAAATCTTACGTGGAAATAGTAGAAGAATATCCGATTAAAAGTTGTGGTGGAGAGCTCAATACACCGCATAGAAGCTAGTGTGTGATGGTGTGCCAATTTTACACATTTTGGTAAATTTTTCTAAAAGCATTTTTCATATAGCCAATATCATTCTCTTTAAAGCTTGTATTGACCCGACGATAGTTAGTCTTTTCGTATCTTATTCACTAAGTCGCTAGCCATACGAGTCAACTTTTGCGCACGGAATGGTACCGAAAAACTCGCTGGCTTACTTCAATCGGGAGAATAACATTCTGTCCCGAATGAGAATAAGGGCGTCTACGTCTTTGACTTCCCGCGACAGGGCGAACAAGGTTCTATCCAGCCTAAGAAAGACAAAGCCTGCAGTAAGTCACGGCAGATAAAATTTTTTCCACTGGGGTGAGGGAATAAAGTTCTGTCTCACCCAAATTAGAAGGGATCCTTCTTACTTTGTTTGACTAGCCGAATTAAATCGAATAATTCTAATTTAACTCAGCACGTCTTACCAAGCTGCTGGGCAGCGACTTAAGGCTGATTTAGCCGACCGTAAATGTGGAAAACGTAGATGTAGTCGAATGTGCTGATCGTTTCTGTCACATTGAAAAGCTATGAGACAGAAACGATCAGCACATTCGACTACATTTACGTTTTCTACATTTACGGTCGGCTAAATCAGCCTTTACTAATTAATTATTTCCAAATCAACTGTCTCTATACCATTCACTAACACATGCAGTGCAGTCGTTGAATTGACGAATCGGTAGCCTCAATGCTGTTCGTCTACACCAAGGTGAATTAATTTTATCAGGTGGTGTTGATTCTAAAACAACTACAACATTACAATAACATTTGACATCTCAGCCCCTATGTCAACGTATACAAATTTTGAAATACGAGCATCGAGCATACAAGCGGAACAAAAGTAGAACAGCTGTGCTTATAATATCACCTGTATAAATCCACCTTGGTCTACACATACATAAACAAGGCATATTCATTACGGGTACCACCATAACTAAAACAAATACAACACCAAAAAACACATGTATTTTCTTGGTAGAAACACCCCAGAAATATGTCAAATCCATTATCTGTGAGTCGCACACATTCATACGTTCTCTCGAATTTACTAACTCATGCCCGTTGTTGATAGAAAACTCCCAGACATGTGTCAAAATCTATTGTCTGTGTGACGCACACATTCTCAAATTTATTAAAACAGCTGTTCTTGTAGTGGTACCTGTTCAATCTACCTTGATACATAAATAATCTACCAGCTGTTAGAACAAGCAGTGCTGTAACATTAAGTAATCATTGATCGGTGTGTTCTTTAATTTGGCGTCAGGTGGCGCTGAGTAATGGCCGTTAATATTTAACATCTAATGCAGCTCACACACATAGCTGCCAGAAATGAAGATTTTTTACGATATGGCAAAAAACGATATGACATACTGTGTTGTCATATCGTAAGGTTTTTACGATATGACAACACTGAGGAAGCCATTCACAGTGTATGGCTTTCTCAGTGTTGTCATATCGTAAAAAACTTACGATATGACAACACAGTATGTCATATCGTTTTTTGCCATACCGTAAAAAATCGTCATTTCTGGCAGCTATGCTCACACACGTTTCAATTCAATTGGCAACTGAATCGGTTGTTGTCCAAATCGAGGCGTGTATGGCTCTGTCAATTGATTAGTTTGGCAGTTGTCGAGTTGGTTGAAGAAAAATCAAAAGATTTGGATTTGTTCAAGTTTGCAATTAAGTCTTCCAATTCGATTGTGCTGTGTATGTTCGAGTCTCTTGATCGGCTGTCAAAATTTATGAATCTAAATTGACTACTAGGCTAAGGTTCGTAACGTTATATTCAGAAAGAATTGGACATGATTAATATTCCAAGGAACAAGAGAAAAATTAACATCAACTTAATTTTTCAACATACACACCAGAACAGAGTAGCATGAAGAAAACTAAACAGAGGGAATGAAGAAAAATAAACCGATGGCAACGCTGGGAAAGTGCACTTTAATATCAGCTTGAGAGTGATTTAATTCTCGTATTCAATTTCCACGAAAAAGTTGCATATATAAGAATTAAAATCACATTCAACAGAGCCACCTAACAAGTGGTGATAAGCAAATACACGTGAGCACTGACGATGGAAGTGTAGCGGCTTCCGAAAGTCGCGCTACTCTGTTCTGCTGTGTATGTTGAAAAATTAAGTTGATGTTAATTTTTCCCTTGTTCCTTGGAATATTAATCATGCCCAATTCTTTCTGAATATAACGTTACGAACCTTAGCCTAATAGTCAATTTAGGTTCACAAAGCAAATACGTTCGAACTAATCATATTAATAGTCAAATTTTATGTTTGTAGTTTTCTTTTGCAAATAAAATATTAATTATTGTTAAAATTGTCTTTGATTTAATATATTTGATAGAAGTGTGGGGCCAAGAATCAATTCAATTGAAAGACTCAATTGACAATTGAATTGTAACGTGTATGGGGTGCTTTATATTAAATTTGCCTGAAAAATCCCGCTCTTTCGGAATCGGGATTTCCAAAATCCCGAATCCCAGGATTTTCAAAAATCAATCCCGATTGGCATCTCTAGTCCGTAGTGACACTTCTGTGTGATCTCTGGGAAGCTTTGCACTCCGCTATACTCATATGTAATCTTATGCCAGTTTGTCAAACACTAAGAAAATGATCAATGCTGTCCCACTGTGCAGCAGCCGATACTAAAAGACCATAAATTGTTTTTTTTCTTTTTCCACCAAATACAAGGAGTTTATTAGATCTATTCCAGTCTAGGAATGTTTTACAATTGTCATTTCAGTCTTAATGGTTGGTCTGGCTTAAACTTTGCACTAAATTCTACTGTTGTTGTTGTTGTTGTTGTTGTTGTTTATGTTGTTGTTGGTGTTATTGTCGGATGTTTTCAGTTTGTCGTGCGCTGTCTCTAGAGAAAAAGAGAGTCCTAGTGCGCTGAAAATAAGTCATATGTTTGTTTGTCTGTTCTACACACTTGTCGTCTCATGCGGTTTCATTTAATTAAGTTCCAAAATTAATTGCTTCGTAAATGTTGCAATGTGACATGCACCAATTTTGTTTATTTCAAACTTTTTTTTTATTTTTTATTTGTTTGTTGTTCCTTGTTGTTGCTACTGCTGCTGTTTGTTGTTGCTGGCGTTTGGTGTACAACTACTTTAACTGCCACTAAATTGGCCACTGAATTTATGAGTTTGTTTGGAATTTTAAATTGTCAATTGCATTGGGGATTATAAAACAGCCAAATAGAATTTTAATGTTTTATTTATGATCCAACATAAATTCACCGGCTTAATAAAAGTTTTATGGTCTAAACTATTTTCGAAATGTGTAGTAACACGGTTCATAAATCGTTTACACTTTGCCAAATACTATTTTATGAAATTCAATTTAAAATTCAATTGTTTAAAGAAAAATTACTTAACAATACTGCAGAGAGATAGATGGAAAACAGAACGAAGAGGTTTCGGCCAAGGATAGGCAAGGGAAAATAAATTGTAATTAGTGATTGCTTTAGTGGGGCTAGGTGCACACTCAAGTTAGATTAGAAACACGATCAAACAAACAATAAAAATCAGCGAAAATTTCCAAGTTAATATTTTAGCACCGAGAACTCGGGCAATTAAAATCCGGCTCGAAGGACCATAAACTAGCTATGATCAGTAATTTCAGCTGTTATCCCTTTCTGGCGAAATCAGAGCAGAGTTAGTGAAGTATAATTAGAAACTAGCAGAATTTAATACATGTTTTATGTGCCGCTTCATACTCTGCCAGTAATCTCGATGTCTTTTCTAATTCTTTGTAATGGATACTTCAACAAAATTTTATCGAAATAAAATAACTTTTCTTTAGTTTTTAGATTTTATCTCCTGTTCACTGTGTTCTTAATGAAAAATGCATCTATAGTTTGAAATACATAAAAAAATTGTAAATTTCAAACTAAAATTGTATTAAATTCTTGAAAGCTTAAAATAAAAGTCTAACAACTAAAAACTAACTTTGGATAAGTTGAATTTCCATTGATTGCAAATATTTAGCTAATTACTCGTACTACCATAATATTATTGTTAAATTTTATTTCTTTTTAGAAAATTTTGCAACAAATTGCTTAATTTCCCACGTCCACATATTGGAACAAAATTTTTATACAAAAATTTAACTCTTTGTCATAATTTTGTTTTTTTAATTAATCAAGTTTTGTTTTATTTACTTGTCTCGAACAAATGCCAACAAATCTTATTAATAAATTAAGTGCAATTCAACTGAAATAATATTATCGATCAATTTAAGTTTGATCTAACCAAATATGAGAAAAGAAAAGACATCTTGTTGATAAATCTAGTCACTAAAGCTGTGGCTAATTGTCACATAATTATATTAATTGCAGCTCTAATTATGAATCAAATGTGAGAAGGCAAGCAAACAGCTCGCATATAAGCTCTAAATCTGGTAAAAAATAAAATAAGAAAAGAATTTGAAAAATTTTTCAATTCAAAGAATAAAAATACTCGAATCAGCCAATTTGATAATCCAGCTGTCTTAAATTGGAACAAACATTTTGGCTTTTACATCAAACTAATTAAAATTTAAAGATTTGTTAAGATTTGTTAACTCTTCCTTTACCTTATTAAGAGTTTGTTTAAACTGAAAATAAATTTTAATTTTATTTTAGTGTAATTTTACCCTACACCATGGCAGTATTTAAAAAAATGTGTTTAAAGCTTAATTTGGTACTTATTTATAATTAGTACTCGGTAAGGAAAGCTCGTAAGCCTTGCATTTAAGGTATAAGACGTGTTCACCACTTTTATGTAAAACACCACGAAGAACATTTTTGAAGAATAATTTTGCCCACTTTATCGCCACTTAAGGGGAGGTGTTTGCCCATTTTTTAAGAAAGAGATAAAATAATGACCCATGCAGCGAAGAGTTAGACGGTTAACATATTCCACAAAAATGTTGCTTGTGGAGTTTTACACAAAAGTGCTGAACATATAGTATACCATAAACACAGGACTTACAAGATTTTTTATCCTTTATAGAAACATTTTTTTCAAACTTTAAAACATCGAAGTTATGATCCACTACCGGACCGGTCTTAAAAGTTATTGGGTGCATAGAAATTAAAAAGTAGAAATATAAAAAAATCGAAGGACAGACTCATTTTCAAAAATACGATTTGAAATTTCAAATAAAAAAAAAATTATTTTATTTTCTATTTTTTCTGAAAAAAATATCGAAAAACTAAAATGAAAAAAAAAATTATTTAATTTGGACAATTATTAAGACAGTTATGAGCAAAAAACTAAAAAAGTGATATTTTGAAGACTTAAGGGCCCTTAATCATAGTCATAAAGAAAGTATACTTTAAGAGTTCTAAAGTTTACTTTTGTAAAATATATCCCACATAGAATTTTGAAGATTGTTTTACCAAAAATCAGTAAACGTAGTCTTTTAAGACTAGCTTAGATGATCAAAAAGTGATTAATCAGTTGCGGGCTTAAAGCAAGACTCGGAAATGATTCCTACAAATGATTAGAAAACGACGCATATGCTCGAAAGTAAGTCTTTTAAGATTATCTAGACAATCAAAAGCGATTAAGCAGTTGCGTGCTCAAGACAAGACTCGAAAATGATTCATGTTTGTATTTAAATAAATTAAGTAAAGAGCGACTTTGGCTCGCACACGAAGGGTTCTGTACGAATACACATATGTATATCGCCTTTCGTTTTTCCCCTTTTTTCATTTTGGCACTTGTGCTTTTTTGTTTAATTTAAGTTTTTTTTTATTATTGAAGCATTTTCGTTCTTTTTGGCTTTTATGGTTTTTGCGCTTTTTTAATTTTCGTGATTTTTTCGTTTTTTTTTCTGGCGATTATTCGTTTAGTGCAATTTTGTTGTTTTTGCCGATTTATTTAGTTTTGGCGATTTTTTGGCTTTTTAACGTTTTTTTCACTTTTTGACGATATATTTAGTTTTATCGATTTATTTTAGTTGTGGCAATTTTTTTTCAGTTTTAACGTTTTTTCGGTTTTGGGGATTTGTTTCGGTTTTTGGTGATATTTATAGTTTTAGCGAGTTTTTTTTTGGTTTTGGCACTCTTTTCGTTCCGGCGATTTCTTTCGTTTTTTGACGATTTTTCTTCTTTTGCAAATTTTTTTTGTTTTTTCCCGATTTGCTTAGTTTTAGCGTTTTTTGGTTTGGCGTTTTTTTCTGTTTTAACGTTTTTCGCTTTTTGATGATATTTTCAGTTTTAACGATTTATTTTAGTTTTGACGCTTTTTTCAGTTCTGGTGCTTTTTTTTGTTATTGGGATTTTTTCGGTTTTTTGTGACTTATTTAGGTTAAGCGATTTTTTTTTGTTTTGACACTTTCGTTTCGGCGGTTTTTTTTTTGCTTTTATAGATTTTTTTTATTTTTGGCCCTTTTTTGGTTTTATTGTTTTTTTGTATTGATGATTTTTGTCAATTTTTGGCGATTTTTCCGTTTTTGATGTTTTAGCGATTTTTTATGTTTTAGTGCTTTTTTCGTTTTGACGACCTTTGTTGATTTTTGGGTTTTGTTATAGTTTTTTGGCGATCTTTTTAGTTTTGGTGATATTTTGCGTCTTAGCGTTTTTTATAATTTTGGTGCTTTTTTCCTTTAAGCGATTTTTTATTTTGGCGATTTTTTATTTTGACATTTTTTAATTTTTAATTTTTTTAGTTTTAGCGTTTTTTTTAAATTTCAAGAGTTCGACTCCTACGGTTTCCAAGATACAGCAAATTGTCTAAATTACATAGTCAAAATTTCATTAACTGATAGAACACCCTTTAATTTTTATTGTTTTAATATCAGTGTTAATTGGTGTAGACTATTCTACAGACTACACCAATTAACACTTACTTTGAAAATTTAAAGTGTCTATAGATAAGTGCCTGTATATTACATTAGTATTTGAACATGTTTCGTTGCTCGCTTTAGAACACCCTTTAATTTTTAACTATCATATATGTTGTTGTAGCGGGCAAAGTTTTACATATTCTGTGAAAATTTCAGGTCCCTAACTCTTACGGTTCCCGAGAAAACAGGCTGTGGCAGACAGACAGACAGACAGACGGACAGCGTAGCGAAAACAATAGGGTTCCTTTACACTTTTGGTGTACGGAACCCTAACAAATAACGAAAAACAAAAGCAAAGCTAAAAAATATCTAATTTGATACTGTCGATATTTTTGAAAATAATTTCGATATATCGATATATTGCATGTGTAACCAATGACGTCACTAAGTTTGTTCCTATTGGTTAGTCATTTTCAGCAGGGCTGCCACAAAATTGTATCATTGCACACTGGGTTCGATTGTACTTAAAGTGGCGATTAACTTAACGAAGGGTGTAATTGATGAGATAATTTATTTTTTCGATTAAATCACCCGAATTAGTTAAAAAAAAACAAAATTTTAAACTTTTTTTCTACCGATTTTTTAAAGATTTATTTAAAAAACAAATTTATATGTCCGGAGACATACCAACTCAATTCGACAAAAAGGAATGCATTTGTTTGAGAATGAGTAAATTTTGATAAAAATAGAGTACATATAAGTTTTAAGTTTTTCTCAAAATCTTTCTAATAAAAAGAAAGAAGTATCATGGGCGTATATATGAACTTCTGCGGAGGGGGCCTAAGGTCCAAAATTATTCGAAATAGGTAAATTTTCGATGGAAATCCTAAACTTAGCAGTTAATAATAAAAATGCCACGTTCTTCAAATTTCTTTTCACTTTATAAAATGGCGCTCAATTTGATGATCCATCCCTAATATAAACGAAACCGAGTTAACGCGCTGTTTCCACGCTTCCACTTAATTATAATCCTAAAAAAAGTAAAATCAAAATTTGAGCCTGTTCACAACACTGATGGAAGAAGTTTTGTTAAATTAAATGAGAAGTTTCGTAATTATGTTGAGGGGTACATACTAGTCGTCGTATTCTTGCATAAAATCTATCTTACTAAAATCACTTTAAAATATAAATGAAACAATTTGGAGAATGTTTTGCTTTTTGCTACAATTTGTTTATTATCGCGTAATATTGTTTTTTTTAATCACATTTGTCTTTATGGAAGTGCGAAAAATTTTTGGTATTTTTAATGTTTCTGATGAAAAATTTTTCATTTCAAAATTTGGCTTCTTGCTAATTAAACTTAAAATAAGTGCAATTATATTAAAGTTTTGGTTACATTTTTATTTCTTTTTAAATTGAATGAATGAAATTTTTGCAATGAGTTTAGTCTTAGTTTTTAATGAGCACTCTGAGTCCATAATTTCAAAGCTAGATTTGTTTTGGATAAATGCATCCGAGACGAGTTTAACAATTTTAATTGTTGAAAGAAATTAAATTAATTAAGTTAAGAAACTTACAATAACTTTTTTTTCTTCGTGTCTAAATTTTTTGTTATCCTACAAATCTACGAATGAAATGCGATAACTTTATGAATCCAATCTAACTTTTAAGACCAGTACGAAACTGTCTCAAAACCAATTTCCTTGAAATTAACATTTTTATTACCGCCCAGTATGCGGTAACAATGCTAATATCCATTTATTATCTTCTCCTTAAATTTTGTACATCCCCATTGTTATTTTTGTTGAATAGCAAGTTAATAATTCGTTTATAACAATTTTTTAATGTTCAATTTTTTTAATGTTCTATAATTGCTAGACATAAAACTTCATTTTTATAATCAACATCTTCCTGGCAAGAAGAATTTACTTTAACACTTTCAAAGTTTTTCTTGCGTACAGATTAAACTATTTGCAAAGGCATGATGGTGCTCTCGTAAGAAGATAATTGCTCGACATGTTGTCATCTAGGAAGGAAGAACTTTATTACTTCAGAATTCAGCATGAGATTGTGCGACTAAGTTTATGCAGCGAAGACAATAAAGTGGTAAACAGAATTCCTAACAAATGTTATTGACGGTTGTAAACTATAAAACTTGTGAATTTATAAAAGAACATTGGTTTTCGATACTTAATACAGTGTGGCATAGAAGTCTGTGTACAAAAAAATAGTTGAAGAGTGGTTAGAGAGAATAGGTTCATAAATATTATAGAAGGAGCGCTGTACTCCAAGGCATTATTTCAGTTGGAATAAATTTATTCGAATAAAATATTCGAAAAAAATTTAGAGTAAAGATTATTCGAATAAAATTAATCGAATAAAATTATTCGAATAATATTGGAAAACATTATTAAAAGAATTATTTGAATAAAATCCTTTAAATAATATTGCTTCAATACAAGTTGTTCGAATATAAGTATTAGAAAAAACTATTAGATAAAGATTATTCGATCAAATGCGCTTAAATAAGAATTATTCGAAAAACTGTTTATGTCAATCGATTAAAAATTACACTGTACAACATAAAAAACTCGTTTCCAACGACTGATTCTGGTAGAGATCACAAATATATATATATATATATATATATATATATATATATATATATATATATATATATATATATATATATATATACATGTATCGGCGTTTTAAAAGTTGACATCTTTTTTTGCACATAGTTATAGTGATTCGGCTGAGAAAATCTTGCAAGCATTGCATTTAAGTTATAAGATGTGCTTAGCACTTTTGTGTAAAGCGCCACTAGGAAAATGTTTGTGGAATATTTTAACCCTCTTGCTCTTGGCTGTGTAGGTCTTTTCGTCTCGTTTTTGAAAAAGAGGCAAAAAATTCCCCTTCAACGACGATGTATCGAGCAGAATTGTTCTACAAAAATATTTGCCATAAAGTTTCACTTCACTATAAGTTTCAAACAACATCAAAGCCCAAAATAAGCTAAAACTTAAAATGTGCTCAAGGGTTAAATTCGTACTTACCCCCTTATTCTAAGCTCTGTGACAAAATAAAAATTATAACAGATGACAATTTTTACATTGCTTAAAATGCAAAACTTTTGTCATTTGTCACAAAGTTCAGAATAAGGGGGCTATTCAGAATTAGTGCTAAAAAAGGATTTTATGATTTAATTTGTTAGTCAGTGTTATTTTTATACAGTTATGCGAATAAAATTAATCGTAATAAATTATTTATATACAGTTTCTTACGAATACAATTATTCTAATACAATATTTGAATGCAATTATTCGAATACAAATACAAATACAAATACAAATGCAAATACTAATACTAATACAAATAAAAATACGAATACGAATACGAATACAAATACAAATACAAATACGAATACAATTATTCGAATACACTTTATGTATTCTAATCAAATTATTTGAACAAAGTTATTCGTACTAAATTATTTAAATAAACATTTTCTATTCAAATTATTCGAATATTTTTTAAATAAAAAATATTCGAATAAATGTTTGTGTTCGAATAAAACTATTCGAATAAAATCATTAACATAAAAATTTTTTCAGGAAACTGTATTCGACTAATTTTCCTGAAAAAATGTTTATGTTAATGATTTTATTCGAATAGTTTTATTCGAATACAAACATTTATTCGAATATTTTTTATTTCGATTATTATTAATCAAATTAAATTAAAAAATTTTTCGAATAATTTTGTGGAATAATAAGTAATCATACGAAATTAATCAAACAAAAAATAATCCGACTTAAAAGTTTTTCAATTAAAAGAGTTTGAATCAAAATTATTCAAACAAATAGATTGAATAAAAACTTTTCGAATAATGTTATGCAATAATATTAGTCAATTAAAGTTTATTCGAATTAAAGTTATTTATATAGAAATTGGTTAAATAAAATTATTCGGTCTAACTTATTTAAAATAAAAATATCTAATTAAATTATTCGTCTGAATAAAATTATTCAAGCTAAAAATTTTAAAATAAAATCAATATTCAAAAGAAATCGATAGTTGTTGTTCGATTAATGTTATTCGAGTACTATTAACGAAATAATCTTTACGCGAATGAAATTTTTCTTTTAAATTTTCGATTTAGTGAACCATACTCAAAATATTATTTAGCTTAAAACTGTTTAAGTGGTATGAACTTATTCGAATAAAATAATTCGGGTAAAAATTATTCGATTGAAAATTATTCGAATATATGTTATTCGAATAAAAATTATACGAATAAATATTTTTCGAATAAAAATAATTCCAATAAAAATATTTAAATCAAATTCCTTTGAAGGAAAATTATTGTAATAAAATTACTCGAATCAAAATTCTTCGAATAAAAGTATTTCCGAACGACTCTTGCGAATTAGTATTAATCAAAGAATTTTTTCGTAAATTCTGTGAATTTCAATATTAATCCAATGAAGAACTTCATTAAAACTCCTCCAACGCTAGATTAATGAAACAAGGTGCCAGTTTCTCAAAACTACAAGTTACAAATATACAAGTAAAACCCACACAAAACAACAATAACATTTGTAAAAGTGTAGTTGTTTTGTGTATATTTTACTTGCATATTTTTAACTTGTACACAGAAAAAATAAGTTTCGTTTTCGTTAACAAAAATCCCAGTATTCAATAATTTTTTTTCCAAATTTCCTGTGATAAAGTATTCCGCTACATTGATAACAAAATAAAAAATAAAAATTATAAATTAAAAAAATTTCTACATGGCTGGGATACGAACCCGGGCTTCCCGGACGTTTAGCATACTCTCTACAGCTGAGCCATATCCCAGTTATTTTTTTATGAGATAAAACTTTTTTTAAGTACTTATGCATGAAAAGAAAATAAAAGAAAAGAAATAATAAGTTAATGAAAAATTTTATTGAAATTCATATTTTTTTCAATAACATGATTTTAATGAACATAATTCTTGTCTATTTTTTTCTGTGCAGCTTTGAAAAATGGTCCTAAGCTCGTTAAAAGTATTTTAATGAAAATTGCACCAAATTGTATATGAAATAATTTCATTGATCTAATTAATGTAACAATTTCGATTGGCAGCTGGTAATAGTTTGTAATAAACTTTCTTTGCCACTCTGTAATATTTGGCAAAATGAAAGTGCATAAGAACGTATTAGCTAACAAAAACAGTCTATAAGAATTTAAGCGTTTCGAAACCCATTGAAAATTAATACTTAGTACGCAAAAAATACGCCCACACTCCAATAATGCACTCCAATATGCAGATACAATTCTTTTTAAGGATAAAACAATCTTGGAAATAAAAAAAAATAACAATTTCACTTTACATTGTAACCGAATCAGGCAAGACGTTTTGTTCAATACTTCGCTATAGTGACTGCAAATATTGGACTTAAACGATTAAATTCCTACAAAACATTCTAATAGATGTACGACTATGTCTGGTATTTGGGAAAAGGTGTGCTCGCTAAACAAAAATAATAGAGCAAAACGAATTCATTATTGATGTTTGTTTGTGTTTTATAAAGACATACCATTTCACTTTAGGTGCGACAACATGACGCGTGTTGGCTACAAAAAAATGGAAGAAAAAATAGAAATCTTCACAAAGACATGAACACGTTCTTTTTGGTCTTAAAATTTGAATTTCTTGGACATTCTTTGAACAGGGAAGGAAATAAAAAAAGAAATTAGAATACGTTCTTATCATACTGTTGGATATGACATGCTACGCAATTTTCTGTTGTCATTTTGTTGACTTTGGCTTCAGCTTAGTTTTTTTTTACTACGTAGGTTGATATCATTCGTTAAAGCTGCTTGCCAGCCTGCTTGCCTGCCTGTCGGAGTGGCATGTCCAGTTGGCATCTTATTTTCTTAGTGTCCAGTGTTTTTGATTTTGTTATTAGTTTTTCTACTTTTTTTTTGCATGGCTATTGTTGATGTTGCTTCCAAATAATGTTAACCCTCGGCGACTGACGTGACTTCATTATCACAATTCCACTGACGTTGTAGTACACTAGACACTATTTCCACTGCTTATATTTTCCAAGTTCCGCTTGTAAACCCACTGAAACTTTTTTCGATTTTAGTTTAACATTGTAGTTTCTTATTTATTGTAATTTTTTGTTGCAAACAAAACGATAAATCTTATTAAAATCAAAATTATTGGCATGACATAAATTACCCTTAAAAAACTTACATCCATACAAAAACAAAAAAAAGTCATATCTTATTTTTTTGGTAAAAAGTTCAACATTAATTTTAGCTTATACCTAAGCTAATCAATCAAGAAAGAAAAGAGATAATATCAATGTTTTAATAAAAAGTTACAACGTATTTTGTCAGGTCTACATCAAAACTGACGTGGTAGACTTGTAGACACTTGTATGCTCACATCAACGCGTGCGCTCGTTTCAATGGCTTTCTTCACACTAATGAAAATACCAGAATCTATATTTGTATAATTATGGCGTAAAACAATGTTTTCTGTTTACTGGCGTCTGCTAGACTACGACGTCAGTCGCAGAGGGTTAAGATTCATTTTAAAGTAATTTTTATAGTATTTTTCTGTAATAAAATATGTTAGAAAATCTAAAGATCATAAGGATTAATATGTTAAGAAAACTATGAAATATTTTAAGCCGACTTACGAAGAACCTTTTATATTACATACTTTAACTGAAAAGTAGCTTTTTTAAGAAAAGTACCTTTTTAAGAAAAGTACTTTTTTAAGAAAACAACCTTTTTAAGAAAAGTACTTTTTTAAGAAAACAACCTTTGTAAAAAAGGAAGTTTAAAAAAAAATTCTTAAGAAAAGTAGCTTTTAAAGAAAAGTAACTTTTTAGGAAAAGTATCTTTTCAAGAAAAGTACCTTTTTGAGAAAAGTACATTTTTAAGAAAAGTTACTTTTTAAGAAAAGTACCTTTTTAAGAAAAGTACCTTTTTAAGAAAAGTACCTTTTGAAGAAAAGTACCTTTTTAAGAAAAGTACCTTTTTAAGAAAAGTACCTTTTTTAGAAAATTATCTTTTTAAGAAAAGCACCTTTTTAATAAAAGTACCTTTTGAAGAAAAGTACCTTTTTAAGAAAAGTACCTTTTTAAGAAAAGTACCTTTTTAAGAAAAGTACCTTTTTAAGAAAAGTACCTTTTTAAGAAAAGTACCTTTTTAAGAAAAGTACCATTTTAAGAAAAGTACCTTTTTAAGAAAAGTACCTTTTTAAGAAAAGTACCTGTTTAAGAAAAGTACCTTTTTAAGAAAAGTACCTTTTTAAGAAAAGTACCTTTTTAAGAAAAGTACCTTTTTAAAAAAAGTACCTTAAAGAAAAGTACCTTTTTAAGAGAAGTACCTTTTTAAGAAAAGTACCTTTTTTAGAAAAGTACCTTTTTAAGAAAAGTACTTTTTTAAGACAGAGTACCTTTTAAGGTTTAAAGTTATAATGATAAGTAAAATATATCGCAAGTGATGTACGAAATAAAAAAGTTTGTGGAACTCTGATTTAATGTTTTAGTATTTTTTACAAGAAGCAAGAGAGCTACATGATGCAAATGTTGTAATGCATGTGGTAAACATTTTTCACGACACAAAGTGTTAAGATCAAAATCAACTGTATAGCCACAACAACAAAAAGAAGACAAGGGAAAGAATCTTTAGGCAATAAATATGTAACAAAGAAATATGGATTAGAATCCGTAGGCTGTGGGATCAACCGAATAGAAGCATTCGGTCTCATTAAAGAAATATGTATAAGTAAAACTGGTGCACCTTTGGGCATAGAAATGAATTGTTTTATTTCATTTTTGTTAATAAGAAATGGGTATTTGATATATTCGAATTTTCGAACGTACTTTTAGCTGTGCTCTTGCATTTTTTTGTGAATTTTGACTTTTTTCATAATATTTGGGGCACAATAACTTTTTTTGCTAAATTTTGAAATTAAATTCGAGTTAGCTATCAAAAAAAAAAACCTTAAAAAACTGTCACTTTAAGCTTGATAAATAAAGTTTTATTCAATATAAGTTTTATAGGTGACATTTTACTCAATTCCGAAAATTCGAAAATAGCTTCGAATTTTCTATTTTTCAAAAATCAATTTTTGAGCATTTTCACTTAGAGCACTTAAATTTTATAGAAATTTCATAGCAACTGTGCCGGAAAATAGATTTTTTGCCAATTTTCGAAATGAAATTCGTGTTACCTCCCACAAAAAGCATAAAAAATTATCACTTGAAGCTTGTCGAATAAAGATTTCTACAATTTTATCTTTATGAGTGACATTACACTCAATTTCGAAAATTCGAATATAAAATCGAATTACCGAACATCAATTAAAATTAATATTTTACTTAAAAGCAATTAGATTTGATAAAATTTTCATAACTATTTTATTGTAACCAGATAGACTGAATTAAATATGTAAATAAATAAATAAATATAGGTCGGAAAATGGATTTCTTCCCAAATTTTGAAAACTAATTTCCCACAAAACATAAAAATGTTCACTTTTAGCTTGATAAATAAAGTTTTATATAATTTAAGTTTTATTGTCAGTGACATTCTACTCATTTTCGAAAATTCGAAATTATGATCGAAATTTCGAACATTATTCAAATACCCATATTTAATCGTTTTCGCTAAAGCGCACTTACATTAAAAAAATATTTCATAACATCTGGGACAAATGGACTTTTTTTTCCTAATATCGAAATTGAATTTGTGTATTGTATTCCCAAAATTCCTACATCTTTATTCTTTTTGCTTGATAAATAAAACTTTATAAAAGTTGGGCTTACTCAATTCGCAATTATCTTCGAATTTTGGAACATATGTATAAACAAATTCGAATTTGTATTACAATTTTCGAACATGATTAAAAATTAATACTGAAACATTTCCTTTTAAAGGCATTGGTCTATTCATACCAATGGAGCTTAAAAACCTATATTTTCCGACATGTATTTGGTAAATTCGAAATTAAGGATACATTTTTTTATTGAATTGAATTACAAACGCAGTTGCATCTGAAAAATTAAAACTAAAAGCATACTTTTTACTTAATTTTATATTTGACATGAAGCTCCGTATTGTATGTATATCGCGAGCCATTTCGAGTAGAATCTAAAGAACTAAACATAAAAATGCATACAACTTTATTAAAAAATATTCGGTTGACTATAAATTTAAGTACTCAAATAGTTCAAAAGAACCTAACACTTCTTCATGTTTAAAACCTAAACAGCCAACGCCTTTTTGTTTAATAAACTTGTAAATTTGCTTGCTGTAATTTCTGACTAGAATAAATTGGAAAAAAACTCTTTCTCAAACAGTGAACACAAATTAATTGTCAAATAAAATATGCCAAATGTGTCATGTTTAAATGGTTTCCACAGGATGTACAACATGGCTTAATAAACGGCAGATGCATTGCAAATGAAAAGAATAATAAAGTATTTAAATGAACAAGAATTTGGCAGCCAAGTAATTAATCATTAATTACATGACAATAATATTTCTAAAGAAAAGTATCTGTTTTTTTTAAATTAAATTCTCTTGAATCAGGTTATTTCTTTAATATTAACAACAAACGATACTACGGCAACACTTATATACATCTACTGAATTCATTGACATTTCCTTTGAGACAGACGGACACACAGACAGACAGCAGCTTTTGCAATAACAATACAGAAGAGAAATAACAAAACAAGAAAACCGCTTTTTCAGAGTTCGTTTGTTTGCTTTTTTAATCAGGTGATTAAATACGGCATTAAAAACAAATCGAAAAAAAATATGTGTTGGAATTAAAAAAATAAAAAATTGTAACATACTTGATGGGTGAGTTGATGACAAACTGTTTGAATGAAGGTGATGGAATAGTATTCTCGTACATAAATGGTGATCGAGTGTCAATCAAAATCTAACAATTAAGCTTCACACTTCCAGACACAAACCAGACACGACATTAAGCAAAACTTAACAATTTCTACATTGGATAAGGCACTGGTTGGATGGCCGGCCATCAAAATAAAAAAGACAATTGAAACGAAGGTGGTTTAAGAAGTACTTTTTCTAAAAAATATATTTTCCCAAAAAATTTGATTTTCTTATAAAAATATATTCTTAAAAACGCCGTTCTTAAAAACGGGCGTTTCTTAAATGGAAAAAGCTTAAAATAGTTGAACATGCTAAGAAAAAGGCAGTTAGTGAAGTTCGGAACATTTAGACAAAGTTCAATAAGGTGCGACTCGCCACAAGATGGCGACAGTGTGTTAATTGAGCTTAATAATATTAGTAGGATTTTCGCTACAGTGTTGCCACTGTCAGTGGTAGTGTAGGTAAAGGACTCTGATGAGTAGACTTGGTGGTCACGAAACAGCTGTCAGCCAAATTTTTCTTTGAATGTTCAATATTTACATGCTTTAGAATTTCTTTCTTAAATAAAAAATAATTTGATCGAAAGATTAAATTAAAAATGAACTTAAGCCAAACTAATTTAATAACTTTGGATAAAGATAATTTTCTTAAGAATTTCAGTAAAGCGCGACATTGACTCGCACACGAAGGGTTCCGTACGAATACCATTACATACATACAATATTGTATTTTCCTTTTTGGCAATTTTTTTTATTTTGGCGCTTTTTTACGTTTTGAAAATTTTTCCAGTGTTTGGCGATTTTTTTAGTTTTAGTGACTTTTTTCGGTTTTGGCAATTTTTTCTGTCGATTATTTTTTTGCGATTTATTTAGTGTTGTCGATTTTTTAGTTTTGGCGATTTTAAAAATTTTTTAATTTTTTTTTGAAAATATTTTTAGCTTTGGAGATTTTTGTTCGTTATGGCAATTTGTTCGTTTTTGCAATTTTTTAGTCCTTGACGATATTTTTAGATTTTGCGATTATTTTAGTTGTAACGCTTATTTACGTTTTGGTAATTTTTCAAGTTTTTGCGTTTTGGCGTTTTTTCGGTTTTGGCGATTTTTGTAGATTTTTGCGATTTTTTTAGTTTTGGAGATTTTTGCGCTTTTGTCGATTGTTTTTGTTGTTTTTTTTTGCTTAATGATTGTTTTTTTCGTTTTTTGACGATAGTTTTAGTTTTGTTTGAGAAGATACAGCTAAATTTCGAAATTATACAACCTGATAGAATGCCCTTTAATTTTTAGTTAGTTTATTATTTTAGCATTCCCTCCTGTTGCCTTTAAAATGCCGTACTAACTGTGAACATATAAAGAGTTCGGGTCTTACGGTTTCCCAGATGCAGCTAATTTTCAAAAATACATTAACTGAAAGAATACCCTTTAATTTTTATTTTGTTTAGATTTCCGTATTAATTGGTGTAGTTTGTATAATAATACACTAACTTTAAAGTTATAAAATGTCTATCCATAAGAGCCTGCATATTTCATTACGGCTCAGAAGTTTCAAATTTACGATAACATGATAGAATACCCTTTAATTTTATATTGTATTTTTTAGCATTCGCTATTGTTGCTTTTAAAATGCTGCACTAGCTATGAACATATCAAGACTTTGCCTCTTACGACTTCCAAGATACAGCTATTTGTGAAAATTGCAGGGTCAAAATTACATTAACTGATAGAATACCCTTTAATTTTTATTTTGTTTAAATTTCTGTGTTTTTGATGTAGTCTGTATATTAATACAATATTTTTGAAAATTGCAAGTGTCTATATATAAGTGCCTGTATATTATATTAGGATTTCAACATATTTCGTTGATTTCAGGTCCGTACCTCCTACGGTTCTCGAGAAAAGAGCCTGTGACAGACAGACGGACGGACGGACGGATGAACAGCGTTACGAATACACTATGGTTTACACTTCTGGTGTACGGAACCCAAAAGTTTTAATATTTTAAAAAAGTGCCTTCTAAAGTGTACATTTCTTAAAAAGGGACTTTTTCTTAAAAAGGTACTTTTCAAAAAAAAGTTCTTTTCGCAAAAAATTATTTTTCTTAAAAAGTACTTTTCTTAAGAAGGTATTTTTTTAAAAAGGTACTTTTCTTAAAAAGGTACTTTTCTTAAAAAGGTACTTTACTTAAAAAGATACTTTTCTTAAAAAGGTAATTTTCTTAAAAAGATACTTTTCTTAAAAAGGTACTTTTCTTAAAAAGGTAATTTTTTTAAAAAAGGTACTTTTCTTAAAAAGGTACTTTTCTTAAAAAGGCACTTTTCTTAAAAAGGTACTTTTCGTAAAAAGGTACTTTTCTTAAAAAGGTACTTTTCTTAAAAAGGTACTTTACTTAAAAAGATACTTTTCTTAAAAAGGTACTTTTCTTAAAAAGATACTTTTCTTAAAAAGGTACTTTTCTTAAAAAAGTAATTTTCTTAAAAAGGTACTTTTCTTAAAAAGGTACTTTTCTTAAAAAGGTACTTTTCTTAAAAAGGCACTTTTCTTAAAAAGGTACTTTTCTTAAAAAGGTACTTTTCTTAAAAAGGTACTTTTCTTAAAAAGGCACTTTTCTTAAAAAGGTACTTTTCTTAAAAAGGCACTTTTCTTAAAAAGGTATTTTTTTCTTAGAAAGGTAATTTTCTAATTATTCTTGGTTATAGATAAAGATAGGAATATTTTAAGTAGTTCTGGAACCACTCTCGTACTAATTTTTTTGTTAAGAAATTAATGCCTTTTTAAAGAAATAAAAAGAACAAAAATTAAAACTCATTCCCTCCAACAAGATCTCAACATTGAAAAGGTCTTCAAAACTCAACGTTTTTAATGGAGCACTTGTTATTTATAAAAATCGCTATTGATCGCAAAATTTTAAGAAAAAAAGAAAAAAAAGAATTGAAAAATTAAATTGATCATGATATCCGGCTGCAGCTCTATACATGCTATTAATATCTATTACCAGCTACCACCACTCACTTGTATCACAAGAATTCCATCCAACTAACTGCAACCAACTACTTACTGCTGTTGGCTGGTGTTATCACGTTAGAAGCTAAATTCACAGCTGCCTTTTAACAAGAAATCTTGGAGGAAAAAAATTAATTCGACAGAAATCTTATTCCAAAATGTATTAGTTTTCTTGGTTGGATATATTCCTTTTAGTGCTGAATCATCCCATCAGCAGTTTCATCAGATCAATTGCAAGGCTTCTGTTTTTTTCTTCTTTCTTGTTAAGATTATATATTACCCTACATTTAGATAAGGTGGTGGTAGTAAGAGCTTTAAGCAACAATTACCAAATTCTAAGAAATTAAAGTTACTTTAACCCTTGTAGTACCTATTTTTTTGTGTATAAATATTTTATTTGAATATAAACTATTTATATTTATTGTTTTGGATAGGTCACTATTTTGTTGTAACAAACCTATAATTTTTTCCTGTATTCATTTGTTTTTATTCACTTATTTAACTTTAACGTATATATTTTTTCTTCTTTTAATTCTTCATAAAAGAAAAATCTGATCTTCACTTAATTGGCCTTCTAAATAAATACCATTTTGATCATAAAAATTTCATATATGCACATCGATTGCATTCGAGGAAGTATAAAATATAAATTGCATTGCACAGAAATGCATCATGCAAATCTGTGCATTTATCATCAGACCTTAAATAGTTGTGTCCTGTTCATTTTGTTTCTACGTTTTTCTTCATCTTCTTCTTTTCTCAACTGCACTTTAACTGGTTTCACGTATTCCAATAATTGACAACACCAACCAGGTGGTCTGACATTCAACATTTAAATGCTGTTAAAATCCACAAAAATGTTCTCGCTCTGACGATGAAACTGATGATGCTAGTGGCTGGTGGCTGCTGCTGGTTGGTGCGATGCTTTTGCTCATGATGTTAAATTACAAATGAGAATGTGTTGACTAGTTTTTTTTGCGTTTGCAAAAAATTATTAACTAGAAAAATTACATTTGACATCAAAGAATTACTTTCAAAATTGCTCTGAAAAGCATAAAAAAATAGTAATAAAATATTTTGAAACAAAGGGATTCAGCTTAATAAGTGGTATTTTAATGGTGATTGCACCATCGTATAACAATAGAAAAATCGTGATTAAATAAGAATTGAGTTATGAAATTAATTGGTAATACTGAAAAATCAATTTATTGATCCCTCTTCTCTATTATTCCTAGCCCATTTCTAAAATTCTTCCACATCAAAACATAGAAACAAATATCTTATTGTTGTTACTTTCTTTGCAAAACCAGTTGGACAACAATACATACATGTTTTTTGTTTGTTTTTGCTGTTTTTTTTTGTTTCTTTTAGTCAACTTACATGCATGACTCATGCAGCATGAGTAATACGTATGTATGTATTAGTACCAACTTTAAATGCTTATGGCTCCCAAAATATTGAATCGATTTTAACAAAATATGAATTGTACACATCTGTGAAAAAATATGTTTAAAATGGTATAAGTTTTATGAAAATCGGCTGTATAATGTGAGCGTAAACTTCTTCACAAAGAATCGGTTGGCCTATTAATTTTATAGATTAAACAAATTTTGCGAAGTTTTTACTTATAAATCTGGAAAAACTAATTTTTTGCCAGTTTTTACTAAGAAATCTGCAAAAACTCATAAAAAAATTTTAATGAAATTTCAATAAATTTTTTTGTCGAGTTATTCGATTAATCGACCTAAATTAGTCGAATAAATTTTTACTCGAAATTGAAATTTTTTCTTTGATCGAACATTTATATGATTTCAATTATTCGATTAATCGAGCAAACATTACTCGACTGAATACCCTAGTAACGGATTAATCGTTGAAGTGGAAATTCATGTTGTTTTCTTAAGTTAAAAACTGTTTAACTTCTGGTTTCGATCGAAATGTTAGTTTTTTATCATTTGTTAAAAAAACTTATTTTTAAAATTTTCGAAATCTATCAAGTTGGATGCAAATTTCGCTCTGATTGGTTGTTCAAAAGTATTGAAACATACATACACATGCAAACACCCATACCGACAACAGAATTGCTTCCTATGACACTTTTCCAAAATATGTCTACAAGTTATTTGTCATTCGTGACTTTTCTATTTAATGTTTGATATTGTGTTATCAAATAATTCAATAAAATGATGTGGGTCGTATATATCAATCAAAACTCTATGAGTACTAATTGCAATGCAGAAGAAAAAAGTATTAAAAACATGGCAAATTCATGTGTTTATGGAAATATTTGTAGCATGAGCTTCACCAATTTGCTAAGAATTCGTCATTCGTTACTTGAATATTTATACGAAAAATTCAGGCAAAATTTTTGTCAAAAAGAACAAATTGTGTTTCGTTCGTAATAATTTGAGTCGTAAATAATTCAATTACATTAGACCATTTGCTTAAAATTTAATTGCGAAGAAAAAGAAACAGGTAAAAACATTGTAGTTCGTGACTTGTCTATTTATATGGATTTTCTTACGATAGTTTCTAAAACCAATAACAAAAACACCGAAATCATAGGTGTTTTTGTTATTGGTTTTAGGATTTAAAGGGGAAGACAACACAACATGTTATGCAGAAAAATTAGAACTAGTCTGAAAAATTTCTCTCAACTAGATTTTAGCATAATTTTCTTTTACTTTATTTTAAAATTCAAACTAACAGCCATACTGTTTCTTATTACAGATGTGATCATGTTTTCAAAAAATCGTTAACATTCTCGTATATTTTCCATAATTTGAGATGCACTAATAATATACTGCGCTATTAAACGAAGGTAAGTTAAAAGCTTCTTTTTAATTACATTTTTTACATAAAAGTGGCATTTAAAAGATTATATTATGGATTAAAAAAAGCCATGGGATCAATCTATATATTTAATGAACAAACAAGTCCTCTTAAGCAAAAAACTTTCAAAGATTATAGTTTTAATACTAAAAAATTATTATGCATAAAATGATATCAAAAACTTAAAATCTATTTAGTGACCAGTTTCTTTTTTGCACTCTAACAGAAGCTTTACAATGTGATATTAATTTACGAACAACTTGCTGTGCATATGATGAAATCTGAAACTTTGCGTTAAGTGCAGCAGCTAAAATTTTACCATTAAAAATATGCTAAATCCTTGTTGTTTATAAAATCAATATGTGTTCTTTTTATGACAAGATTGGTGGCAATTTTATAGAAAATAAGTGGAAGAAAAAAAAAACCCCCAACAGACAAAATCTATTGGAAACATGTTATCAATTATGCAAAGATCATATATTTATTGAACAACCTGATATTATATTTCCTAATATGTGCTCTGTAGCAGCAAAAGCGCTAATGTTGCACAGGTTGTCTTCGTGGTTGTAATCCTAGATTATTATTTTAGAAGCGAAAAAAATAAGTAAATAAGAAATAAACGAATGCAAAACATGAACCTGTAGATAATGTTTCAGTTAACACATTCACCGCAACACCAGTTATAATATGTGTATTTGTGTGTTTATGTTGGTCATCATTTCAACAAAAAAAGCCAACTAACATAACAGATCAACCAACTAACATCGAACATGTAAGTTTGAGCATCTAAAGATACAACTACATACGTACCGAACGACGATGGACGACGATACATTACAATGGTTCTGATAAATATTTTTGTGATACAAACATGTTACCAATTCGTTAGGTCTTACGCAAACAAGATCTTTTTACTAAAATGATAAATTTAAAAGTATTCAAAGCTTCAATAAATATTGAGGATCTCATTTCCGGCTCTTACCCTTAGAAGCATGAAGTGGACATTAATGAGTCCCTTCGCAGCACAAATTATTATAATATCGCTCCTTTATTGCAACAAAGTCATATCTAAAAAAAAATGAAACTTGGCAAGTCGTGTCTAAAGTTTTAAAATTGTTAGCAATTATATGGACGGTGTTAGGGCTTTAGTGGTTATATTTTCGGCTTAGATTAAGATATGTTTCTGAAAGTTTGTTAACACATAAAGAAGGTCTTAATGAAGACTTTTTCTTGAGTAACTTGAAAATTTTGGTTTTTTGAGATATGACTACGTTGCAATAAAGGAGCGATATGTGCTTCTGGTAGAAGGCGCCAAAAAAATATATATATTAAAGTGGGTCTACCTCTATACAACAAATAAAAGTTGTGCTGGTCACCCCTTAGAATAAAAGATATGTCAATGAAGTTTCTAAAACCGAACAAAAATTTTTTTGCCACGCCCCGAAATACAGCACTTTTTGTTGCGCAGCCATCTAAAGTCCGATCTGATTGAATATAGCTTAATTTTTGCTTCTGGTGACTTTTTAATCCGACATCTAATTCTGGGCCCCACATATGCCATCTCGGATTCTTCCCTCATACTGAAAAATTTTTTGCACGTGGAAAGAAATTCGATTTAAAACTTGGTATGTCTAGCTTTTAATATACTCACTTTTATGCCACGCCCCTTTGGTGCCTTTGGTGAATTTTGAATTCGACATTAATTTTTGGGCGCCACTTATGGCATTTCGGATCCTTCCCTCCTAATGTTCAATTTTTTCCACGTCTTATAAAATTTTAGAAGGGTTTTTTTGCCACGTGCAAAAAATTCGACATTCGGAGGGAATGATCCGAAATGACACTAGTGGCGCCCAGAATTTGATGTTGGATTCAGAAGTCACCTGAGGCGAAAATTAAGCTACTTCTAAGACATAAACAATGATATGCGATATAATGAGGTCGGACTTTAAATGGCAGCGCCATATATAAAATATTAAAAGTGCTGTATTTTGATGAGTGGCAGAAATCTTTTTTTTTTCAGTTTTAGGAAAGACATTGATTGATATACCTTTTATTCTAGGGGGTGACTGGTGCAAAATTTTCTGTTTTGTATTGGGATCTACTCAGTCTAAAGTAATATGTATGGGGGGAAAAAACGAGGCTAATTTTAAGGCGTGACATAAAAGTGAGAATAATAAAAGTCAGATATACAAAGCATTGGAAGGGCTTTCTTGCCATGTTCAAAAAATTGAGCATTAGGAGGGAATGATCCCAAGTGGCATAAGTGATCGCCCAGAATTTCATGTTGGATTAAGAAGCCAGCTGAGGAAAAACTGAGCCACAGTCAAACAATAAAGAATGACATGCGATATGATGAGATCGGACTTTAAACGGCGCTCCTATATATCAAAAACTAAAAGTGTCGTATTTTGGGGCGTGGCAAAAAAAAAATAATTTTTTATTTTTGTTGGAAATGTCATTGACATATCTTTCATTTTGGAGGGTGACTGGAGCAACTTTTTTTCGGAACAGCCTTAATATACATGTATCGATCGGCATTTTGAAAGTTTACATCTGGGACTCATTTCGCACGCAGTTATAACGACTAAGCATAGGAAGTCTTGTAAGCTTTAAGGTATAAGATGTGTCGAGGACTCTTCTGTAAAAATCCACGAGGAACATTTTGTTGAAACATTTTAACCCTCTAACTCTTTGCTTTGTGGGCCTTTTTGCCCTTTTCTTTGAAATAGGAACATAAAACTCCCCTTCAGCGTTGATATAGCGTCCTAAAATGTTCTACAAAAATATTTGCCATAAATTTGTACTATAAGTCTTCAAAGACATCCAAGCTCCAGAAACAACTTGAACGCCAGAAATCATAAAGAACTTAAATAGTGTTTAAGGGTTAATTTCGTATTTATTCACAATTAGTACCCGGCATAGGAAATCTTGTAGGCCTTGCGCTTAAGTTATATCATATGATTAGCACTTTTGTGTAAAACACTACGAGAAATATTTTTGTAGAGCATTTCAGACCGCTTTATCGCCGCTGAAGAGGAGTTTTGTGCTCCTTTTTTAAGAAAAGTACAAAAAGACCTGCACAACGAAGAGTTAGAGGGTTAAAATGTTCTACAAAAATGTTACTCGTGATATTTTACATAAAAGTGCTGAACACATCTTATACTTTAAACGTTAGGCTTACAATATTACCTATGCTTCCCTAAAATGTGTCCAAGATGAGTGGCTACTTTGGCAAAATAAATGGTAATAAATCTTGAACTTCTAAACTGCTGATTGGACTTAGCTGAAACTTGAAACATCTTTAGAGGATGAGTCATATTATAACGCCATATTATTATAACGTCATATTATAACGCCTGTCTGGATGGTCTTCTGGCTTAGTCACGAGAGAAGCTACAGTGGGCCAAAATTAACCACCTGGGACTCAAAACAACTTTTTAAAATGGTTTCCGATCTTAAAAATTTAAAGCGCTTTAAGTTTAAGTAAAGAATGAAGTTTATTTGCTGATAGTTAAGCATTGTCTTTATGCATTTCATTGGTGCTTTACCAAATCCTCAGTACCATTGATGCCAATTTTGGCTCTTTTTTACGATATAACAAAAAACGATATGACACACTGTATTGTCATTTCGTAAGTTTTTTACGATATGACAACGCTGCGACATGACAATACCGTGTATGGCTATCTTAGTGTTGTTATATCGTAAAAAACTTACGATATGACAATACAGTATGTCATATCGTTTTTGGTCATATCGTAAAAAAGAGCCAAAGTTGCCATCAATGCTCAGTACACTTCAACCACAACTTTTAAAAGTTACAAGACTCTTATCTTATGCACAGACTTTCAAAAACCATTTGAGAATTTATAAATTATAATATTTTTGAGAATCACAAAAGAATAAAATTAGCATAGTAGGCTTAGAAACTTATACAAAACCCAGGAAATAATTTGTATTCGATATAAATCTATTTTATTTTTCTACACCTTTAGGTAAAAAATTTATCTTTCAGATAAAAAATTAAAAGAAAAAATATCCTGGCACGTGTTTCCATATCTCTCATAGCTTAGAAGATATCTGACTTTTGTCTTGACTTTGTTTTAGTTTTTTGCCCATAACTTTTTAGTTTACAGTTCGATTTTAATTTAAAAGACAGCATTCGATTCTTGACAAAATACCAAAACTACACAAAAGTTTTTTTCTTATTCTGCATTCTTCAGGTCGTAAAAATGCTCAAAAATAAAGATTTTGAAATTGACATGAAAAACCCCATTTTTTTAAATTATCTTCATTATTTTAAATTTTGTAAGAAACTTTGTTTAACACATCCAATTATTTTGTATTTTGAACATATACTCTACATTCAGCAATGGCCGAAAATCCTCAAATTTAAAAATAATTTTTGTGCTTAAGGGCCTATAAAAAAATGGTGGTTACGAATTTAAAAAATTCCAACTACAGCGTTTTATAATGTAGATAGTTCTAAGAATTTTGGCACAAATTGAAGGGAGCCTGTCCATAATTGTGAATATGCGAGCAGATTTTCTGAAAAAAGTCAAAACTTAGGAAAAATAAAATTTTGTAACACAAAAAATATATAGTAAAATAATTTAATTATCTCCAATTAACATTTTAGACTTCTATATGACTATTTACTACGCCTAAAATAATTATTCGAATATCTATTACTAATCTCGAGATATTCCGAATGTAGAGTATGCAATTCAGATTGTATAATTGCGATGAATATCTTTTGTAGGCTTTTTGCAGAACATTAGAAATGTATTTTAGTTTTTCTTAGGCTTAGGTTTTTTTCTGAGGCTTAGGCAGAATTTTATAAATGATAATAGTTGTGTGAATTAAAGGAATTGCATAGCCTACAATCAGAATATCTCGAGATCAGATTTATTTTGTGAAAGTCCCCACTGTGCACCGATACACATAGATGTATGTTTTTTTGGTGCCCTCTACCAGAATCAGTTGTTAGAACCGTGTTATTTTGTTGTACAGTGTAATTGGTATAAAATCAAAACTCTGTTTTCCATCTCTGACGCTACACAGTGTTTAAAATTGGAAAAAAAGGTAATAAATCCGTATCTTTGAAACTTGCAACCCGATTAGAAAACTATGTATGTAAAAATCATAGAGGACAACATAAGCTTTAAGAATAATAAAACATGAACCACCCTGTTGAAACACGCTCGGAGCTACGGGGTGTCAAAGTTGACTACCTGGCTTTTACATACATCGTTTTAAAATCGTATCACAAGTTTCAAAGTTGCAGATTTATTACCCTTCTTTCCAATTGGAACCACTGTGCGCCATTTGAAAGGACTTTAAATAATTTGTAAATATTACATTTGCAAAGAAGTCATTCCTTGCAACAACTCCTTTCTTTACACTCTTTTTTCTAACAAATATACCTTCATTTATTCATTTTTTCACTTGTTGTAGTTGCATGTTTGAAGATAATCTTAAATGTAAAAATATTTAAATAAATTGTTAAAGATTATTATCAGGATGAAGGATGAATGCAAAAAACACAAAAAAAAGCTGAATATCGCAATAAGTAAAGATGGACAATTGTCTAACAACAGATATGCGCTAAGAAAAAAAAAATATTCTAAAGCCAAAGAACATTCAACAGATAGAAACGCAACAAACGTTAGTTATCAAAACAAGATACGAAAGTGTTAGATAATTTTTTTTTGTTTTGTATATTTATTTCTGTTTCTAAGGCCACAAAAAAGTATAAATTGTTTGGTGTTAACAAAAAAAATCTACTTATTTTTAAAAACCTTAAAAGAACAGCTGCGCTTAAAAAGTCTTAACACTTTCAAATATTTTACTTTTTTTTTTTGATTTTTGCAAATTAGAATTGCAAATAATGATTTAATGCTTTTATGGTATTTTGTTGAGAAAAATCAAGCAAAACCAAAAAAAAATTCAAACGATTTGAATGATTTTTATGCAAATCGCTTACAACAGATTTTAAATTAGTTCCAGCGGGATTAAATGTTAAAGAATAGTTTTGTTCGCAACTACATTTAACAGACATAGAATACCAAATATCTTAAAGCATAACGAACAGTCCATGAAATAGTTATAAGTAGAATTGAAAGAAACTTCAAATAGGTATTAAGATAGAAAGGATATCTACTACGTGCTCCGTTAATTCGAAGGTATGAGATGGGCTCAGCACTTTTATCCAACACACCACGAGCAACATTTATGTAGAATATTTCAACCCGCTATACCGCCGCTGAAGGGGAGTTTTTTGTCCCTTTTTTAAAAAACAAGTTAGAGAGACCCATACAACGAAGAGTTACAGGGTTAAGATGTTCTACAAAAATGTTTCCCGTGGTGTTTTAAATGAAAGTGCTGAACAGAACACATCTTATACCTTAAACGTAAGGCTGACAAGATTTCCTATAACGAGTAACGATAACTATATGCAAAAAGATGTGAAATTTTACTTCTCCAAAAATAAGTCTCAGATGTAAACTTTCAAAAAGAGGATACACGAATATATATATTTTTTACTGCTCAGTCGTTAGAAACTTGTTATTAAAAAAAATTATTTTGTTGTACAGTGTAATTGATATCCCTTTTTTCGAATATAAGCTCACTGAGGCAATAACTTGCTATACCCATTTATTTAAAATCACAATAAGCTAAACATTAAATAGAGCATTAGAAAATCAAATGCATGTTTGATCCTTAGTTTACTCATCCATCAAACGTCTTGGCACGGTTCTTATACCTTCTAAAAACTTGTCATGGAAACAGGGTGCCCCTGTGGCTGATTGGTAGCGATGCTAGCCTGTCAATCCAGAGTCCGTGGGTTCGATTCCCGCCATAGACCCTGGGTGTTTTCTGCAGACAAGCTAATCGCTTCGCGGGTTGTGTTTGTTAAATAAACGGAAAATCTTGAAATTTTAAAAAACGCTAAAACTTAAAAAATCCAAAATTAAAAAAGTCAAAACGAAAAAAAACGCAAAAACGAAAAAAGCGCTTAAAGTAAAAAAACACCAAAATTAAAAAAAATCACAAAAACGCAAAATATCACCAAAATTAAAAACATCGCCAAAAAACTAAAAAAAACGCCAAAAACCAAAAAAAGTCGTCAAAACAAACAAAAAAAACTCTACAACATAAAAAATCGCTAAAACTAAATATATCATCAAAAAACGAAAAAACCGCCAAAACTGAAAAAAAATTACCAAAACGAAAAAAGCGCAAAAACAAAAAAGCGCAAAAGCTAAAAATATCGCCAAAAACAAAAAAAAATCGCCAAAACGAAAAAAGTGTGAAAACAAAAAAAAAATCGCTAAAAATAAAAAAATCACAAAAAACCGAAAAAAATTCCCAAACCCGAAAAAGGGCCAAAACTGATAAAAAGCGCCAAAACTAAAATAAATCGCTAAAACTGAAAATATCGTCAAAAAGCGAAAAAACGATAAAAAAAAAACCAAAACCAAAAAAAAAGACAAAACTGAAAAAAACAAAAAAAAATCTCTAAAAAAGAAAAAAAAAATGTTAAAAAAGGAAAAAAAAGAAAAAAACGGCCAGAACGAAAAAAGTGTAATATCCAAAAAAAAAAAATTGCTAAAACTTTAAAAATCATCAAAAACCGAAAAATCTCCAAAACCGAAAAAAGCGCTAAAACTGAAAAAAATTGCCACAACTAAAATAAATCGGCAAAAAAATCACGAAAATTAAAAAAGCGCCAAAACCAAAAAAATCGCCCAAAACAACGAAAAATACTTAAAAAATAAAAAGCTAAAATTAAACAAAAAAGCACAACGAAAAAACTGCCAAAATGAACAAAGGGAAAAAACGAAAACAGTTATACATATTTACGGAACCCTTCGTGTGCGAGCCAAAGTCGCACTTTACTTAATTTATTATTTATCTTTTTTTCTGCTTACAAAATGATATATGTATGTACAATATCACTCTCATTTCATAAAAATTTTTTGTATCCGCTATAAGATGTAGTTTACGCAGTTTCGTTTATCATTCCCACAAAATACAGTAAATTCAAAACAAAATACTTTGTTTTTTTGTTTTATTTTTAAAAGTATGTCCACTAGTTGTTTGTCATTCGTGACTTTTCTGTTTAATATTAAATATTATTATAATAAAGCAATAAAACGACAAGACGTATAAATTATTTAAAACTCTATGAGTAATAATTGCAGTGAAAAATGAGTTATTAAGAACAGCTGAAATTGAAGTGTTTATTGAAAATTTTTCATAAATTTTCTACGAAGTCGTCATTCGTTACTTAAATATTTATTTCAAAAAAAACTCCGACGTGTATTGAATAAATGCAAAAATTAATAAAAAACAAAACGTGTATTTCAATCGCAATTCAATTATATGAGACCGTTTGCTTAAATAGCTATTGTGAAGAAAAAGAAACATTTAAAAAATTGGAATTCGGGACTTTTTAGGAGACAATTAATTGCTCATTAATTATATACATATTTAAAAATTTTAAAATAAAAAAAATCATATAAAATTTTTGTTTTCTTTTTGCGCAAACATTTTTTATAATTTTTTCCTTTTTGCACAATATTATTTGTACTTCGTTTTACTTTTTCTCCCAGTGCACTAAGCCTTCAAAATGACACAATTTTTTAAAGATTTAATTACATTAAATAGGCAGCCACTACAAAAGCCTCTTATGCCATACAGAGGAGACCAGGTATCAGATTACAAAATGTTGTTCATGTTTTTGCATGAATTTGTTACACTTGCCCAGATACGAGCACAATTCGTTACAAGAACAAGCGATTTTTCTCGCTGGTCTTTTCGCGTCTTCTTAAATTAAATCGGACAAAAAAATGTGAAACAAATGAAAAAAAGAAGGCCGTGATAAAATCATAAACATTTAATACTATTCACGTGTTTGTTGCTAGTTTAATTGTTGTTGTTGCTGTTATTTGTTACTGATGATGTTGCTGCTGTTGCTCCTGCTGCTTTTACTGTTGCTGCTTTGTTACATGTACAATTGCATGGTTTGCAATAATAAGCTTAACATTTTATTAGTTTCACTTTATTATTTAGAAAAGCCAAATATAAAATATTTAAAAGCATTTTGGCCACAATCTCTTCTTGTTCCTTCATTCTGCTGGCTGCCTGCCTGCATGTTTGGGGCGTTTAAACTAAAAACAACTGTAAACAAAATTATTACTTGCAAGTTGCAACTGTTTGTTTTTTTTCTCTGGGTGGATTATTTTATTTATATCAGATCGTTAGGTTGTAAATTTTCTGTTAAGAAATTTTATGTGAACAATTAAGAGAAATGAAAATATTTTGTTAGCAATTAAAAAAGCAAGATAAAGAGGAAACTGTTTGCTTAAAATGTAAGCTGATCTAAAAAACAAGGAAAAATTTTGACAGCAACAATAAAATAGATAATTTGGATCTTTTTTTAAAGTAAATTGAGTTCGTAAGCTTTACAAATTTTGGTGGTTTGTGTTTTAAATGTTTGCTTTTATATGTCAGTCGCAAAATGCATGCATGCATCCTACGTAGAGTTAATGATGCAGATGATTGTATAAGAATGAGAATCAAACATAACATAACATAAAGTAGATCTGGCATCAATGGTCATGATTGGGCATGTTCTCAAAACGTAAATACATGTGAAACGCGCCCATTTTTGAACCTTACATAGTTTCATAATCGTGATCCCCTGACGAGCCTTTGGCCGCCATTAAGAATTGCATACTTTACAATCGGAATATCTCGAGATCAGTAAAAGATATTCGAATAAGTTTTTCAGGCGCAGTTAAGAGATTCATGTAGAACTCAAACATATCAATTTGAGAAAATAAAGTTATTTTAATATATATTTTTTATTTTAAATGAAATTTATTTGCTGGTGCTTAAGCATTGTCTATATGCAGCATTTCATTGGTGCTTTACCAAATTGTCAGTAGACTTCAAACACAATTTTGAACAGTTACAACCGCTTTATTTTATGTACAGATTTTCAAAAACCATTTGAGAATTCACAAATATGTAAATGATTTTCAAAAATAAGCAATGTAGGCTTTGAAATCCAAAAATCCATCAAATAATTTTTTATTCGATATGAATCCATTTTATTTTTCCAAACCTTTATACAATTAGAAATCCATTGGATAACAATAAAAGTACCTATAAGGCAAAATGAAAAATGAAATCCAAATTAAACCTTTATGAAATTTATTCGAAATGTTGTCATAATTTTATTTTAAATTAAATTTATTTGGTGGTGTTTAAGCATTGTCTATATGCAACATTCCATAAAGGTTTAATTTGGGTTTTATTTATTTCTGGCGAATTTTCGTTTTTTACAAATTTTTTGTTTTTGCCGATTTTTTTTAGTTGTGGCGATTTTTTGGTTATGACGTTTTTTAACTTTTTTTTGCCCTTTTTGACGATATTTTTAGTTTACGATATATTTTAGTAGTAGCGATTTTTTCAGTTTTAGCGATTTATTTTAGTTGTGCCGATTTTTCAGCTTTGGCGCTTTTTTCGTTTTTGGGTGTTTTTCGGTTTTTGGTGATTTTTTTTAGTTTTAGCGATTTTTTGGTTATGAAAATTTTTTTCGCTTTTTGGCGATATTTCGTTTTTTGGAATTTTTTGCCGATATTTTAATTTTGTCGTTTATTTTTAAGGTTTTTTCGCTTTTTTACGATATTTTTAGTTTTAGCATTTTATTTTAGTTTTATGCTTTTGGTGCTTTTTTCGGTTTTGGGGACTTTTTTCAGTTTTTCTTAGATTTTTTTTTAGTTTTTGCGATTTATTTTTTGTTTTGACACTTTTTTGTTCTTGCGATTTTTTTGGTTCATGACGATTTTTCTGATTTTGGCGCTTTTTTTATTTTAGCGCTTTTTTTGTTTTGGTGATTTTTTTAATTTTGTGGCGATTGTTTCGTATTTTGATAATATATTTAGTTTTAGCGATTTTTATGTTGTACTGTTTTTTTCGTTTTGACGACTTTTTCGGTTTTTGGCGTTTTTTAGTTTTTTTGGCAATCTTTTTAGTTTTGGTGATATATTGCGTTTTTAGCGATTTTTTAAGTTTTTGTGATTTTTTCTCTTAAGCGCTTTTTTCATTTTGGCAATTTTTTGTTTTGAGACTTTTTTAATTTAGTTTTAGCGTTTTTGAAAATTTCAAGAGTGTAACTCTTATGGTTTCTAAGATACAGCATTTTGTCTAAATTGCATAATAAAATTACATTATCTGATAGAACACCATTTAATTTTTATTGATATAAATATCAGTGTTAATTGGTGTAGTCTATTCTACAGACTACATCAAATAACACTAACTTTTAAAATTTAAAGTGTCTATATATAAGTGTCTGCATATTAAATTAGTATTTGAACATTTTTCGTTGCTCGCTTTAGAACACCCTTTAATCTGTAACTGTCATATATTTTTGTTGTAGCGGCAAAAGTTTTACATATTCTGTGAAAATTTCCGGTCCGTATCTCTTATGGTTCCCGAGAAAACAGCCTGTGGCAGACAGACAAACTGATAGACAGACGGACAGACAGACAGACAGACGAACAGCGTAGCGGACACGCTAGGGTTCCTTTACACTTTTGATGTACGGAACCCTAAAAAGTTCTCTAGTTTTACTTATAATTTTGTCAAGAATCGAATGCTGCCCTTTAAATTAAAACCGAACTGTAAACTAATAAGTTATAGGCAAATAACTAAAAACAGTCAAGACAAAAATATTTTTTTTAAGTCAAATATCTTGTAAATATCTTGAAACACAGGTAAGGTCACAAGCCACAGAGATTTTTTTTAGTCCCAAGTGATCAACTCTGGTCCACTGTAGCTTCTCTCGTGTTTAAACCAGAACGCCAGAAAGGCTACCGAGACACGCCTTACAAAGCCATTCTCCTCCTCTAAATATTCTGCAAGTTTTAGCTAAATCCAATCAGCAGTTTAGAAGCTCCAGATTTATTACCATTTATTTTGCGAAAGTCCCCACTGTGCAGTGTAATCAGTCTGACTGAAGATAATTTTGTAGACCCATATGAAGATCTTCGGTTTAAAAATGTATAATTTTCTTTCCTAATTTTTTTCAATGGTTTCGCTTTTTTAAAAAAATAGATTTTGCATTGATTTCCCACCAAAGTTTTCTCAGTTTGTGTTTTTTTTAATAAAAATAATAATATTCCCTATGGGTGCAATAACTACAACCGATTTGTCTATTTCACAATAAATTACAAACAAATGAGTTATTGTTATTGGCCAAATATTTCAATACAATTAATGCTTTTGGATGTTCTCATGAAATTGAATTCAAATACGCAGTTTCAACTGTTTATGTAATACAAATTTATTTGACATAATAACGAGGATAAAAGCAAAAGATTTGTTCAGGTTCTTCTTAAAGAACGATTTCAATCCTGTCAGTTCTCTATCTTTCATACGTTTTTATAAAAATATTTTGCCTCGAAAAGCGTCACTAATAGTACCGTTATTTTAAAACTTTTATGACACTAAGAGCTAATGTGTTATATATTTATCTGTCGCTCCTAAAAGTATGAAAATTTTTTCTAATGTTTGCTCTTTTCTAGGTGAAAACTCAAGTAATTTTATTAAAAAAAAATTAAATTTTCGACTTAAATATCCCATGGTTTCGCGATAATAACCAAAAAATTTCGCTTTAAAAAAGTTTTATAAATTGAGTGAAGATCTCAAATAATAAATTTAATAAATGTCCAAAAATTTTTATGAAAAAACCGTTTTATGAATATTCTGCTTACTACACTTTACATTTTTTTTAAATTAAAAAAATCTTTTTATAATTGAAATGCCTTTCTAAGCTGCCCCTCCTGTATAAATCTTTGAATGCAAATAAAAGTACACACGCAGGTTATAGCTAAATACGTGTGCATGTTCATGTGCGTGTGCATGTGAGACACAACTTGCCATAGTTAGCCTGAGGGCTAATGGAAAAACTGACAAAGTATTTCAGAAAAAATATTTATTACAAAAATTTGAATGAAAAACAATTTAACTTAAACGAACTGAACAAAATGATTTATGCCGGTAATATCTTGTATAATTTAAGCGAACAAATTTTAAAATAAATAAAGTTTAAAGTTTTACAGTGGAAAACTTAAGATATAATAAAAAAATTAAGAAATAAGAATGAAAAAAAAATGAAAAAATTTAAAAACATTCCTTAAAAAAATCCGCAGCCGGTAGGATTCGAACCTACGCTCCCAGAGGGAATCTGATTTCGAGTCAGACGCCTTAACCACTCGGCCACGACTGCTTATTGCACTTGATAACAAAACACTTTATTGAACATAACAGAAAAATAAAAATAAAAAAGGACAACTAAAAAGAAATAACTTGGAAAAAAAATTAAATAGGAAATAAGAAAACAACTTGTTGTAGGCACGAGTAACTTGTGCTTTTATTTATAGGAACTAAAGGAAAGTTTGTAGACAACTGGAAAAATGAAATGGCAAAGTTAAGATTTATCATAAACAGATGGTGTTTAATATCAAAACTTAAAATAACAAAACAAAAAATGAAAAGTTTGCGAAAAATTGATAGCAGGACATGCCTATCAGGCATGCTTGATATTAAAAATTAAAGTTTAGTTGCAATTCCAAGCAAACTGAAGCAAGAGTTAACGATTTGTAAAAATAAGCTGGGACAAATTTTACTTCAATCGGTGTAAGGACATGCCTACCTTCTATATATACTTAATTATAAAAACTAAATATCTGCTGCAGTTATGATCAAAATGCAGTAAAATTCGGTTACGATTTGTAAAATTATGCTCTTAAGCTCTGTGCCTTAAGGTTTGTGGTGAGTTTCAAATGAATCATTGCAAGGGCATGCCTATACCTCATATATCCTTAATTTAAGAGAATTTATTTGAGCAAAATGCAAAGAAAACTTGCAAGAACTTATAAAATTATGCTGTTAATTCCTGTAGTGGGTTTCATTTTAATCCGTCTATAAACATGCCTACCTCCTGCCATATATCCTTAATATTTACAATTTAGTTTCAAGTGTAATTATAATCAAAATGCAAAGAAAATTGATAACTGTTTGTAAAATCAAAATGTTAAGCTCTGTAGTAAATTTTATTTCAATCGGCGAAAGAAGTTGCTTAGTCCCAATATATCCTTTTTCTAAAAAATTATATTTTAGCTACAATTATAAAAAAATGCGAAAAGTAATAACGACTTGTAAAAGTAGGCTATTAAGACGACCTGTAGTAATTTTTATTTCAATCGGTTAAAGGACTTGCCTAGCCCGCATTTATGTATATATGTCCTTCATTATAAACATTTGATTTTAGCTGCAATTATGATAAAAATGCAACGAACATTAGTAAATGCTTTTAAAATTAATCTGTTAAGGTCTGTGGTAAAATTAATTTTAATCGGTGAATGGACATGCTTATGTGCCAATGTCCTTAAATTTTAAAAGCAAAATTTTTCATGAAGTTATGATCAAAATGCAAAGAAAATTTCTACCGAATTGTAGAATTGAGCACTATGGTAACTTTAGTTTTAAGTGGCGAAAAGACTTATCACCTAGCATCATATATCCTTTATTTTAAAAAGTAGAATTATGATCAAAATGCAAAGCAAATTGCTAACGACTTGTAAAATTATATTGTTAAGCCTGATGGTAAATTTAACTATAATCGGTACAAGGACATCCTTATCTTCCATATATCCTTAATTTTAAAGATGACATATGATAAATAGACTGTTATCATAGTACAGCGAAAATTAAATATAAAAAATTTTATTTTAGATGCGATTATGATCAAAATGCTAACAAAATTGGTGACGATTTATAGAATTAAGCTGTTAAGCTCTGCGACAATAGTTTTTGCTCATCGGCAAAAGGACACGCCTACCTACTATATGTATATGCTGTATCAAAAAAATTGGATTTAACCTGCAATTATGATAAAAATTCAGATAAAATTAGTAACGATTTGTATTCTGTTACGCATAATATCCAAATTTACAAAGATATGCCTACATTCCGTATGTTCCTAATATTAAAATTATATTTTAGCTGCAATTATGATCAAAATGCAAAAGAATTGGAAACGATTTGTAGGACTAAACTGATAGACTTTGTGAATAATTTTATTGCAAATAGTCAAAGGACATGCATACCAGCCATATATCCTTTATTTTAAAAATAAGTTTTCTGCTGCAATTGTGATCAAAATGCAAAGGAAATAAGTAATGCCTTGATTTCAATTCAGTCTGTACGAAGACATGCCTAGCTACAAGGTATCCTTAAATTTAAAAATACAGATAGAATTGGTAAGGGTTTGTGCAAATTTGCTCTTATTCTTTGTGCTGAACTTGAATTCGATCGTTGCAAAAACTTGCCTACCTCCCACATATCCTTGATTTCAAAAACTTAGTTTTAGCTGTAATGAAAATGCAAAGAAAATACGTAACGATTTGTAAAATTAAGCTGTTAAGCTCTGTGATAAATTTTATTTCAATCGCTGAAAGGACTGGCCTAGCCTACATATATCCTTTATTTAAAAAACTATATTTTAGCTGCAATTATTATCAATATGAAAAGAAAATTGGTAACGATTTGTAGAACTAAGCTGTTAAGCTGTGTGAAAAGTTTTATTCTCATCAGTAAAATGACTCGTCTATTTTCCACATATCCTTTATTTTAAAAATTGGATTTCAACTGCAATTATGATCAAAATGTAGAGAAAATTAGTAACGATTTGCAAAGAAATTTGGAAACGATTTGTAGAATTAAGCCGTTAGGCTTTGTAAAAATTTTTATTTCAAATAGTAAAAGGACATACATACCTGCAATATATCCTTTAATTTAAAAATTCGATTTCAGCTGCAATTGTGATCGAAACGAAAAGAAAATAAGTAACGTCTTGTAAAATTATGCAATTAAACCTCGTAGTTGATTTCAATTCACTCTGTGCGAAGACATGCCTAGATGCCATATATACTTAAATTAAAAAATTAGAATTTTGTTGCAGCTATGATCAAAATGCAGCTAAAATTGAGAAAGGTTTGTAAAATTTTGCCCTTATGCTTTGTGCTGAATTTGAATTCGATCGTTGCAAAGGCTTGCCTACCTCCCACATATCCTTGATTTTAAAAACTTAGTTTTAGCTGCAATTATTAAAAAAGTGGACCGAAAATTTGTAACGACTTGTAAAATTAAGCTGCTAAGCTCTGTGGTAAATTTTGTGTACAATCAGTGAAAGCACTTGCTTAACCTATATATATATATATCCTTTATTTAAAAAAACTAGATTTTAGGTGAAATTATTATCGAAATGCAATGAAACTTGGTTATGATTTGTAAAATTATGCTGCTAAGCGCTGTGGAAAATTTTAAATCAATCGTTGCATAGATATGCTTCCCTTCCATATATCCTTTATTTTAAAAATTTGATTTTAACTGCAATTATGATAAAAACATAGCTAAAATTGTACACGAATTGTAGAAGTATACTGTTAAACCCTATGGGTAATTTCCGTTTAGTAAGCGCAAGGATGAGCCTACTTCAAATAAATCCTTTATTTTAAAAAATAAGTTTCTTTTTTGCAATTATGATCAAAATATAGTGAAATTTGATTAGGACTTGTAAAGCTAAGTTGGTAAGCTGTGTGGTAAATTTAATTTCCATCGCTGCAAGGACATGCTTACTTCCCATATATCCTTTATATTAATAATTTGACTTTAACTGCAGTTATGATCCAACGATTTGTAGAAGTATGTATACTGTTAAGCCCAATAGGAAATTTCCGTTTAATAAGTGCAAGGACAAATCTACTTCGCTTAAATCCTTTATTTTGGAAATTATGTTTTTTCTGCAATTATGATCAAAATACAGTGATTACGACTTGTAAAATTAAGCTGGTAATATCTGTGGTAAATTTCATTTCAATCGCTGCCTGGACATGCTTACTTCCCATATATCCTTAATTTTAAGAATGGGTTTTTTCTACAGTTATGGTCAGACTGCAGCGAAAAATAACAAATGCTTCTACAAATATGCTGTTAAGGCTTGTGAAAAATTTCATTTCATACAGCGAGACTTGATCTAGACCCTTGTATACTTTTTGTTCAAGTTTCTATAAAATGTTTGCATAAAGTCCGATCTGCTAAATTTTATAAAGTACAGATCGTGCAAATTGTTGTCGAAACATTTATCTGTGGTAAATTTTATTTCAATCGTCCTTAATTTAAAAAAATCCTTAATTAAAAAAAGTAGATTTTACCTGAAATTATTATCAAAATGCAATGAAATTTGGTTATGATTTGTAAAACTATGCTGTCAAGCGCTGTGGTAAAGTTGGAATCAATCGCTGCGTAGATATGCTTACCTTCCATATATCCTTTATTTTTAAATTTTTATTTTAGCTGCACAAAATCTATCTAAAATTATAAAATATTTGTAGAATCCTACGCTGAATTTGCGTTTAATAAGTGCAAGGACATGCCTACTTCCCATAAATCCTTTATTTTAAATATTAAGTTTTTGCTGTAATTATGATCAAAATACAGTGAAATTTGATTACGACTTGTAAAATTAAGTTGGTAAGCTCTGCGTAAAATTGCATTTCAATATATGCAAGGACATGCTTACTTCCCATATATCCTTGATTTTAAGAATGTGTTTTTTTCTACAATTATGGTTAGAATGCATTAAAATGTACTAAATGCTTCTACAAATAGGCTTTTAAGGCTTGTGGCAAATTTCATTGCAATTGCTAAATAGACTTGATTTAAACCCTTGTATCCTTTTGGTTCAAGCTTCTATAAAATTGTTACATAAAGTCCGCTCTAATGAATTTTTGCGAGTAAAGATCATATAAATTGCTGTTTAAAACTGTATTCAAATCTTTTGTTAATTAAGTTTTTTGAATGTCCTCTTGCACTTCGCCAAGACTTCTGTAAATAAAGCGCACTCTTGTGAACATTTTATGTACTGCAGGCAAAATTTATAATACACATTAACAATTTTTCGATTAAATGTTTTTTATTAAATGCTAATATTAGTTAATGCTTAGTCTTCCACTATCATTATTGTCAATTTGCTTATGGTCCTTCGAGTCAGATTGTGGTTGCCGGGGTTCACAAAGCGGCAATCACCACTACAATCTTTGTTTTAGCTCTGAATTTTTAAAATTTTCTATTGTTGAAGGTTTATACTTTTAACATGAATAGAACAAAAACATAAATTGAATAGCTGTAAAAAGAAATAGCTCACATTTTCTAGGGTGTTTATAATTGAAACATCCAATTAAAAATACACACAACACCTCCTTTTTTGGATAACGCATAATAAATGTAACATTTTGCTTTGAAACTTTTTAAAATTTTACACACGTATTAACAAATCTGTTTCTTTTTGTTGTGATATTTTCATTTCAAATAAAAAAATTCACATAAAAAATTTTAGATAAAAAATTTCATATAAAAAATTTTAGATAAAAAATTTGATATAAAAAAAATTAATAATAATAAAAAAATTGTAGCAAACCTTGATAAAAATTAAACAACATCATTTGAAACATGTCGTCCAGAGGTGCAACAAAAAATTTGTTATCTCTATAAAATAAAACAAACAACTTTCGACTTATATGGAGTAGCAACAAAATACATACTCGTCATCGTCGTCGTCGTCGTACTTAATAATAAAAGTTATGATTTCGATTTTTGCACAAACTAAAACACCCAACCGAAAAAAGAAAAAAAAAACACATTAAAAAGGCAGTAAACCATCATTAGTAGCGAAAAAATCCATACTTATGAAGGCGATAAAAATTTTTTTTAACTCAATACTAGAACTGTAATAAAAATATTGTGAAAAAAGTCTAAAAAAAAGAAATGATCTAGACCAAAAATGGTGTCTCATGCAACAGCGTACTACACATTCGTTCAAACAAATACCCAACAAACGTTGCAAGTTGCGACGCTAACGCACGATCGCAATGTAGAGCGGAAAATATTTTAACACATTCAAAATGCTGTTGTTCATTGCTGTTGGTTAGTTAGTTATCCGTATGCTTAAGGCAAAAACAACCACAACAAAAAAAATCAACTAATGTTAAGATTCTCACGCGACATGATCATAATTCATAATTTAGTGTCATTTTTCCCCCTCTTTACAAATTTTTATTTTTAGGACAGACATTAGAAAAGACGGACACAAAACAAAGAAGGCCAACTTTAGAGTTTAGAGAGGGTCTATGGATGGACGTACGTACTAACTACATGCAGACACACACACACTTAAATGGCTATTTAAGGTTTTATAGCGAATGGTAGTGTTTAGCTTGTTCGAAAAACGAAAACATCATATACAAACATTTTTCTAACACACTTTTTTTCATTCGTTGTTTTGTTAGTTTGTTCGTACTCGTACAACCATAACGAAATGTTGTTGAACATGACAAGGAGATCATGTTTATTTAACAAATGTTTTGCCAAAAAGAACAACAAAAATTTTTTTCTTTTCAAATTACAAAATAAATAAATAATGAAAAGAAACTTTTAAAATTATGAAAAATAAATGATAAATTATTGAATATTAAAAGATTGTGTTAGAGCAAATAGTTGTATAGCAAGGAGTCTGAAGATCAGAAATTATTTTTCGAATTTTTTAATGAACACGGTAAAATTACAAGTAAATAAAGTTAGTGGTCGTAAAATGGCATTCATCTGAAAAAGAGTAGAGAGGATTGAAAGTTTGAAAGACAAGGTCAAATAAGAAATAGAGTAGGAAAAAGAATGGAGTCTTGTGGTTTCCCTGAATTAATCTTTTAAATTTGCTTGTTGAGATCCCATCTACAACAACTTGTATAGTGCAATACCTGACGAAGCTCGATGTAAATCGAGAGAAGTCATTACCGACGCCAAAATCAACAAGTGCACCATGCCACTTCACAAACTCCTTTTTGGGAGTTGGCGGTACATTAGAAACCTTCCTAAACATTGGAAATTCACAAGAAAAAGTGGACATTTGTACACAGAAAAAATTATCACCAAAAAATTTTCAAACAAAAGTTTGTCTAAAAATAAATTTAATTTTCAGGAAATGTTCTGTCCATAACCTATGAATTGTTTGTTTGACTTTTATTTAGAACACAAATACTAAAAACAACAAGAAATACTGTGCTGTAAAAAACAACCCCAATGACGACACACACAGAAATAACAACAACAACAACAATGAAAGCAAAAGGAATGCGATTGTACCAAGTTTGTTTACTGAAGATTTTTAAGTGAATCAATGCGTTAATGTCGTTGCGTTAATTCTCATTCATTCTTTTAGAGTCTTTAGATAAACATTCAGACTTGAACACATTTACATCATCACATGATGATGATGATGGTGACCCAAACAAAAATTTTGATTGATATATTTAAAAAAATCCACTAAATATTTTTGTGTGATTAAATAAATTATTTTGCTTAGTATTTGTAAATATTTTTAGAATAATTGTTTTATAAATTCATACAAAAATATTGTTTGATATTTTTCAGAAAATCCAGTAAATCTTTTTCTTTGATTTAGTAAATTGTTTTGTTTACAATTTGTAAATATTTTTAGACAAATTGTTTCATAGAATTAAACAATTTGTTCACTGAAAAAAAAACACGTTTCATATTCAATGAAATTTTTTAGATATTTTTGTCTATATTTACAAATTTGTTTGTAGGTCCGTTCCTAGACAAAATATTTAATATTTCATTGAATTCCTTTACAGAAAATGAAATTTATTTTTTTCTGTGTAGTGATGAAGAATAGAAAATTGGGGATAAGATATGGAATAAAACTGAGAACAAGAGATCAACAGAGAGATAGAGAAAAAAAAAGACAGAGAGATCGAAAGAATGTGAACCAGAAAGATAAGTGCCCAATTACAACTGAGAACCCTGTCGACAAAACTACATCGAAAGAGGGGAAGACCAGTTGAAAATAAATGTCTGTCGACAGACCACATTGTTAGTTTTTTACTTAACCCTTCTATACTTACGTCTAAATATGAAACACTTATACTCGGTCCCGGTGTGTCAGACCGATGTTTATAGAGCCTATAAAACTTATATTAGTTTATTTTCAGAGATGTATGTATGTTTTCAGTAATATAAACAAAAGTTTCATAGCAGTCCTTGTAAAATATGGCAAAATTTTTAAGAGATATAAAAAGATCAAACAAGTATATTTCTATTAAAAACAAACGAATATTCAATAATTCCAAGAAAATAATACAGGAAACAAAAAAAAAATAAGTTCAAAATATAACCTACGCAAAACGGTTACGCCAATACTCACGTCGGTTTCGCAGACCAATTATTGCTGTGTGCACACACACACGCCATACTTGAATCAACTTTGTAAACGCACTAAATTGAAGTTTATTGAGAATGATGAAGCTAACAAAAGCTACAATACGCTCGCGCTTTTCGTTCATAAGAAATTAAAATGCTAATAGTCGGTCTCACAGGCCAATGCATGAGTATAGGAAGGTTAAAAAATGGCTGAAGGTAGGTTAGGTTAGGTTGTACAGGCTGCCGGTTGCTGGCAAACGTTCCATTTGTGTCCTAAAAAACGGATATGTACGTGAAAGTTCCCTGCCTATTCTAAAGCTGAGTCATCCTAAGTGCCGAATAAATGAATTTATTTCCTTAATGCCACATTCCCCTATTTTTTCAAGTTCGCACAATATCGAATTTCCTAGATTTTTTGCCAAATTTCTTGATAGAACTGGACATCGACAGAGGAGACGCTTGCTAGTCTTTTCCTTCTCTTCATTCTGACAACTTCTACAGATTTATTTATGAGATTTATTCTCCTAATATCAGCACCAATAAGACAGTAATCCGATATGACCGCCACCTGTTGATCTATCTGGTTTGTGTTTCTATATATGGTTGCTGTTGACTTTGCACTTTGCATAGTACGTCCCGCTCTTACAAGCGATCGTTCGCTTTGGCTAGCTCGTCGCGATTATGTTTCCACACACGCCTGCATCCCCTAACACCCAGAAAAGCTCTAGTTTGGAATATCTCGCCATCTCATTTGAGGATTTCCGGTATTTCATGACCAGCTCGGTTGTTTTGTATATGTACACCAAATGGAGCATATAACGCAGCCTTACTATCGGTACATATTCGAATTTCCTCATTGAATACCCTGTTATACCTTAACCAGTTGACTGATCTTGTAATCGCCCGTATTTTATCCTGAATGACGCTACATTCAAATCTATAGTAAATAAAAGGCGAACATTGTTTTCACCTGAACTATTTCCCATGAAAAAAAAATTGAAAAAGATACAAAATTGGAAAAAACCACAACAGCAATACAAAGTTGGAGATGGCAATTTCAGGGAAAGGAAATAAATATAACATCAGATTTTATTAGTATACACGAGCCATCACAAGCTCTACCTTGGGGGTCCTTTGTGTCGTAGAGAGTATAGCCGTCAAATGCGTCTTAGAGATAAGCATAAACATCGAACTTGCGACATTCCGCGTCAGCTATCTTTACACACGGTAATACAAAGTATTAAGACTTTGTAGAATCAAAATATAATGAAATTCTCTTCGTGTTTAAAAAAAGAGAACAAAAGTCTGTGGTAAGCAGTTTTTATGTTTACACACCTCTGGTGTGGTGAAAAAAATACACAAGTTTCTAAAATGGTTTAGAAAATAAACGTCATATGCCGAACGCTTGTCAAATTTTGTATCCGTATTCCCTCCTACTCGAATGTATTTTGCTTTTACACTATCAACTAAACTACAATTCCATTGGTTGATTTTACTGTATTTTATGGGTTGTTGCAATTTTAACCTATTAAATTGGTTAGATTTACCAATATTTTATTTTGGGTGTAGATAAAGATATTAATGCAATAACAATTGATAAGAGAGTCTTGGCCACGCTTTAACTAGCTCTGTTGCCCAGGTTCAACGTATAACAACCGTTATTAATATTAATTTTCTTCGAGTGTATTAATACTAGAACAAGGAAGAATTATTTGTTCTTCATATTTATTTATTTTTTGTTCCTTGTTGTTCCAAGTCCATGTTCGAAAGTAAGTTTGTACTTAAGGCTTAATGACATGTGATGTGCGTACGGATGAATATTTTACATTTATTACATTCTAATGTTCTTGTTGTATACTAAAAGATGTTGTTGTTTGTTGCACATTCAAGCGTCATTATTTTTGCATACAAAGTTGAAATGATAATAGATATTCGTGTGTTTGTCTGTCTGTCCGTCCGTCCGTCCGTCCGTCCGTTTCTCTTTTTGTCCGTCCTCATGTCCATCGGTTAGTTTAAGTGGTTGTTCTAAAACCTGTTGCAAATTTGCATATAGATGAAGCATGTTGTTAATAAGTGTGTGTTGCTAAAATTGCCGCCTATAAAAATTTAGCTTCGACATCTTCCTAGTGATTGCATTTGTAAGTAAAATGATGATGTTTTGTCGACGAGGAGGATGTAACTGGATGATGACGGTGCCGACGCTAATGTTGAATGTTATTTTTTCCTAACTTCTTGTTAATCTTTCATATATTTATTCTACATTCTCGTGTACATGTCTCGTACAAACATACTGGAAACGCAGTTAAAGTTATTGTATGTCATGTGCCCGTACATACGAACATATGAAACGAAAAAGGTGGCCTGACAATGAAATTTATTTTTATTTACAAAGACTTCGATTATTGCCGGGCCAACGAATCGAACAGATTATCAACTCAGTTTCGTGTTGGTGCTACGACTACAGAATAAATGCCGTCATCATCATCTTCTTGATTGTTATTTATGTAAGTCTTTCATCCATTTGTTGCACGTGGCTAATTCTTTATAAGATGTTTTTCGCCGCTGCAAATCATGGCTAAAAAAGGCATTTTTCATAATTATACATTCGTATATTGTACATCATCGTTGTTTAGTTAGAAGTATAAAAAGTTATAGAAAATAAATAATTAACTTTTTTAGCAGTCATCGTCTTCTTGGTAATAAAGTAAGTTTTTATTTATTAATTTGTATTTGTTGTATTTTATATCTTATACCCCAAAACCGCTACCACTTGTTGATAATTGAAATATTTTGGCCAAAAACTACTAACATGTCTGTTACTCTCAAGAAATTGTTGCAGCCATATACAGAGTGCAACGTAAGTACAACGTGTGCGTGTGGTATTTTGACAAGAAACTCTAGAGACTATTCATTGTGGTTTAAGTTCGTGCCTGATTTAAAAAGGAAAATAGTTGACAAAAAAAAAAATCAACTAATGCGACCAAAAAAAATAAACGAATAAAGAATATTAATTCAGGAATTTGTGATATAATCGATAAATATTTTTATGACAATAGCGGTGAACGAGAAAATGTTTAATGAGAAAATGTTTAATATATTATTTGTTGCCAATAAGCTATTAGGAAGGATGAAACTGAATAACGAAAAATTTTCTATGGAACATATGAATATATCTTTGTTATCGATAACTAAGAAGTATTATATAAAAATTTATTTTAGTTATCGATAACAAAAAATATTCAATAAAAATTTTTTATATAGTTCGCGATAACGCAAAATTTTATATACAAAATTTTATAGTTATCGATAACAGAACTTTTTCTATAGAATATCTGAGTTATCGATAACAAAAAGTTAAAGCAACTTTTTAGCTCTTGATCACAAGAAAATTTTCATAGAAAATTTTTTAGCTATCGAAAAAAATGTTATGGAAAATTTTTCGATAACAAACAACTTTTAGGTGAAATCTATAAGTTATCGACTACAAAAGATTTTTCATAAAACAAATTGTTTGTTGCCAATAAAAATACTTTCTACAGAAAATTTCTCAATTATCGATAAAAAAAATTCTGTATCAAATTCGTTAGTTATCGGGAAAAGAAGTTTCCTTTGAAAAATTGTAGCTGCCAATAAAAACCGTTTTCACAAAAATTTTGTTAGTTACGGATAATATAAGACAGGTTTTTGTTGAAATAGAATTACCATATAAATAAATAAATAAATACAACTAATTATATTAAATAAAAAAATACATTGCATAAAACAATTATACATCGCAATTACATTGCATAAAAATGCATTCTTATCATATTTGTTAGTTATCGAGAAAATCACAGTCATTTACTATCCAAACTTTGCTAGTTATCGATAAAAAGAAATTGTTGCAAACATTTTTAAGTATCGGTAGGAGCAGTTTTGAATAGAAATTTTTTAATATTTGTACGTAAATTTTTTTAGCTATCAATAAAAAGCTTTTCCTATAAAACATACTATATTAGTTATCGATAAAAAAAGAGTTTTCTTTTGAAAATATGTTATTTTTCGATAAAAAAAATGCTACCATAAAAACTTTTACGTTTTCTTTAGAAAGTTTCTTAGTTATCAATAAAACCAAATTTCTATACAAAATTTCTTAGTTACTATCGATATAAAACTGTTTTCTATAGAAAGGCTCTTAAGTTGTTATCGATAAAAAAATTTTACGAAAAAATTCCTAGTTATCGATAAAAAAAATTTGTAAGTTATCGATGAAAAACATTTTCCTAAAACAAGTTAATAGATATCAATAAAAAGCCCCTTTTATAAAAATTTCTGTAATACTAAATTTACACAATGAAATATTTCACAAAATTTTCTTCATGAAACTTTTTTTATTTTCTTATTGCAAGCGCGGAAAATCCATTGGAGTAAAGCAAATTGGCAAACACCATCTGAAAATATTTTTTCCTACCACTTTTTCAACCCAACTTGTTTCCCTGTCCATTCTATTAGCAAATAAAGAAAGTTTCATGCCATAAATATAATGAAATATTTCATCATGTAAATATAGTCTAGTAGTAGTAGTTAGTACATAATTGATAAACATAAATTTACATAACGTTTGTTTTTCAAAAGAATTTCCATTATAATTTGGTCTAGCTGTGTGCCGCTTTTAGTGTTCTCCTACAAAACTTATCGAATTTGTAAGTTATCGATAAAAAATAGAGAAGTTGTTGATTATAGATAAAATATTTTCTAATTAACGATCTACCGATAAGAAAAATTTTTCAACAAAAAAATTTTTAGCTATCGATAGCAAAAACTATCTTAAGAAACCTGTTAGTTATCGATAACAAAATTTTTTTTAGAAAACTTGTAAGTTATCGATAGCCAAAAATTTTCTAAAGAAAATGTGCTTTTTATCGATACCAAAAATTTGATAAAGAAAGTTTGTCAGCTATCGATAACAAAACATTTTCTTAAAAAAACTTTTAAGTTATCGACAATAAAACATTTTCTAAAAAAAATTTGCTAGTTATCGATTACAGAAATTTTGCTAAAGAAAGTTTGTTAGTTATCGATAACAAAAAAAAATTTTCTAAGAATATTTTTTAGTTATCTGCTAATATTTGTTTTTTCAAATAAAGTGGCTCGGTTGGTTATTTTACGTGCTGCCTATCGCCTTGCCTGCAAGCAGCCGCGGGTCCAGCATGAGCATTTGGAGGATGGGGGACTTCTAACTGAAACATACTATTTTGCAAACATTTTTTAGAAACTGAATAGAAATTGGGTGTATTTTACTCGTTTTGGAGGGGATATCCCGCTTTCTCTACCCTTGTATCCGCGTCTGCCAGCAAGCATTCAAGTAGAATTAAAATGACCAACCACCTTGTTCACGGCATCTACGGCAGAGTACATTATGTTGGAAATCGATAAAAATCGCTCGTTATCGATAATAAAAAGTGTATAGATTTTCTATAGAAAATATGTTGGTTATCGATAACAAAAACTTTCTACAGAAAACCTGTAACATATCAGTAACAAAAAGTAAAATGAATAGAAAATCTGTTACTTATCGATAAAAAATTTCTAAATACAATTTGTAAATTATCGCTAACAAAAACTTCTCCATCGAAACTATATCAGTTATCGATAACAAAACATTTTCTATAGCAAGTTTGTTAGTTAATGGCAACAAAAATTTTTCTATAGAAAATTTTTTAGTTATCGATAACAAAAAAGATGGTTATACAAAAAAGATGGTTATACAAAATTTTTTTCAGTTATTTATAACTTTCTGTAGAAAATTTTATAGTTATTGATGACAAAAATTTTCTTTATAGAAAAGCATAAAATTTATTAGGTATCGATAACAAAAATCTCTAGAATTTTTTATTTCTATAGAAATTTTTTTAGCTATCGATACAAAATTTACAGTCTGTAGTTAACCGCTGGTTTAACTAACGATTTTTCATATAAATATCATTGATTAAACCACCATCACTAGTTAACTAAAAACTGTGAATTTAATCCTTAGAAGCAGTTAGACTAAATTTATACGATGAAATATTGAATGAAATTTTATTTATGAAGATTTTTTTTTTAAATTTGCTAATTGCAAGTACGAAAATGCAAATGTGCCAACGAAAATTGATATTTATAGTAAAAAATCGATTTGTTGTCGAAAAAAATCTTTTTCGAAAGATTTGTTTCCTATTGATAACAAAAAGAGTGTGCAAAGAAAATTCTTTTGTTATCCAAAATAAACAAACATTGACTTAGTTGGTCCTTGGAGTATTTTATGTTGGTTACATTATTTCATTTTTTTATCCATTCAAAATACATGTCTACATGTTTCTACGTGTTTCGGTTTAATCTTTTTATTAGTTTTTTTTTCTTCACATATTTTAATTTTTTGTTGTACTTGATGTTTCTTTTTTTCTATTTGTTAGACGAAATTTCCAATGCTTTAAAGTCGGCGTAAAAACAGTTCTAGTATATGACAACTACGAGCGCACTTTTGGCATGTAATCGTTCTTGAGAGACTTACACGTAATTTATACCAACACAAAAGTGCAATCGACAAACACACTCTAGACACTCGCAACTGAACTTTACGACAATCGATACAATTCTTCTGCGAGAGTCTCAATTTAAAATATTTTATGCCTTCTTCGAATTCGATATAAAGTCACATTCATGACAGTACGAGCATGAGATGTGTAAAGTCAAGACATTTATGAATATGAAATTGTATAAATTATAAAAATCATACATAGTGTAGAACAGTGGCACAATTTGGATTCTATTGAAAATTTCATTTACTTTTTGCTAAGTACATGCAGGACAACATAAGCGATTTCAATAAAAGGCTTTAAATTTTCTCTACTTTTATAGTAGATAGTTTTAAGGCTGCAGTCCCACTGTGCAGCTTCTGGTCTCGTATCATCTCTCAACTTTGTTTTGCCAATACATTCAATAAATAAATAAATATAATGCAGCCAATTAAATATGAAGAAAAAATACAAAGTTGATAGTAAAAGAATATTTTAAAGTTTAATTTTTTTTCTGTCTTGTAAATTATGGGAATATTAACGATTAAGGAAAAAACCATCAGAAACACAAAATAAAAAAAAACTCAACATAAATAAAAGTAATCAGTGTTTAAAATGCTTTACTAATGGGATTTATAAATGTCACAAGAGATTTTCATTCATTTAATTAAAATTGTTTTCCATAAATCGCATTCTTTTCTTGCTTTTAATGCAACATTTAACAAGAATCTTACAAGAAGAGCTGCAACAAAAAATGTTAACATTGTTTATTAACGGAAATCTTATAGTTATCAATTAATAAAAAGGATGCAATTAAAAATTGCACTTTTATTGATTTATTGAAGAAGAAAAATGAATTTTTTTTCAAATATTTTATTGATCCATTAAATAATACAAAAGCAATAAAAAAAAACGTTACAGACTTTCGACTTTGAAAGGTCTATAAAATGAACAAATGGTTTCACAGCAGTAATGATAACACACCTAACTTGTAATGCATTCACTAATCGTTATAAATAAGCAAGACGTATTTAAGCGATTTTTTAATTAACTTTTTCGATAGCACATAGACAACTTATATTATTTTCTATCGTTACAATTTAGCAAATTTTTATTATCGATAACAGTGATTTATGTTATAGATAATACATTTTTATATTAAACATTGTTTGTTATTGACGACAATGAAACTTTCTATAGAAAATTTTTTGTTATCGATGACCATTAAATTTTACAAAGAAAATTTTTTGTTATCGATGACCATGGAATTTTCTACAGAAAACTTTTTCGCTATGGATGACAACGAATTTGCTACAGACATTTTTTGTTATCGAAAGCAACGAAATTTTCTCTAAAAATATTTTTTTTATCGATGACAGTGGAAAACTTTTTTGTTAGCGATGAAAATAGAGTTTTCTAAAGAAAATATTTTGTTATCGATGACAATAAAACTTTCTATAGCAATTTTTTTGTTATCGATGACAATAGAATTTTCCATAGAAATAGAATTTTCTATAGAAAATATTTTGTTATTACTGACAATAAAATTTTTCAGTGCAGCCGTAGTTTTTCGTGGAAGTGCCGGGAACCTCATAGGAATTTGGCACTGCTAAGTGCTTTGTGACTTGTATAAGTGGTTCGTGTATGTGCTAGCTAAAGGTGTCTCTGCTGATAATTAGCGATAAGCATCGTCTTAATATCTTCAAAGTGATAAATGGTTTAGCTGCTGAGGACTTTATTCTTATCATTTGGATGTTCAAATTTTTATCAGCCTACTAATTGTTGTTATTAAGGTAGGCGGAATTTGTTTTTGGATAAGTTTTTTGGTTGGAGTCATGGCTTCTCCGGGTCCGCTGTCGAAGCAGAAATTCCGATGGGGTACAACAACGATAAGTCGTCGGATATGATGGACTCTAAAGCTATGGGGCCGCCTGCTGCTTTTAAAAAAGTGAGGCATAGTGACACAGCTAGCGAGTGATATAGGATGCCTTCATCGCCTAAGAGTAGGCACTGCTGCAGATGCCGAGTATGCTATTGGTGCATATTTTTCTGCTGGTGCTATTTCTGTTGCTACTACTTCCATTTCTGTTGCTGTTTCTGGACCTGCTATAGTTGCTTCCGTTCTTATTTTTGAACCTGCTGTTGTTGATTCTGCTGGTACGCTGGTTGGTGGTGCTGGTATGTTGGCTGGTGTCTGTGCCGCTGATAATAGTATGGCTGAGAAGGTGGAGCTGATTAAAGGCACTTATGCTACTGATAGTGATGTGGCCTCTGCAGAACTCTGGCAGGAAGAATAATCGGCAGAAAAAAGGTGGTGATTTCGTGACAGATGGAGTGCTGGATCGTAAGGCGACTACTATTTCAGTGGATTATCAGGCTCTCTTAATGAAACTTATAGTTGCGAATAGGCGTTTGAGAGCAAGGTTGGATACCGGTAGTCCACCAGTAAGATTGATTACGACTTCTGAGGCTAATGTTGCTGTCTTTAGGGCACAACGTGCAGCTTCAGTTGTGACTCATGCAGTTGGCCGCTGGTTACCCTCACACTGGCTGAGACCTGGTCTGTGATGCTTAATGGAGATGGTGGTATTGCCACATCTGAAGAGGAGTAGTAGTACCTCCTCAGATGCACATGTGGTGTCATGTCCTGTCATGTCATGTCATGCCATGTTATGTCATGTCATGTCATGCCATGTTATGTCATGTCATGTCATGTCATGTCATGTAATGCCAGGTCATGTCATCCCATATCATATCATGTCGTGCTATGTCAAGTCATGTCATGTCATGTTGTGTCATGTCATGTCATATCATGTCGTGTCATATCATTTCATGTCATATATTGTCATATCATGCCATGTTTTCATGTTTTGTCCTAACATATACATAGTTCCCACGACACCGTGAGCTCTTTTTTTGTCATTTAATTTTTAATATATTATTATGCATAAATAATAACGAACCTGAGACCTGGTCTGTGGTGGTTAATGGAGATGATGGTACTGCCACATCTGAAGAGGAGTAGTAGTACCTCCTCTGATGCACATGTGTCATGTCCTGTCATGTCATATCATGTCATGTCATGCCATTTCATGTCATGTCATGCCATGCTCTGACATGTCAAGTAATGTCATATCATGTCATACCATGTCATGTCGTCATGTCATGCCATGTCATATCAAGTCATGCCATGTCATATCATGTCGTGCCATATCAAGTCATGTCATGTCATGTCGTGTCATGTCATGTAATTTCATGTCGAGTCATATAATTTCATGTCATGTGTTGTCATGTCATGTCATGTGTTGTCATATTTTGTCCTAACATGTACACAGTTCCCACGACACTGCGAGTTTTTTTTTTGTCATTTAATTTTTAATTTATTATTATGCATAAATAATAACGAACTACTTGTGTATAAGAGGTTTTCTTTACTTTACATTAACATTAAGATCAAAATCATAAATCATTTTGGCTTTTTGCTTTTTAGTTGGTAAAAAAAAATCATAGTATCATAAATATCAACAGCAAATAACATAATTAGCACTGTTTTAGTTAAATGCCACAATTAATATTTTAACCTGTACATTATACTCTGTAACAAACAACACAGTGTCTTTGAATGTCCTGCAGCAAAAAGCAAGAAGAAATAATCGCATAAACAATTAATAATAAAACACGTACAATTGTGTTGCTCTTAACAAATTATACTTTATAATCAAGTAAAAATCTCATAAAACATCTAGAAATGGCAAAAAATTAAATTCAAGTAAAAGAAAATACATGAGTTTTTTTCGCTCATTGTTAAATAAAGAAAAACATTTTGAAAATCTGAAGCTGCTTTATATATTTAATTTAGCCAATTCAAACAAGCGAGTGCGTATACATCATGTTGTATGCAGCAAAATCATCAGACAGACAACAAGTGTCTTGTTGTGTACCGCCCATGGAATTTAATTTTTCTTTAATAATTTTTTTCCGTAACAATAATTGCATTAAAAATGTATTCTGCGTACCATGAAACATTTCGAGATGCCATACCACATGATCAGCTAATTCCATTGGTCATACCTTCCTTCCTTCCTTCATACTCCAACACAAGCATTCAACAAAAGTACGTTTTTAAGGAAAAATTTAGAAAATAGAAAAAAAATTATTTATTTTTCAGAATTAAATAAACAAGTTGGTTCAATTCCATTTAGGCGACGTGATCTTGTTACTGATCTCTCTTGCTAAACTCATGTAATCCATCATTATTGTTGGGCTTGTGACAATAGTTTGAGATTTTATGTCGATTGTAGTCTTTTATAAAATGCCTTAACTAAATGTGAGTACATTATCGTTGCTTGTGGTGTGATTGTTAGTTGCTTCATTTGTTTGTTTGTTTGTTGTGCGCTTTGCTTTTAAGCCAGAATTTATTTAAGCCGGGCGTTATACCAAGCCATTGTTTAGGTGTCATTGTACAAAAAGCAAAAGCACAAAAACTTTAAATCGTATAGATTTTTTTGGTACTTAGATCCATTTAAAGATAATAATATGCGAGTAAATTGAATGGAATGAAAAAAAAATAACAACTGACACTTTTTTTTATTAAAGTGACTTTAATAAATCTAAAACCATAATAGGATTTTGTTATATCTTTTTGCTGGACTTGATATTTTTAAAAGTTTAGATTTCAATTACAGCCTTAAAGCTTTTAATGATATTTTGCGACAGAGTTGCATAGATTTATTGTAGTCGGTAGTAAAAAGTTGTTTCGTTATGGATATCAAACAATTTTCCATAGGAAATTCGATTGTTATCGGTAATAAGAAATTTTTCTTAGAAAACCCCATAGAAGATTAAATTGTTTTTGATACAAAAATTTATAGAATATTCGATTAACGTTGATAACGATTCGATTAACGTTGAGCGAAGATCTTTAGATTTGATTTACCTAAACAAAACAAAACTATGTGTTATGTTATTTCATCTTCACATAACATGACATGACATGACAGGACTTGACAAGACATGGCACGACATGACATGGAAATATAGGACATGACACGACGCGACATGACAGGTCATGATAGGACATGACATGGCATGTACATCTGAGGAGGCACTACTATATCTCTTCAGACCACCCTTCCCCTTAACCATCGCTGACCAGCAGGGGTCACCACTGGAGCAGCATTTTGCGCCCTAAAGACAGTAACATTATCCACAGAAGCCGTAATCAACCTCGCTGGTGTACTGCCGGTATCCAACCTTCGCCACAAATGCTCATTCTCAGCTGTGAGCTTCTTCAAGAGAATCTAATACTCCACCGAAATAATAGTCATCTAACGGATCAAGGGAAGTAACTATAGCAGGACTAGAAACAGCAACAAATGTTGAATCAGCAACAAAAATTGAAGCAGCATCTCTATCAATAGCACCAGCAGCCCATTTTGCACCAACAGCGTGCTGGGCAGCAGTGCGCCTGATTTTAGGCAACGGTGGCTTAGTAAACCTTCCCCTCTCACTCTTAACTATCTCACTCTCCATGTCACTATGCCTCACTTTCTTAATGGCAGCAGGTGATCCCATAGCCTCAGAGTTCACCATATCCGACGTCTCGTCATCGTTTTCTCTCTTCGGAATTTTCCGCTTTGACAGCGACCTGGAGGAGCCATGACTCCCGCCGAAAAACTTATTTAAAACAAATTCCACCTACTTTAATAACAACACTCAGTAGGAAGATAATAATTTGTACTTTCAGGTTATAAGAAGAAGAGACTTTCAAAAGCCGCTAGCAACTAAACCAACTATCAGTGGGCTGATACTAAGGTGATACTTATCATCATAGCTAGCAGATACAACTTCAGCTAACACGGTCACGAGCCACTTATCCAAGGCACAGCTCAGTTAGCAAGGAAACAAACCAGGTTGGAGATTCTCAAAAACTAAGCAGAAAATCCCCAAAATCGCTAGGTTTCCTTGGCTCTTCGGCGCAAAACTACATCAACACTGAAAACCCCGAAAGTTCCACGGCGCCAAAACTGATCACCAGCTAGAATTAGACCTTCCCGCCGGATTTTCACTTTCAATTTGAGAAATCTTGTCAACGGAGTCCAAAAAGAAGACGAAATATTTACATATTACAGATTTCGTTTTGTAGAGTCGTTACCAGTATTCTTTCCATGAACATATTTGGTTCACGTTTGTTTGCTACACGTATTTGTTTTATATTTAAAAAAATTTTACTCCCAAACCATTGATTTTTGCATTGATATCATCGATAACAAAAAGTTTTCTCTAGAGAAAAAAATAACAAAAAATTGCCCAATGAAAATTCGATAACAAAAAATTTTTAACAGAAAATTTCATTGCCATCGATAACAAAAGAGTTTTTATAGAAAATTTTATTGCCATCGGTAACAAAAAAATTACATAGAAAATTCGATTACCATCGATAACAAAAAAATGTCTGTAGAAAATTCGATTACCATCGATAACAAAAAATTTGCTATTGAAAATTAATCGAATTTTTCTATAGATTAATCGAAAATTTTCTAGAGAAAATTCGATTGCCATCGATAACACAAATGTTTTTACTGAAAATTCGATTGCCATCGATAACAAAAAAATTTCTATAGGAACTTCGATTGCCATCTATAACAAAAAATTTTCTATAGGAAATTCGGACACTAATTTTGTTATAGAAAATTCGATTGTCATCGATAACAAAAGATTTTCTATAAAAAATTCGATTGCTATCGATAATAAAAAAAATTTCATTATACAAATTTCTATAGAAAATTCGATTGCCATCGATAAAAAAATTTCTACAGACAATTCGATTGCCATCGATAAAAAAAATTATTACAGACAATTCGATTGTTATCCGATAAGAAAAAATTATAATATTTTTACTGAAAATTCGATTGCCATCGATAACAAAAAATTGTCGATAGAAACTTCGATTGCCATCGATAACAATAAATTTTCTATAGAAAATTCGACAACAAAAAATTTTCTATAGGAAATTCGATTGTCATCAATAACAAAAGATTTGCTATAGAAAATTCGATTGCTATCGATTGATAAAAAAATTTCCATTATAAAAATTTTTATAGAAAATTCGATTGTCATCGATAACAAAAAAAGTTCTATAGAAAATTTGATTTTCATTGCTAACAAAAAATTTTCTATAGAAAATTCGATTGTTATCGAGAACAAAAATTTTTTTATTGACAATTCGATTGTTATAGATAGCAACAATTTTTCTATAGAAAGTCCGATTACTATAGATAACCACATATTGCATAATGAAAGCTCGATTGTCGTCGATAACAAAAATTATTTATAGAAAATTCGATTGTTATCAATAACCAAAAAGTTTCTGTAGAAAAAATGGATTTTCATTGATAGCAAAAAAGTTTCAATAAAAAGTTCTCTTGTAATCGATAACAAAAAGTTATCTATAAAAAATTTGATTGCCATCAATAACTAAAGATTTTTATAGAAAATTCGATTGCCATCGATTAAAAATATTTTTATATAGAAAATTTTATTGTCATGGATAACAAAAAAAGTTCTATGGAAATTCGATTGTCAACGATAACAAAAAAATTTCTATAAGAAACTCGATTGTCAACGATAACAAAAAAATTTATATAGAAAATTGATTGTCATCATCGATAACAATTAATTTCCTATAGAAAATTGGATGCCAACGAAAAAATTGTTTTCAGAAAATTCGATTGCAATCGATAACAAAAAAGTTTACACAGAAAATTCGATTGCCTCGATAACAAACAATTTTCTAAAGAAAATCCCACTTCCTTCAATAGCAAAAAGTTTTCTATAGAAAATTCCTTTGTCATCAATAACAAAAAATTTTCTTTAGAAAATTCCATTGTCATCGATAACAAAAAAAGAAATCTATATACTCGTAAGTCTAAATATACATGATGAAATATTTCATGAAACTTTTTTTTTTCTGAAACGAACACACATACTGCTTAAACTTTTTTCGGCTTTTCCGCAGAAACACCCAGGGTCTTGGCAAGAATCGAACGTGCGACTACCGGCTAATAGTCTAGCACACTATCGACTACACTACGGGGGTACCCATGAAACTTTCCCAATTTGCTAATAGAATGGACAAGGAAACAATTTGGACATATTGAAAAACTGGTAGAAAATAAAATTTCAGGTGTTTTTTTTGTCAATTTGCTTAATTCCATAGGCTTTTCCGCGCTTGCAGTAAGCAAATAAAAAAAGTTTCATGAAGAAAATTTTATGAAATATTCCATTGTGTAAATTTTGTATAATAAAGATTCCGCTTCCTTTAACACTTTGTGCTGCATTCCTCTATTTTGCATTCATTTATTTATTTATTTATTTATTTATTTCAGTCTTTGGATAAAAAAAATCCTTACAGACTAAGATAACAAAAATACCTATAGTTATATTGTATAAATATCTAATTTAACAATGAAGTATGCGTAAAACGTAAATATATACAAAATTATCTTTACAGTTTATAAATCACAGCTATTTTACTACATTAATGTGCTGTTTCCACAATGCAAACAAGCGACCTTAGCAAAAATTTGTATGGAAACCACTCTAAAAACTAAGCGCTTTTCAAACAAATTTCCGACAAGCAATACTTGTTTGCACTGTGGAAACAACACATAAGACAGTTATTTTATTACACTAAAAAGTAAGAGTTTAAACTCAGATTTCTCAGTGCCGAATTCGATAAAAGAATGAGAAACTTTTTGTAAATTGAAATTAATCTCATTGAGCTGAACAAAGGCACGTGTTAAAGTACCATTACATGCATAATTAGTCCTATGAAAGGGTACATCAAATAGCTTAGACAACCTTAGATTGAAATGAAATATTTTTTTGTTTTATCATTTTAATATGAAGGAATAGGAAGTTTAGGATGCGGTAAGTAAAAGGGAAAGTGTGAAGTTGCAAAAATAAAAAAATCTTAGGGGCATCTACAAAATACACAGACTCTATATATGATGCCACGGTGAGGTCGCATGATCTCAGTAGGGGAGGGCAGTTTTTCCTGGCAAATACACCAGCCGGAGGATTTTGATAGAATGTGTGCAGCAGGGAGATAACTAGATGCAATTGCTTTCGGGTTCTCTGAACATATTTATTAAGTTTTTTATAACAAATACCTTTTTACTAAATTTATTTAGTACAGCTGGCATGATTTTTTGTAGCTGTCTAATTTACCTGATGGTCGACAAGAACCACCCCAATACGGCGAGCCCTAGCCGGAGCTTACGCCAGCATGCCAGCGCCGTCGATCATTTGGCAACACCTTCAGTTCCCAAACGCAATTTCAACAAAAGCAGCTGCTACAAAATTCATTGTGTCTAATATCAGCGCCAAAAGTAGAATGTAAACCATTTCGGTTGTCACAACTAAACGTTATTCAAAAAAAATTTTTTTCTTACTTTCCTTGTCAGTGTAATCCAAACGAAAAGTTAATAACATTAATTAGTCGATAATAAAGTCGCAGTGAGTCCATAAACAAATCATTAGAAATTGCAACAGGAAAAGTCTAAAAAAGAAAGAACACGTTAAATTTATTTAGTATTTAAAAGTATTCATGTATTTTTATTAGACATTTTCGTATTACTTTTGTTGGTTTAATCTGTGTTTTTCCTCGAAATGAAGAAAAAAAAAATAGAAAACAAAACAGAGATAACTTGACAAGCAGATATATTGAACTGTTTTATTCAATTAACAATAATTACACTCTTCCACAACTGAGAGTTAAGTTTGTAAAACGCAAATACATGAAATTGCATTAACATATTAATAGGCCTTATAAATCACTTAAGACTTCTTACCAACAGCCCAGCCCGGTCAATTTAATAGTCAACTAACCAACCAACTAACCAAGCAACCAACCTGCAATCAAGTGGCAAAAGATATAAAAAATAACCAAAAGAATGATCATTATGCAAAACATATCATTAAGAACCACTTACTTGTAGCAGCAGCAAAAAAAGTAAAAAATAATAGAAACGCTCATACTTTTCCTTTACCAAATCTCTAGACACTAAAAATCACTTACCAACTTTAATAAAATAAATGCGTATTTGGCTGGCCAAGAAGATTTGATTTGTCGGTTCAAGACTAAATGATAAAAAACTAAAACAGGGGAAAAGAGGTGTGCGATTTATAAGCAATTTTATCTGTTTATCTGTTTTTTTTTTTGTTTTCTCTGGTGCGTAAGCGGAAATTGAATTTGCTAGGGAGAAGCTAGCGAGCTAGCCAGCCAGCCAGCCAGCCAACTTTATCATCATCGCTCAACACTAAACTATGAATATAAAATTTGCTATTAACCAGTTGATTGGTTACAATGGCCACAAAATATTGCACTATTGAATTGGAGGAACTGGACGAGCTGAACTGCCGGTATTGCTTGTATTTGTTTAAAAAATGCAGTGATTTTTGTACTACATGGCCAAAGAACCTAACATCCTTTATGAAATATTTGTTTGATTTGAATACCTGATAGGAAATAAAGTCATTATAATATATAAACTTTAACTGTCTTATTTATAATATTTATCATTATAATATTTATAATATTTATGAAAGACTTATAAAAGGTTTATAAAACAAGATTTTGTGGAAATTTGTTTTATAAACCTTTTATAAACCGTTGTTAAGTTACATGTTGTTACAAAGTAGCAATATATGTACATATTTTTTCACAAGAAAAACATCATAGAGAGTGAGGCTTGTGAGTAGTGCTTTTTTATTCCCGGACTTTTTTGTTTCCCGGGAGAGCGGGATTAAGTTTCGAATGATTTCTGGCGTTCAAGTCGAGTCTGAAGCTTGGCTGTCTTTGAAGACCTACAGTAGAATTTTATGGTAAATATATTTTTTGTGGATTGCTTGAATCCGATATATCCCCGCTTAAGGGTAGTTTTTTGGCCATTTTTTAAGAAAGGCATGAAAAGACCCACATAACAAAGAGTTAGAGGGTTAATATGTTCCGCAGAAATGTTTCTCGTGGTGCTCTACATAAAAGAGCTAAACACATATTGTACCTGAAACGTAAGGCTTACAAAATTTCTTATGCCGACTCACCATATAACTAAGTGCAAAAGGTGGTGGGGGTGGGGACTTTATATCCCCCTAAACTGAATCTCAGATATAAACTTTCAAAACAGCGGTACACGTATATATGTATATATTTTTGGTGCCTTCTACCAGAGTCAGTCGTGGGACCCTTGATATTTTGTTGTACAGTGTAATTTTCAAATCAATCTACATACGTGATTAATAACTTCCCTGTTTTTTAAAGTCGCTTAAAAATTTGTTAATTGAAATAATAGACTTGGGGCCAACTCGTTCCAAGTCTAAATTAGACTTGGGTCCAACTCGTTCGAAATCGTTCAGCAGCTCGTTTTAGCCACAAACCTGTGGTCAAACCCATTAAAATTACACGAGTTTGATCATAGGTTTGTGTCTAAAACGAGCTGCTGAACGAGTTCGAACGAGTTGGACCGAAGGCTAGTCGAATTGAAATTAGACTTGCGTCCAACTCGTTCGAACTCGTTCAGCAGCTCGTTTTAGCCACAAACCTGTGATCAAACCCATTAAAATTACACGGGTTTGATCATAGGTTTGTGTCTAAAACGAGTTCGAATGAGTTGGACCGAAGTCTAGTCGAATTGAAATTAGACTTTGGGCCAACTCGTTCAGCAACTCGTTTTAGTAGACTTGGATCCATCTAGTTCGAACGCGTTCAGCAGTTCGTTTTAGACACAAACCAATGATCAAACCCATTTAAATTACGTGGGTTTGATCATAGGTTTGTGTCTAAAACGAGCTGCTGAACGTGTTCGAACGAGTTGGACCCAAGTCTACGTTTTAGACACAAAATTGATCAAACCCGTGTAATTTAAATGGGTTTGATCACAGGTTTGTGGCTAAAACGAGCTGCTGAACGAGTTCCAACGAGTTGGACCCTAGTCTAAGAATCTCGTCTTAGACACAAACCTATGAACTGCATGAGTTTGAAGGACACCTTTTAACTGGACTTTTCGAATTCGTTCAGGAGCTCGTTTTGGACACAAAACAGTGATGAAACCAGCGCTCCCAGTTTTGAGGATTTGTCCCCAAATAAGGGATTTTTTTGGGATTTGGGATAAAAATTTTATGAAAATCCCTAGGGGATTTTTGGGGAAAACGACGAATTTTAGGGATTTGAAATCTATTTCTTCTGCACCAAAATTATTTTAAGATACCAGTGACGCAACAGCTATGGTCTGGATTGTGGCTTACTAGACCTCTTTAAAGAGGCATAGTGAATTAGTAAAACATAAAAATAGTTTCGATTCGCTTTATATAAAAAAACGCTTTATAAATAGGTTTATGTTTCAATACAAACAACATGTACTACAAAATTATACTAAATCATTATTCAGAAGATTTTGATTCTGAAGTCTTTGAAATGATAAACATTGATACATAGCAATTCTTTTATTCTTGCGTGTTTCTTAAGCTAGTGTTTTTATATACATACTTATGTATGTGTGCTGATATGTATTTAGAACTCAAAGGCCTTAAAAGACCTGAAATAAGATCCAAAACTAATTATTTTCTGCCTTCTCAGGATAACCTTCCCGAAGACTTCTACACTCTTTTCTAAAAGATCCGATCCAAATGATTTTAGATTTATCGTTTTGTTTAATAAAAAATGTACTTCAGCAATAACAAACATTCTCGTATTCTTTTTTCGCAAATAATTTGTATATAACAATGAACTTTATGTACAAGAGGCATCATGCATGCTGCTATTATGTCGTTTATGTTGTAGCTACTACATCTAATTTCTTCTTAATAAATGTACGAAATTAGCCTTATATGTATAAAAAACTAAGGAGTTCGAAATAAAAAATCACAATAATCAAAAATATAGAAGCTACTATAAAAATATCGAGGTAAAACAAAAATTTACCTCCATTTGATTTTAAACAGACCTTCCCAGAATAGGTCTGCTAAAGAATGTCTTCAATCAGGCCTGCGTGTAAAAAATATATGAATATGCAATGGGAGTGAAAGTACTGGAGCCTGCTAAATAAGACCTTACAGAAAGGCTTCTTTACAAATAATATTTATTTTAAAATATTCAATATAAATGGATTTAATGAAATAAATAAATGTAGGGATATATTTACTTTGAAATAATATGATTTTCTTTTTAAGATACTGTGGGGATTTTTGCGAAAGAGAAAATAGATATTTCGGGGATTTTTGGGGACGAAAAATCGAAAATTGGGGATAAGGTATGAAATAAAATTGGGAGCTCTGGATCAAACGCATGTAATTTAAATAGGTTTGATCACAGGTTTGTGGCTAAAACGAGCTACTGAACGAGTTCGACACAAGTCTATTTTATTTTTATTAAAAACCAAACTTCACTAGAAATTTCCTACTGACCTTTCGAACATGATGTTCAACTAAAACTTAATTAATGAAATTCTCTAATGTAATTCAAAGCAAAAAAAATTTTGTGTATGTAAATTTCTCACGGGAAAATATCTAATAATTCATTGCAATATCAGAGACCAAAAAAAAAAAAATTAAAAATTGAAATGCGAAAATGTAAAGTCGTAAATATTTTATAGTTTAAGTTAAACAGGCCACTAGTTAGTCAGTCGCCTGTCGCTGTTAGTTCGAGATCAAAATGGTCAATATGTTTTTCAGCACTAATTGCAAATTGATTTTAATAAATTTCAACAAACTTTGACTGCCACACTGACAGACGACAAGAAATTTGTTGTTGTGCCGAACGACGTGTCGTTTGTAAAGTCTGCTCAAAAACAGTTGGCCAAATTGATCGAACTCTTCCTCCAAACTTTACCATGAATAAATTCGCTCAAAGAAACTGTAAAAATGTGAAATGTGAATGTGAATAGAAATTACACAACATTGTGTGCGCTCTTGGTTGCTACATACAACACATTCAGTTACAAATCAAATGGAAGGAAATTGACAAAAATAAAAAATTACTGCAGTTGGCTAATAATTTTACACGCAAATCATTGACTTGTAAAATATTTATGGTTAATTTTTACAATTTGACTTATTCAAAGTAGTTTATCTTTGTTCAATACACCACATTGTATTTGATGAGAAAAAGAGGAAAACGTTTTACGATGAAATGAAAAACTTTTTCAAATCTTTCTTTTTTAAAACTAAAATGACATTTATCAGGTTCTTGGGAGTCTCAGCCAGTCTTATTTCATCTTCACTGTGAGCACGGCTGCCAGATTTGACAATTTATCGTCACTTATCGACGATTTTATGTTCCAAATATAGTAAAGTGACGATTTGACGATTTCGTGAAAAGTTACGATTTTATGTAATGCTAAAAATATAGCAATTTTCTTTTAATAAATATTAAGCAACACAAAAAAATATTTTTGTAAACGAGATAGTTGGATTTTCCTCGTGTTATATGTGCATGAAGTGGACATACATATACGAGGGCGCGTCAATAAGTCCGTGACTTTTATAATTTCCCGCCTTTCAACAGGCATCTATCTCTTGACTCCTGCCAAACTTTGAACAAACTGCATCATTTAGCTTGTGTTTGACAACCATTGATAGTATAATACCCACAATATATAAAAAAGTGGGCCATACATTTGACCAGACCCGCTGATTTCGAATCTGAGGCGCGTTTCACTCGTCGCTCTTCAAATTCCGAGTAAATAGCGAAAACAAGAAGTTTTCGAGATTTTTAAGAGTTTTTCGAACTTTATTCGAAATTTGCGGGATAGCGAGCTGCGAACAGATGTTCAGTCGTGTCACAGATTCCGTTCGGATTGGTTTTGATTCCGTAGTTGTCATTCCGAAAAAGTACATTTTTGGTGCTTTAGATTCCGTTTATTATGTATTTCGTTTTTACAATCAAAAAGTTTTTATACCTTGAGGCGTTTGTTTACCCTTTATTTTTAGGTACAAAGCTCACATTGAGCTTTTTATTAACATGGAAATATTTATTTGACGCTCCTAAAAGTATGCACGTTTTTTAGTATATACTGCAAATGAAGTCAGTAGAAAAGTGTTTTTCAATTCCACTTTAAAATTTAAAAGCGGTTTGATTACGAAGAAAATTTTCGTTTTTCGTTTTCTGAAGAAGCAACTTACGGAATTGAAACCGTACACAACCCGCGAAGCGATCAGCTTGTCTGCGACGGCAAACCAGCCAGGATCTATGGCGGGAATCGAACCCACGACCTATGGACTGACAGGCTAGCGCCGCTACCACTCCGCCACAGGGGCAGTTTTTTGATAAAACTTTCAATAAATTAATTGAATTTATAGTGCCCAATTTTTAATATGTAGTTGATTTTTTTTACGGTTATATTTATTTATTGTATCTTCAATAAAATTGAACTAACAATAAGTAATCAAATCTTAGCTCTAAAAATGTTTAATTTTTAAGTGCAGCCAATGCCAGACAAAAATATTTCTTTCAGCGGTTGGTTCTTTGGTTGTCTACGTCTCTCGTGTTCGGCTGAGAGCAAGAGTGTTCCTCCTTCTCAGCCGAGTGTGGCCTCAAAAGTTAATGATGTTTCGGGCTAGGGGATTTGGGTGCGACTCGAATTTTTTTTATGTATCTAGTCACGTGATTACAAAAAAAAACACTGTCTTAACCGGCGGCATATCTAAATCTTTATGAATTCGCTTGTTTCTGACATACCATGGGGCTGCTGTAATCGTACGGAATATTTTATTTTGTCGCCTTTGAATTTTTTTACAGTTGATGCCGAGGCAGTGCCCCATAACTGGATACCGTAGGACCATATTGCTTTTAGAACGGAGTTGTACAGAATAAGCTTACAATCTAGGCTTAGAGTAGAGTTCCTTCCAATGAGCCAATTCATTTGAAATGCTTTTGATTTCATTTGGGTCACCTTTGCCTTAAATAATAATTGAAATTACGATATATATCTTTTTTTATCGTCAAATTGACGATTTTCCGCAAATTTATCTGGCAGCCCTGACTGTGAGTCTTCTGTTTACAAATCTGTTGGAAATTTCTTATGGTTTCAGCTCCGTCTGTCTTACTTACTGCTGCATGTAGGGCCATCCTAATTTTACTGCACAACTTTATGATGATAAATTTGTAACGTTTACATTAAATATACTGTATAGTTTTTCATATATTCTCGTAATTTGTTAAGGCAGATTTATGTCCAATTTACGTTGCAGTGACTGGTGTTGTTTGCTTACGGGCCACAATCTAACATTTGTTTTGCTTTTTTTGTTTTAATTTTTGCCACATATATACGTTCGTTCTGTGACAATCGTATGAATAACTTCGCGTAATTTTAAATAAAAAGTAGTCACTGCTAAGTTTAGTTAAAAGTTTTTTTTTTAGTTTTTGAATCACGGTTTGTTGTATGCAACAAACACAATGAATGCATATTCTCAATGCAGTTTAGAAATGAACGTTTGTTTGTAACTGGAGACAAAGTAAGTAGCGTGGATTTCGGTTGTAGGTCTTGTGTTGTGAGATTTTTAACAGTTTTACATAAATCATTGTTGGAGGGTACGTACGAGTTAGATACTACATTTGTTGCAGCAGTACATTTAATATTGTAACGTGACTTTAACACATTTGCCGGGACGGACGACATTAATTAAAATTTGATTTCTTAAACAGTTTTTTTGTTTTTGTTGTTGTTGAAAACTTTAACGCATTGCAAAAACACAACTAGAAAAATCGTGATGTCAAATGGTGTTACGATAAATTAAATGATGTGTTGTTGACAAAATAAGATAGATCTTTCAGGACGTTTGCTTTTTTTTCTTCTTTTATAATTGATGTACTCCAGCTTTTTAGTGGAAAGTAAAAAATATTGTTTCATTACTTGTATAAATCATGCAATAGGATTCTATTAGGGATTTTTTTCTCAATATTTGCTTCTGATGAAGTCATCACTGCAATAACTATGAAATAAGCTTTTAATACAGCTTTGAAAACTCTTATAAAATATTCACTAGTATGTAATTACTAGCAAAAAATAATAGTATGTACTTGCAATGAAATATTTGAAGTATCAAATAGAAAAATCTTGAAATACAAATTTAGTAAATTTAGGCATTGATCATGCCCATAGCGGAACATAACAATGCTGTTTTCGGAAGCTGATACACTTCCGTCATCAGTGCTCATGTGTATCTTGCTTATCACCACGTTCATATGAGGCGACTCTTTTAAATGTGATTGCAATTCTTATATATAAAAAGTTTTCATGAAAATTTAATACGAGAATTAATTCACTAATAAATTGATGTTGATTTTTCCCTTGTGTTTTCGATCTCTTGATAATGTCTAAACGGGGGAAAAAAATGTGTAAATACAATTAGTTTTTTTGTTATATCAATTAAATAATTAATTGATCTTGAACCTACAACGATTTTTGTAAATACAATTACCAAATTGTAAGTTAAAGGAAATTCAGAAAAAAAAATTTAACAATTTTTTGTTGATTTCAAATTTATTTCAATTAAGATTATTGTTATATCAACAATGTGAATTGTTGATTTTCCAAACAAATGTTAACTATCATAATTGTTGTATTAACAATATTTTTTTATACAATCACAATTCTCGGAGCGACTTTTTGCTTGTCTGCGAAAAACACTAAATATCTTTGGGCGGAATCGAACCGGCGACCTCTGGACTAAAAGACTAACGTTCTTACCTCTCAGCTACAGAACAACACGTTATTAAATACGCAAATAATAAATACACGCAAAACGTGATTTGCTTTGTTTCATCTACGTGTGTGCATTCATTTTTTATATCAACAATGGTGATTGTTAATTTTTTTCACGTACATAACAAAAAATTTCGTTAGTTCAGTTTGTTGAAAAAAATTATGTGTTTGTCGTATGAACAACTCAATTTGTTATATTAACAAAATATATGTTTGAATTTAAATTACATATTAACAATTGTTGATTTGTTAGTTGCAGTTTGATGATATTTTTTTTCTGTGTAATTCCTTCTGAGTATAACGTTACGAACTTTCTTAGCCTACGTAAGCAATCAAAGTTAAACAGCAAATCAGTTCGAAATAATCACATGAAAATCTTGAAATAGTGTTAAAAATGACGGACTTCTGCGAGAACAAATATAAATAAATTCAACAACGTCGCTGTCAGATTCACACACGTTCTTCTATTTTGACCAGTTGTTAAATGGAAACAAAGCACTGCGAAATATAGTCTTGAACATTAGTATGGTGGCTGGAAGTAAAAATTTTGAGCTGCATCTATTTCTGGATACTGAATCAAAAAAAAATGTATAAAACCTTGCTTAAGAAGATTTAAATGTCGACAACAGCGCCAACTATCGGTCTCAAACTGGAACCAATCACACACACTACAAAAATTTCATTGAAATCGGTTGGCCGGTTTCGGATATTAAGCATAAATGACTACAGAGTTAAGTGAGTTTCCCTTAGCGCAAAGTTATCGTAAATCTAACCAATTTAATAGGTTAGAATTGCAGTAATCAATAAAATAAACGAATAGAATTGTAGTTTAGTCGATAGTGCGCTAAACTATTAACCGGAAGGTGGCAGGTTCAATGCTTGCCAAGTGTTGAGCAGTAATGACTCATAAATCAGTGAACGTTTAAACGCTAGTTTAGTTAAACTAAACTGAAATTTAATTGCCGTTTTTTCATTAAATCATTTCCCCATGTATTATGCATAGTTTAAGCAATAACAATGCTTTTAGAAATGTTTTATGTGCTTACTGATTTATAGATTTGCTAGTTGAAATATATTTTAAACCAAAAAGAAAGATTATCTTTCACGGATTTATTAGCCCTTTGTGTGCTTGTGTAAAAAAATATCTTTATATTTTTGTTTTCTATCCAAAGAAATTTAATTATTTTGGCTTGAGTTCGGATTTAATATAATTTTTCAATTAAATTATATTTTTATTTAGAGATAAATGTGAAGCATATAGACAAAGAAAATTTTTTACTGCACGGAGGGTTGAACTGATGTTTCGATAGCTTCCGCTAAAATCTACAACTTCTATCCTTTCACCCTATATACTATTCTGTTCAATCCGTTTTCTTTCTTTTCGCTACAGGACCCAAGTAGACTGAAACCTTTTCTTCCAATTCTTCACCGGCAACCTGATAACCTAACCTAACCTCTACTATGATCGCTCGTTATTTTGATTTTGTTGTACAGTGTAAACTATCACATGTATGCGATATACTTCTTTTTAACCCCCGACCAAAAAAGAGGGGAGTTATAAGTTTATAGTGTGCGTCTGTGTATCGGTACATCTGTGTGTCTGTACAAGTCATCGTACAGCCCAAACGGCTGGACCGATTTCGATTTACTGCCTGTTCCACAATGTCGACAAGTGGATGTCGTTCTCATATTTATATTGAAAACAAAAACAAATTAAAATTTGTTATTACTGTTTTCAATATAAATATGAGAACGACATTGACTTGTCGACATTGTGGAACAGGCAGTTATTTTTTTTTTTTTTGGTTTGAAAGGTGACTTGATCGAGAGTGTTCTTAGCAATGTTTGAAGAAAATCGGTCCACCCGTTTAGAAGATATCATATCTTTTCTAGATGTATCCTGTTGAATGTGTGCATCTTTGACTACATACACAGAACAAAATACACAAGAATTATATTCAATAAAATCATGTTATTAAAAAAAATATGAATTTCAATAATATTTATCATTAACTTAATAAAATATTTCGTTGTATGTATTTCTTTTCCGTGCCGGTTATTTCTTTTCTTTTTATACATAAGTAGTTAAAACAAGTTGTATCCCATAAAAAAATAAATGGAATATGGCTCAGCTATAGAGAGTATGCTTTACGTCCGGAAGCCCGGGTTCGTATTCCAGCCATGTCAACATTTTTTTAATTTATATATATATATATATATATATATATATATATATATATATATATATATATATATATATATATATATATATATATATATATATATATATATATTTCTTTATACTAATTTCTTCGACCTTTTTTTGTTTATAAAAGTTTTATATTTTAATTGAGCTTAAGGTCTCTTTTTATATAAAAAAAAACAATAACAATATATATTTTTTTATTTTTTATTTTTCAACAAGTCCAATATTTCGCCACTTCTTTGTGTGGCTTCTTCAGGGATATATAAATGTGTTTAACAATTATTTATAGCTTTCAAATTGAAAAAATTTTTACAAACAAAAATTGTCAAAATGAAAAAATGAACAATTTAAAAATACAAATGTACAAAAAACATAAAGTATTTTAATATCTCATAATTTTAATTTCCGCTTCCGTTCCTATATAATAAATATCTATAGCTATGAGCAACACTAGCCGTATCTGTCCTGTAGTTCATTCTTTTATCTGTTGGAACATTTATAATTTGTAACATCTCTAACATATAACGTCGTTTATAATTATTCTCCGTATTTAAAATTGAAACATTACTAAAATCAGGATAGTGATTTGAATTGGCACAATGAGCTGCTAAAGCTGTCTTTTGTACAGAAACATTATCTCTATACCTTTGATCCGATTTATGACCAGATATTCTAGTTTTTAATTTATTTTTGGTCGTACCTACATATACCTTATTACAATTTTCTCTATCATTACCATTGCATGAAATTTGATAAACTAAATTAGATTTTTCTAATCTCTGTACTCTGTCTTTTGTCTTACTAAAGAATTTACCTACAGTTTTATACATCTTATGTGCCATTCTATATTTATCACTATCATATATTTTCGACTTTTCTAATCTTTCCGACATTTTAGGTACATATGTCAAAGATTTACAAATTTTAGGTTCAGAAGCTGTGTTTTGATATCTTCTAATACACCTATATTGTCTTATTAATTTGCAAATTAAGGGAATATAATCCAGGAAAGAAGAGTTTATCACGGAAGCAATAATAGGAGAAATTATGCATTTTTTAAGAGGAATGACCAAATAAGAAAGACTGTGAATAGGTATAAGACCATCAGGGACAAATTAATTAAGTGTAAGGCATCCATAACTTTTTTAATTCGATGCCGAAATTCAGGTATTATTCCTAAATTCATAAAGAACTTATTTAAAAACATGATTAATATTTTTCATTGTAATGGTTCATCATCAACTCAACAAATTTATACGAGACAAATACTGAGCTTCCAAATCAAAATTCTTAATCTGGCAATAAGGCAAAAACATGAATTCCTGAAACAATTTGAAGAAGAGATGACTTATTTAAACAATATATTAAGAACACTATTTACCTATGAAGAAATGAAAAAATTTTTAGAATACAATGAAAGATTAGCGAACGCTTTGATTAAAAGAACAAAACAGGTACATATTAAAAAGTTTAACTCTCTTATTGATTTGCAAAGAAAAGAATTGGGGATTAGATTTAATAGTAAGTGGTTTATCAATAAATCAAATGTAGAAATTCCTATTGACGTACAATATGTACTTTCTTTGGGTCAAAAAAATTTTCTTTACCGATTAAGAAAGAAGATTTTCCCCTAATGAAAGTAATATCGGATGGAGAAGATTTTGTTCAGACTCTACAAGATAGAGAGGAACAAGAAATAGCTAGGTCAAGACTGACTACTATTATTGATAATCACATAAACAGAATTAGGCTAACGAACAGAGATAAATTTTTAATAAATAAAGTAGATCTTAGTGAGAGATTCTTGAGATTAAATAGAAACATTATTGTTTTGAATGCAGATAAGGGAAATACTACAGTAGCTATGGATAAGCATGATTATGACTTAAGAATTAATGATATTGTTAGTAATGTTACTGCATATAGAATATTAAATAAGGATCCTACAACTAAATTACAAAAAATAAATAATAATATTGTTGACGAATTGTTCAGAGCAAAAATAATTACAAATATAGATAAAAATAGATTTAAGACTAGTGTTGCTATGGCGCCAAGACTGTATGGATTACCTAAAATCCACAAAGGGAATTTTCCATTAAGACCGATTTGTTCTTTTATAAATTCTCCTTCGTATGAGCTTTGTAAATATGTTACACATATTCTAAAAAAGTTAACGATAGGTTCCAAATACAATGTAATTAATTCTTTACAATTTAAAGATAAGATACGACATCTGAGGATTGATACTAATGAAAAATTAATTTCACTTGATGTAGTATCGCTATTTCCCAGTATTCCAGTAGATCTTGCAATAGATATTATAGATGAAAAATGGGATTTGCTAAAGGGACATACAAATATAGGAAAAGATTTATTTTTGCGTATCATTAGATTTTGTATTATTGACAACAGATATTTTCAATATAACAATAAAATATATGCACAACTAAAAGGACTTCCCATGGGCTCTCCAGCTTCGCCAGTTGTGGCTGATATTGTAATGGAAAAATTACTTGATGAATGTGTTGAAAAACTGAACATTAGGCCAAAAGTTTTGACAAAGTATGTAGATGACCTTTTTTGCATTATTTCAGAAAGCGAAATAGAGACTATGCTATCAACATTTAATTCATTTCATCCCGACATTAAATTTACAATAGAGAAAGAATGTGGTTCAAAGTTACCTTATTTAGATACGTTAATAATAAGGAGAAATAATAGCTTATTAATAGATTGGTACCAGAAACCGACCTCTTCAGGCAGAATAATTAATTATTATTCGAAACATCCAAAAAGGATAATAAATAATACAGCCAAAAATCTTATAGAAAGAATATTATCAGTTAGTGATACGGATTTTCATAGGAAAAATAAAAGGATAATTATGAATATTTTAAATGATAATAGTTTCCCAATTCCCTTAATTTGCAAATTAATAAGACAATATAGGTGTATTAGAAGATATCAAAACACAGCTTCTGAACCTAAAATTTGTAAATCTTTGACATATGTACCTAAAATGTCGGAAAGATTAGAAAAGTCGAAAATATATGATAGTGATAAATATAGAATGGCACATAAGATGTATAAAACTGTAGGTAAATTCTTTAGTAAGACAAAAGACAGAGTACAGAGATTAGAAAAATCTAATTTAGTTTATCAAATTTCATGCAATGGTAATGATAGAGAAAATTGTAATAAGGTATATGTAGGTACGACCAAAAATAAATTAAAAACTAGAATATCTGGTCATAAATCGGATCAAAGGTATAGAGATAATGTTTCTGTACAAAAGACAGCTTTAGCAGCTCATTGTGCCAATTCAAATCACTATCCTGATTTTAGTAATGTTTCAATTTTAAATACGGAGAATAATTATAAACGACGTTATATGTTAGAGATGTTACAAATTATAAATGTTCCAACAGATAAAAGAATGAACTACAGGACAGATACGGCTAGTGTTGCTCATAGCTATAGATATTTATTATATAGGAACGGAAGCGGAAATTAAAATTATGAGATATTAAAATACTTTATGTTTTTTGTACATTTGTATTTTTAAATTGTTCATTTTTTCATTTTGACAATTTTTGTTTGTAAAAATTTTTTCAATTTGAAAGCTATAAATAATTGTTAAACACATTTATATATCCCTGAAGAAGCCACACAAAGAAGTGGCGAAATATTGGACTTGTTGAAAAATAAAAAAAATAAATATTGTTATTGTTTTTTATATAAAAAGAGACCTTAAGCTCAATTAAAATATAAAACTTTTATAAACAAAAAAGGTCGAAGAAATTAGTATAAAGAAAAACAATAATAATTCACACATTGACTATTTTATGAGATTGCCACCACCACCCTATTTCCTGCTTCAAAATACGTTTGACTTTTTATCTCAAACATGTTTCCACAACGTCTACAATATAAATCGCAGGCATGTTTTTAGATAAAAATCTGTTTGGAAAAAATGAAAAACATATTTTTCTTCAAACAACATATACGCGAAGAGTATGAAGCCGAGTCATAAATTATGGGAGTAAGAGGTGCCATTTAATTTGCTCATGTTGTAAGAGATGCAATGATATCAGCAGCCGTAGTCGCAGCCGCAGCCGCAGCCTGGCCAGCCGGAGATGTGAATCAATTTCTATTAAATGACCCAAATCATAAACAAAAACATTAAAACAACATACCAACCAACCAACATGTTGTTGTGTTTTTGTTGGTGTGCTACTCTGTATGAAGGAATGAAAAATCGATGTGTATGGAACATATTGTAGGCATTCAATAGTTTCTTTCTTTCTTTTTTCTCTCGCTCACTATCTTCCTGCTCTGCGGTCCATAAACCAGGATAAAAATCTTCCTTAGTTGGACTATTTGTTCAAAAAATATATTGCCTTGGAACATTTTCTTTTTTGTTCATTTTTCTGTTGTCTTTATTTGGTTTATCTCATCTCGGGTGTAACGAGTGTATGTATGTGTTGTGTGTTTTAAACAAAATTTGTCTTTCAAACATTTTGTTGGCCGTTAACTACGAGTACTTACTATAAGAACCCGAAGAAAGAGACATTTTGTTTGTTTTTCTATTATTTATGATGACTTTTTGTTGTTGTTGTTGCTGTTGTGGTGGTTGGTGACTTTGATGGCCATAGCTTATGGTCGGTCACACCATGACTGTGACCAACCAGAGATATCGGCATCATAATCAATGATATTAGTTTTTTTCCTCAACTCATGTTTATGACTCAAATATAGAAAAAGTGTGCGCCGCCGCCTGTGCCACCATAACAGGACATAATTATTTATTTATGATAAAATGTAAGATTTTCTCCTTTCCTTATACCCCTTGAAAAAATGGTTTTTATATGAGATCTTGATCATTAAATCATTTCAAAGAGGATACAAACAAAAAAAAGTTGTATTTGAAAATGAAAAATGATTAAAAGTAATATTTCCCAGAGCGTGTAAAATATGATCTTGGTTTTTGCCAAATGACATTTGCCTAGGAATAGTTTTTTTTCGTTTGTTTGTTTGTTTGTTTACAATTTTTACTGGTTTTTGCTCGTTGCTCATGTCCAGTTTTGTTTTATTTTCGTGAGTGCGTGATATTTTAGACCTCACAACATGTAACCATGCTCCACATGCCAAACAATTAAACAATCCATCATGGAATGTTTGTTACTCACTGTTGCGGTTGATTGGGTAGTTGGTTGCTTAGTTGGATTGCTTGTTTGTTTGTTTGCTGCTTTTTTATATGGATCATATTCGTAGTTTAAGCATTTAGGCTGCTGCTACTGTTTGGTTAAAAATCACTAAAGACCACTTCAAAATTCCCCCTTTTAAAATAAACACCCAAAACGACTTTTTATGCTTTTTTAAAATTAATTTTTAAATGGTTTTTCTTTTTTCTATTATTTAAAAAGAACAGTGGGACAAGTTTGAAAAGAATAGAGGAAATAAAAATTATATTAATTTATTAGAGATATTCTCAAGAATTTATCTTTCAAAAATATATATTTTTGTTGTGTCAGTAAATCTTTAACCCATCATGTTTAAAAAGTTTTTAAAACTCGTATGGGGCTATTCACATATTACGTAACGCTATTTTCTAAGTTTTTCACAGCAAAGCATACTTTTTTGTCACGTGCGACACCAAGCAGCTATGCTCGTTTTTTGCAAAGAAAATGTAATTTTTTTTACTGCTTTATATATTTGTATAGGGGGTAAGTAGCTCTACATTAAGTAAAAGTTTAGGAAAACAAGAACTACATGGTTCTGAAATACAAGCTTAACATCTTGAACCCGCTCGGGACCAAAAAGTGGACTTTTCTGTGGGAATGTCCGTAACTTATATGTATATGTATGGAAAGGCTATATATCTATGGCTATGTATATGTATGGAAAAGCGATATGTGTGTGGCTTCAAAAATCTGTTTTGGTACAATTAGGTCCAAAAAAGTACAATTTTAGACAACAATTGGTACAATTTTAAAATCTCATATGCTATCCCTGACTCAAAGTAAGTAGAAAACACTTGAATTTAGTACGGCGTTTTTCTTTCTGTGTAGTGAATGAATCGACATATAGGAAATCTTGTAAGCCTCATGGTTAAAAAATATAAGGTGAATTCAGCCCTTTTATCAACAATACAGCGGGCAGGAATGTTCTACAAAAATATTTCCCGTGGAGTTTTACATAAAAGTGCTGAACACATCTTATACCTTAAATGTAAGACTTAAAAGATTTCCTATACCACGTAATAATATTTAAAGTTAATCCTTAAAAACATTTTCATGCTTTGAATAATTTCTGGCGTTCGAGTTAAGTCTAGAGTCGAGAACATATAGTAGAATTTTACGGTAAATATCATTGTGGAATATTTTGACCCGCTATATCGCCACCGATGAAGGGCAGTTTTGTGCTCCCTTTTTTAAGAAAGGTACAAAAATAATAATACAACGAAGAGCTAGAAGGTTAAAATGTTACACAAAAATGTACCTCGTGGTATTTTACATAAATTTTCTGGGCATGTCTTATACCTTAAACTTAAGGAATACAAGATTTCCTATGCCGAGTACTGATTGAGAATAAGTATGAAATTAACCTTTAAACACATTTTAATTTTTTAATACTTTCTGACGTTCAAGTTGACTTGAGAGTTTTAAGAGTCTTTGAGAACTTTTAGTAGAATTTTGTGGCAAATATTTTTAGAGACTATTTCAGCACGCTAATATCGGTACTGAAGGACAGTTTTTTCCCCCCTTTTTGAAGAAAGGGAGAAAAAGTCCCATAAAACGAAGAGTTAGAAGCTTAAAATATACCACAAAAATGTTCCTCGTGGTATTTTACATAAAATTGCTGAGCACATCTTATACCTTAAGCTTAAGGCTTAAAAGATTTCCTATGCCGAATACGAGTTTTGAATAAATATGAAATTAACCCTTAAACACATTTTATGTTTTGAATGATTTCTGACATTCAAGTTTACATAGAAAAAATTATCACCAAAAATTTTTCAAACAAAAGTTTGATTAAAAATAAATTTCATTAAATGTTCTACACAATCAATGAATTGTTTGTTTGACTCTTATTTAGGACGCAAATACAAAAAAAAAAACAAGAAAAACTGTGTCGTAAAAAATAAGCCCGATGACGACATACACACAAATAACAACAAGAACAATCATAGCAAGAGAAATTTTAACAAAGTGAAATTTCATAAATGCTTAATGGATGATAATGATTACACAGACAAAAATTTTGTTTGATATATTACAAAAAATCCAGTAAATATTTTTGTTTGATTAAGTAAACTATTTTGTTTAATACTTGTTAGCATTTTTATACTAATTTTTTATTAAATTCAGACAAATATATTGTTTGATATTTTTCAGAAAATCCAGTAAATATTTTTCTTTGATTTAGTGAATTTGTTTTGTCTAGAATTTAAAATATTTTTAGACAAATTGTTTTATAGATTTAAATAATTCGTTCATTGAAAAAAAAAACACGTTTTTTTTCGATGAAATTGTTGAGGTATTTTTATCTATATTTACAAATTCGTTTGTAGGTCCGTTCATAGACAAAATATTTACTATTTCATTGAATTCCTTTACAGAAAATGAAATTTAGTTTTTTCTGTGTAGCTTGGAACTTTTGTGTCTTTGAAGACCTATTGCAGAATTTAATGGCAAATATTTTTGTAGAATATTTCAGGCCGTTGTATCGCCACTGAAAGGGAGTTTTTGGCCATTTTTGAAGAAAGGGCCAAAAAGACCCAAACAATGAAGGTTTAAAATGTAGCACAAAAATGTTCCTAATTTTTACTTTCGTGTATTTGAAGACTTGCAATAGAATTTCATGACAAATATTTTTGTATCATATTACAACCCGCTATATTATTGTTTAAAGATAGAAATGGAAATACGAATACAGCAAAAGGGTTACAGGGTTAAAATATTCTACAAAAATATTTCTTGTGGTGTGTTATATAAAAGTGTTATATACACCTTATACGTAAAATGTAAGGGTTACAAAATTTCCTATGCTGATTCAGTATAAGAATTCGCCAAATAGGGTAAAATTTAACTTCCCCAAGTGTAAACTTTCATAACGCTGATACACGATTTATTTTTTTTGGTGCCCTCTACTAGGATCACTCGGTAGAAATTTGATATTTTTTGTGCTGCACAGTGTAATTAAAAGATATCTCTGCAAGTAATGTAACGAACAACGCGAAAATAAAAATCTACGAAACAAATCGCCAAGACAAAAAGAAAAACACCATAAAAACCGCCAAAACGAAAAATAGTGTTGCCAAAACGAAAAAAAAATCGGGAAAATGAAGAAACCGCCAAAACAAAAAAAGCTAAAATTAAAAAATAGCCAAAACGAAAAATCCCGCTAAAACGAAAAAATTCGTCAAAACTAAAAAAATATCAAAAAGTTCAAAAGGAAAAAATCGCCAGAAAAAAAACGCTAAAACGAAAAAATTGCGTCACACAAACAATGCGGTGTTCAAATCAAAGAGTTTTTTTCGACAAGAACTACGACAATTTATGGCAACTTAATTGCTATTGTTTTTGGATTGTTGTAGAACTGGGTATACCTGGTTGGATATATCTTGGTGTAAACGTTAAAGATTAAAAAAAAATTTCAATTCAAAACTACTAGATTTCGATTAAAACGCCTTTTTATTATAAATTTCAAAATACACATGTAATGCAAAAAAAAAAAACGTAATATGTACTTATAACAAATAAAAAACTCGTTACTTCTACCAAAAACTCAGCCCACTGTTCTTGTTGACTTCTTTTCCTTTGCATGCCTAAAAAAAAAAGAAAAACAAAATATTCAATCCCACTTTTCCACTACGAATAATTTTAGCCAAGACTTTGGTTTGATTGTGAATGACTGCTTTTAACAACTGACAAATTGCTGGGACCATTAAGACACAGCAACAAAGGCAACAACTTTTGCCATATGTAATAGTCGTCAGCTTCATCAACCTCCAGCAACAACATCTATTTTGAAAAACCAACACACTTTGAATCTGAATCACATTCAGAATCATGTGTGGTAGAAGTACTCTGGTAGTCCAATTTTAAAATTTGAAATGCGTAGAAGTTCTACATTCTTGCCGGCAATGTTAAAATAAAAATTCCTGCTACTTGTCAGGAACGTTTACATTTGACAAAATGTTGCGGTATTTCTTTTTCTTTTTTTGTCTTTCAATTTTCCTTCTAAACAAAATTGCTGTTCAATGCAGGCAGTTCTTGTTAAGATCAACTTTATTGCAGGCAATAACATTTGACTTTTATAAAAAGTTTATATTGAAATTCGTATCTATTTGTTGTATGTAGGGGGAGTTTTTTTTCCTCTTAAATAAAAATAAAGTGTAAGAAAAAATTTTACTGGCAGTTTAATGGATTCAAATCACGAAGTGGTTTTAACAAATGTTTTACTTGTGATTTTTGAATGGCTACAAATTTTTGTACGATCATTGTAATTTTTCTTAAGACAATAAATTGGAAATAAATTGAATTGTTTGGAGGGAATTTTGTTAGAGGAATCAAACAATATATATATGTATATGAAAAAAAAAGAAAAAGATTTTGAAAACTTACTACCGTATGTAGTATAAAATATTTGGATTTGAAATGCATTTGCTAAGAAAATTATTCGTTTTAAGAAAAAAATTGCATAAAAACATATGTATATCGGCTATAAGCAGCGATGCCATTTTTAGCTCTTAAAGCGGCCTTCAGACTATTAGATTTAGTATTAATACTTGTCAAAAACTGAAATCTTAAGTAAAAATCCAACAGTGTGAAAACAAATTGTTATGATCTGTCAAATAATACGTCAAGAAACTTGACAGTATTATGGTATTCGTCATTTTTAGGAAATTTTCTAAACAATCACATTTTTCATTTTATCAGGGTTGTATATTGCACAAACAAGCATAGGAATAACAAACACAGTTGTGTATTTGTTTGCCCGCATAAATAAAGAAAAAGCAGAACGAAAAAATTTTCTTTATGGCAAATTATTTATGTTACGTTTTATTTGGAATGTGATAGTGTAGAAACAAAATGTAATAGATTTTAAGATTTTTTGACAGTCAGACTGATTTTGATTTGATTTTCGTCTTACAAAATCATATCGTTTTTTGTCATATCGTAAAAAAGAGCTAAAAATTGTATCGCTGGCTATAAGAGAGTGTTTTGAATGATTTCTGGCGTTCAAGTTGATGCTGGAGCTTGGGTGCCTGCGATAGATATTCACTAGAGTTGGGCAAAATCGTTCCTTTTGTGGAATCGTTCCGACCGATCCGAAAGACTAAAGGAACTAGGTCGTTCCTTTCGTTCATCTTTCCGGCTTTTTTGTTTGAACAGTGAATGAACGAGGAACGAGACTATGGCCGACTTCCTAAACGCCAAAAAGGCATTGCAGTGATGCGACTTTACATTGTTTACTACAACAAAGCACATACGACTTTGCATCACTGCAATGCATTTTGGTGTTTAAGAATTCGGCCAATGTCTCCGTCGCTTCTAAAAACGTCAACAAACATTTTTCACGGTTTATTTTCATTTTCTGACATAATAACAATAAAATAATTCATTGTTTTCGTAAAATATTTGTAAAAAAAAACAATAGCCCACAACAAGCAATAAATTTTTGAAAATAATAAAATCTATCATCTTATCTTATATATAAATAGGCCACACGATATTTTGTCGTACACTTTTACACACCGAACACACGAGCAATTGTATATGTCTTAATACAAGCAATAACGCCGGCAGAACAGCAACGTCAATTGCCAATGTTCTTGCTTGCATTTCTTGGTAGCGAACACGTACAAATTTTAAAACATTAAATTGACAATTTTTCTGAAGAAGCTTGTGCGTTATTTACACTGTATTCTTTTATGTATGTAATTTATAATTTTATAAATAATAATTTTTTACATTTTACAGCGATGTTCTTTTCAAAATTATCTTTATTGTTAATTTTGTTCACTTTTCACAAAAACAAACTTAAATGGCAATTCAATTTGACAGCTTGTGTTAAAAGATTATTGCTCAGCAATGTATTTTAACATTTGTTGCTGAATATGTATTTGAGCACATAATCATACGGTCCACACGCAAATATCTTGTGTCGGCAATCGAATTTGACGGTTGCCACGGCAATAATTGCCAAACTTATTGCTCGTGTGGTCGGGGTGTTAAGTATCTTATTGTCCACTTATATTGGTGGAATATATATGGTTTAAAATATATTTTGTTCTAGATATGCACAATATATTTTTTGCTTAAGGTCGAATTTCGACCACCGGGCGGGATCATAGTAAACATAAATAAATAAATCATTCTGTATACTAAAAAGTGTACACAAATAAGTGAACGAAGAAATATGTTGTCTTGAACGTTTGTCAAAGCAAATTAATTAGTTCCGGTCCACACGTGCTATTTTTCTTGCGGCAATTCTTCATTTTTCAGTGAGAAAGAGCGAGAGCGGAATAGATTTGGAATATATTTCTATTTCAACACTCTCACACAAATTCAGAAATTGCTGCAACAAAAATTGCATGTGTGGACGGGGAGTTACTGCTCAAGACGGTTTGCAATTGCGGAACGAGGAACGATAAAAAAGGAATGCTTGGATCGGTCCGTACCATTCCATTTAGGTAATCGTTTTCTTGGAACTAGGTCGTTCCGAAATGACACAACTCTAGTATCCACAGGCACCCAACTAGGATGTAGTTAACAACAAGACATTCACCAGTTAAATATTATGGCGCATATTCATAGTCATAAACAAAATATACTTTAGGTATTTAAAACCAGTATTGCCATACAAAATACTGGTTTTAAAATTTTAGAGTATACTTTGTTTTGGCTATGAATATGCGCCTATGTGTATATGTCTAAAAATCGGTATTTTTCCTGAATAACGATTACCAAAATTTCAAAACTCATCAACATGAGTCCTCCAAAAATATTTTAAAGCAAACATAATGACTGGATTTCCTTGACGACTGGTGATAATCCATTTCTCAAGCTATCGGAGCATGTATTCTTTTATAAATCACTGTTTTATTAAAGGACGTTTCAAACTATTAATACAAATGATGAGTTGTTATTGTTTTTTCAAAAATTTCAAACAGAAATTAATTCAGGGAGGCATTTGCCTCAAAAGCATTAATACTTGTCTGAAACGGCCTTAAATAATTACTCTAAATATATTATTTACCTTGCATTTTTGTTTTTTGTTTTTATTAAGCAACACTAAAATAAAGCCAAAGAATTATTCAAAAATGAATTTAGTTTTTTATACTATATATATACATAAAAGTATACAGTAGGCGTATATGAATAAATGAAAAAAATCGCTAACCGCCAGTTTTTTGTAAAATAAAACAAAAATTTCGTGTGAGAATACAATATTTCACACAAAGTTTTCATTATATTTTACAAAAACTGACAGCAAATGCCTTATCTGCTTTACGCCCCTTTTCACAATGTATGATTAAGAGCTAACGTGGGCTTTAACGGCAAGTTTTGTATGGCGAAGTTTCCGTTAAAGTCCATGTTAACTCTTAATCGTACATTGTGAAGAGGGCCGTTAAAGTTACAAAAAAGTGTTTAAAATAAAAATGTTTATATTTTTCTTTATTTAACACTGAAAAAGCGATGTTATACTACATATCAAAACGTGCAGAAAACTTATTTTATCCGTATTTTGGCTTGGAATTGACTACGTTTAAGACAGAAAACATTAAAAGTACTCTCCTGTAAAATTTGTAAAATGTTAGTTAGGTCGACTAGTTAAAACATAGTCGATATATGTCGAGTTCTAAAGCGGCCTATCCATTATACAATCACCCTTATCGGGAATAAAAGTTCACGTGAAATGTGTTCTCTTTCCATAAAATTGTGATCGCCAAGTTTGTGTTGTTGTTGTGTTACTGTACTATTTTGCTTGTTTTTTCCCCCCATTTTTTGTTCATGGGAAATATTTCACGTGAACAAAATGTTCGCTTCTAATTCCCGATAAGGATGAATATTATTCCATATGTATATTATTGTACACATTATTGTCGTTTTGGCCTATACTATACAATAAATGGCATAATACTTTCAAACAAAATATTGTAACGTAAAGCTTGAACATTTTTTTGTTTGCCAACTATTGTGAATAAGTATAAACTTAATCCTTAAAAAAATTTTGAATTTTCAACATTTCTGTCGTTCCGGTTAATTCTGAAGCGTGGGAATTTCATGGTAAATATATTTGTAGGACATTTCAGCCCGCTTTATTGCTGCTGAGTTTTGTCCTATTTTTTGAGAAAGGGTTAAATATACTTTTTTGGTGGATGATTTTCCAACAAATATACTGTCCAACGAAGATTTACAAATTGCTTAAATTATGCCAAATTTCACACCGTATTTTGATAAATAGTCGATCTTATTTTGTGAGAGGACTTTGGGTGGTGGGACAGTCAGGCGGCGCTAAAAGCATTAAAGGGAAAGCATTGTCAGATCGAAGCTAGTTAGTGACTGCAGGAGAGCCCTCAACTTGCTCATGGACAAATATAGTGTTAGATTATGTTGGGTTCCTTGCCACTGCAATGTTGAGGGAAATGAGACAGCTGATGAGCTGGCAAGATTAGGGTCAGCGTTAGATGGGGAATTGTGTGATAGATCGGTTAAAGTACCGATCGGTCATTACTATAGGGAGCTCAGTGACTGGGTGTCGAATAGGGCCAACCGTTCATGGGGAGCAGGGAGGATTGTAGAGTCTCGAGGGCCATGTGGCCAAAGCTTGACTTAGGCAGATCCAAACTGTTACTGAGCATGAATAGGAAGGTGATAGGGGTTGTAATAGGCTCATTGACTGGTCACTGCTCGGTCAGGGTGAGGACCAGCATTTGGGAGATTGTCACTCCAGATTTTTGTAGGATGTGCGATGATGAGGAGGAACCAGAAACTATTGAGCATGTTATCTGCCATTGCCCGAAACTGCAACGACACAGGCTTAGGTGGCTTGGCAGACGTTTCCATGAAAGCATTAGTGACATCGCGAAGTGTGAACTTGAGGATATCAGGGGCTTCATTATGTTAATAAGGTGGTTGAATTGCGGATAGCAGGATGCTCCTTTTCTGGGTTTTAATAGGGGGTATGAATAGAAGGGAATCACAATGGATCCAACTGGGTCTCCGAGTGGATGTGCAGCATAGCACTACCCTTCCCAACCTAACCATGGGTGGTGGGAAAAAACTGACGGTTTCAATGCCCAAAAATACACCAGAATTTAGAAAATAATCAAAATTTAAAGTATAGTATTTGATTGTACAGAAAACATTTACAAAAGTAGCCGATCAATTTGTACTTATGCACATATTTTGATTATTTAGAGTTTACTTTTTCGAAATAAAATGTTGAAAATAATCAATTTGCTGGATTGAACCAGTCACCCGTATAATAACCTTCCTATACCTATAAACATACTTAATACCATTTGCTCGGCATCAATTATGATGCTGCCGGTATGTCCAACTTGTGGTAAGGAGCTTCAGAACATTTCTGTGCCTAGTTGCTAAAAGGACCAATGTCAAAATATTGAGTTTTGAGAAAAAGGCAATTTAAGTTTTAGTTTTATGTACCCCATACACGTTTCAATCCAATAGGCAACTGAGTCGGTTGTTGTCCAAATCAAGGCGTGTATGGCTCTTGTCAATTGATTAGTTTGGCAGTTGTCGGGTTGGTGGAAGAAAAATCAAAAGATTTTGATTTTTTTCAAGTTGGATAGTAAGTCTTTCAATTCGATTGTGCTGTGTGTGTTCGAGTCTCTTGATCAGCAGTCAGAATTTATGTTTGTAGTTTTCTCCTACAAAGAAAAAGTTAAGTATTGTTAAAATTATCCTTAATTTCAAATAAATTAGACAGTTGAATGAAAATCTTTCAATTCAGTTTATGAAGTGTGTGGCCAACAATCAATTCAATTGAAAGACTAAATTGACAATTGAATTGAAACGTGTATGGGGTGCTTTACAAATGAGTTCATAGAGACATTGGCTAGCAAAACCCTTATGAAGCTGTTCGGGGATACATTAGACATTGGCTATTTCAGAAAGGTAAAAGAGAGTAAGAACAGAAACCAAATGTAATGATTAAGTCAAAACAGCAAAATATTGACATTAGCGCCAAGCCACAGATTTATCAGTAGATCTAGCAGCACACACTTTCTTTAAAAGTGGTGTAACCACGGCGAATTGATACCTGGTGGCCTTATTAGTAAAAATGAGCATCAGCTGACTTTACCAAAGTGTCAAACTCTATGTAAAAAAAACTAAACAACAACTTTTTATATATGCATTTAACATGACAGATTGGTAAAGTCCAGTTGTCGTTGCACTAATAAGGCCACTTGGTATTAATACGCTTTGGGTGTAACGCGGTTTAAAAATTTTAAAATACTTTAATCATATTTAGTTTTGGGGTCATTGCTTCATTTTTAAAAGGGCTTCAGTTTACATCCCAGTTTTTTTGATATGCTATCAATTTTTAGTACTATTTTAAGAACAATAACTAAAAGAAGAAGCAAACCAAAAATAAACAATTTTATTTCTTGCAGAAAATTATAAAGCACTATTTTCAAGTTCTAAAGAAAAACTGCAAACAAAATGGGTAAACGACAACATCAAAAAGATAAAATGTAAGTATTTCAGACAATTCTCCAAAAATATTTAATAAAATTTAAAAAACTCCCAGGTATTTAACCTACACCGAATGGTCGGAATTGTATGGAGGCAAAAAATATGAATCCGCAGAAAATGAACATATTAAATTTAAACGTTTACCCTTTGACTGCTGCTGCATCAGCTTGGTACCCTTTGAGACACCTTATAGCGATTTGGAAGGGAATGTCTTTGAATTGGAGGCCATACACAATTTTCTCAAGAAGTTTAAACTGAATCCGGTAACCGGCAAAACTTTGGAAGTAAAAAAATTGATTAAGTTAAACTTCTTTAAAAATGCTGATGATGAGTATCATTGTCCGGCTTTGTTTAAACCATTTACTAAAAACTCCCATATAGTGGCAGTGGCCCCAACGGGTAATGTGTTTTGTTGGGAGGCCATAGAACAATTGAATATTAAAGCCAAAAATTGGAAAGATTTGGTGGATGATACACCATTTCTAAGAAAGGATATAATAACCATACAAGATCCTCAAAAGCTGGAAAAATTTGATATAAGTAAATTTCATCATATACGTAAAAATTTAAGAGTGTTAACCGAGGAAGAGGAACTGGAATTGAAAGATCCTAGCAAGAAAATTAAAACAATGAACTTGGAAACTAAAGAAACGTTGGCTCAGTTGGAAAAAGAATACAAGCCGGCTGAAGAAAAACCGACCACTTCAAAACAAATGGCTGATAAATTTAATGCAGCCCATTATTCCACAGGAGCAGTAGCAGCCAGTTTTACATCTACCGCCTTGGCTCCGGTATATAACCATGAGGCCGCTATTATAGAAGAGGACCTGGTTAAATATGAACGTGTTAAGAAAAAGGGCTATGTACGTCTTACTACCAATTTGGGCCCTTTAAATTTTGAGCTGTATTGTGATCAAGTGCCCAAAACCTGTGATAACTTTTTGCGTCATTGTACGGAAGGTTATTATACGGGTACTAAATTTCATCGCTCTATAAGAAATTTTATGGTAAATTAATAATTTTTTTCTTTAAACCAAATACGCTTGTGTAAGAAATTTTTTTTTAATTAGATACAAGGCGGTGATCCCACAGGCACTGGTATTGGTGGCCAATCAGTGTGGGGTACGAAATTTGAAGATGAATTTAAACCAAATTTAAGTCATACTGGTCGTGGTATGCTGTCCATGGCTAACTCTGGACCCAATACAAATGGTTCGCAATTGTAAGTTTCTCCACAAGTAATAATTATAGAATTTTTGAACTTATTTCATTACAACATTCTTTTAATTTTAGTTTCATTACCTATCGTTCCTGCAAACATTTAGATGGCAAACACACCATATTTGGCAAACTAGTCGGTGGCCTAGAAACTTTACAAAAAATGGAACAAATTGAAGTTGATAATAAGGATTGTCCTATTGATGATATTATCGTTGAATCGGCACAAGTATTTGTCGACCCCTTCAAAGAAGCTGAAGAACAATTAATTAAAGAGCGGGCGGAAGAAATTGAAAAACAGCAGAAAGAGGTCAATGAAGAAAAGAAACTTAAACGTTTAAAAGAACCTTTGAAAGTGTTTCGTGAAGGAGTGGGCAAATATTTAAATATACAAGCTACAAAACAAACAATAAAAGAGGACAAAACAGCGGGTACTTTATTGGCGGCAGGGCCTATAAGGAAAAAAGCATCCTCCAGAGCAGGTTTTGGAGACTTTTCATCATGGTAATTGGTAAGTGGCAATAGTATTTATTTATTTTTATCAAAGTTCAGACAGATCAATATGTTTTTAAATCTATTTTTATTCTTTATGCTTTGTGCCTCCTGCTATTTTCTCCTGGTCTTCTCGTTCTTTCCATTTTTGTTTCATATCTTGTAATTTAGTTTGCCTTCTTTTACGCTCGATTGATTTTTTATTTTCCAACACTTTAAGTTGAGCTTGTATAGAATATTCTCCATTGTAATGTATATCTAGTTTTTCCAACAGAACTTTTCTAGCTTCCACACGATTACGAGAGGCTAAACGATGTGTATGACATTTAACCAAAATATTTGTAGGTTTATGCCGGAGTAACACACAATTTGAGGTTTTATTAACAGCTTGACCTCCGGGGCCACTACCCCTAGTGAAATCTTCCTCCAGCTCATCTTCATTCAGTTTAGGATAGCGAGAATAGTCCACATGTTGGTGTTTAAGGCGTATGCATTTATTTTGTATTAAATAGCATGGATTTAATTTAATAATAGGTGATCCGAGATGTTGAATTACAATCCTGGTTATAAAAGAAAACATTGTTGTAGTTTTTATGGCTTTGTCTTACAACATGCGGCCTTTACGCAATAAAGTTTCGCCTCTCTATAATAATAGATAAAATTTAAATATTTCAATTGTATATTATTCATTCATCTTACCTTAAAGAAAAAATTGATTTTATCTTTTTCCGTTTCTTTGCTGTTTTCTCTAAATTCTCGCCTTACTCTTCCCAAGAAATAATTTTTATCCGTGAATTGCAATTGATTGCCGTACCGTATTAAATGTTTGTACAAACGCAAAACGTTTTGTTTGGAAGGTTGTAACATAGTTTTAATTATTTTATTTGTTACTTTTGTATATTTTCTAGTTGTTTATTTAAATTGTTATTAATGATTTTAATTTTTTTCATTTGGTTATGAGAAATATTTCATTACCAGAGAGCGAGGCCGATATAAAATGGTGGTCGGCGGCGGCTGAGACCAAATATACTCGGCGGCGGCTTCTAGCCGGCTAAGAGCCGAAAAATGTTCGCCGCCGGCGGCTACCCAAATGTATCGGCTAACGGTCGGCTAACAGAGTATTTCTTGTTTACTTACATACAAGGCATATTTATAACAGGTATACTCGGGCCAAATATAAATAAACTTGCCTTTCTGGACGATTTACTGCCTTATTTATATAAAAAATTTTCATAAGAAATATTCTTCATACGTTTCAAAAATAAATTAACTAATTTTAGATGCGCATGTTAGTAAATACCCACTTTTTATATTAAAAAATCGGCTTAGCCGCTAGCCGATATTAGCCGCACTAATCGGCGGCGGCTAAGTGATTGTGAAAATCATCGGCGGCGGCTTTTAGCCGGCTATTAGCCGACCGGCTTCGCGCTCTGTTCATTACCGCATTTTTCCTACCGCGTAGATTTTTGATCAGCTGTTCTTTGTTTACTTCGGAAACTGCGTTGCCAGCCTTGGGCGTTTCATACCAAATTTGGTGGGAGTTTAGTGTTTTCACATACAAGGTTTTAATGCAAAATTTTGTTTTAACGTTAAAACTAATCATTAAAACCTGGTTTTACCATACAAAATAATTTTTTTAAAATCATCTTAAACCCCTTTTTACTTTGGTTTTAAGTAGATTTTATGAAATACAACCTTGTTTTCGCTGTACTAAATTCAGTGCTACCAAGCAAAAAAGATTGAAAGCAGCTGATATTGTTAAATGGCGCTCATGGTGTATCTAAGAGGTGAAATCACTAGAACAGCTAACTTTACTCTATTAAACGTCAAACTTGTTCAAGTGATAATATGATTATAATATCATCACCGCCTTCAAACTCTTAAACTCTATATAAAGATTCCCTTCCTTACGGTATTTTACATTTCCTTACAAGAGCCAACTGAGCTCATAGTTCCATCATATTTTAAAGTTTTTTGAAAAATACTAGAGTAGTTTCAACAATAAATTTTGTTGTAGGTATGGATGTACCTGTATGTTGTGCCCTGATGGCACTCAATAAAAACAAAAAAGAAATAGTTTAATAACGAGTGAAATAATGTAAATTTTATAAATAATGACTGCAACAGCAACAACGATAAAAAAAATGGAAAAGGAAAATAAACTTTTGAACAGAATATAAGGAAAATATTTTTATCGGATTGTGAGTTAAAAGCTGGTTTCAATAAATTTGTAGTGTGAACGCAAAATCAGCTGTTAATGGTTTTAATGTTAAACCAGGTTTTAAATTTAGGTGTGGAAACACTAATACATAATATGAGAAAATCTGAGTAAATTTTTCAAAATTACGCAAATAAATTTTCAGAAAAGTAAATGTTTGCGCTAGCCTTGGGTACGTTTAAAGTTTTGTCTGAAGTAAATTGGGGTATTATTGTAAAATGTGCATTGTAGCGTTATATCAGCATATCGACGGATATTCAAAAGCCTCTATACGATTTTGACGAAAATTACTTTTGATGGCAAAGTATTGCGTATAATAAGCCGCATCTTAAATTTTTTTATAATTTTATCGTAGTATTTTTATTTCTTCATCTTACAACATTTTTAACGAATGCAGAACCCTCTATTTCCTAAAATATTTTTAAATAAACTCAATTTCAAATGAAATTTATTTGCTGGTGTTTAAGCTTTGTCTATATGCAACATTTCATTGGTGCTTTACCAAATCATCAATAGACTTCAAACACAGTTTTGTTTGAAGTCTACTGATGATTTGGTAAAGCACCAATGAAATGTTGCATATAGACAATGCTTAAACACCAGCAAATAAATTTCATTTAAAATAAAATAATGACATTATGTCGAATAATAAATTTCTTAAACTCAATTTCAATTGAAATCATCTAATTTTTTTAAAGTCGCGTATTATTAGAACGCGTTTTTTCTGTGAGGAATGCCAATACCTTGGGAAAAATTGATAAAAGCCACGTAAATGTAATAAAACCAAAAACTTTAGAAAAATTACGCCTATCCCGAAAAAAGGTAAAATTCATAAAAATTTGCACAAGCCATAATTTTGATTAAACATAAATTTGAAGCAAAAAAACGCGAATGTGGCGAAAATTCGTTAAAACTTGCCAACAGCGACGTGATAACAAAGTATTAATATGGTTTGAAAATCGTGTAAACTGTAAAGAGCTTAAATACTTGCAAAAAGTCGTTGCTATCCCGAACATTGCAAAAATTCACGAGAAGTTAATTATGCATAATATTGAGTTCTGGATTTTAAAATATATTATGGAGCAAAGATATTAAAATATCCTATCAATAAACGAAGTAAACATATATTTGCGTTTATGAAAAGTTGTGATTTTTAATACAAAGACTTTTGGATGTAGGCGTAACGCTTTTTACAAAATTTTCAGTCTGACTTATCTAATCGGTAACAAATCTCGGACGTATTTGCTTGTGAATCCAAATTGATTATTAGGCTTAAGTTCATAACGTTTAATTCAGAAGGAATTGGACATGATTAATATTCCAAGAAACAAGGGAAAAACTCTCAACTTAATTTTTCAACTTAATTTTTTCAAGAATTGTGTTGAATTTTCTTTTCAGCAGCATACCACCTAACAGAAAGTTGTCTGAACAATTTTCAAACCTGAATTTCAGTTTATTGTTTTATATATACTTCTTATGGCAGTCTGAAATATAGGCAGAACTGCGTACTAGACTCTATTCTTAATTAAACTATATACGAAAGATCTCGAAATCTTAGCTGAATTGGCTCTTATTCAGACGATATCTAAGCTAACCAAAATTTTAAGAATTAAAAAAAATTGTTACGATCGGTCAAGCCCTTCAAAATTTATGACTGGTTGGCATAATTACCCACACAAACACACATAGCTAGCTCATTTGAAAAAGATAGTCACAATAACTTCCTAAAACCAGAAAACGTGAAGATCTGATGAAAACTCGATTTTCAAAAATAGTAAAATCACTTACTTTCCACTTTTAGATTGTGGGAAGTTAAACAAAGTCTCAGTAGTTTTCAGTAAGTTTCTTCTAGTAGGAATACTTTATCGCTGTAAAATCGAAATATAAAATAACTGGAATGTTAAGATGGTAGAATAAAAATAATCGTGACGCAAGTACGCCGTACCAATAGGAATGTGTGACATGTCCGATAAATCCATTTTTGAAATCCAAGCTCCTTAAATTTTTTTAAAGATGTATCTAGCTCAAAAAAGACTACCAGAATGCTTTTCAAAATTGAATTGAAAAATAGAAATTGCTAAGTTTTAAATAAGGATTTAAGAAATTTTCGGAGAAAAATATTGGAGGAAGTAACTATTTGCAGTGGCAACGCTGGTTGCAAACAAACTCGTTAAGTTCAGGGTTGTATAAACTGAAAAACAGAAGTGATTGGTAATGACTCTTAAACTGCTAGTACCGTTAAAACTTAAAATATAATGCTGACTTTAGACAACGTATTTTTTACATATCAGATGTGTGAGACATATGTAACTTCGCATGTTTGTCAAACTTCGCATGTTTGTCAAAAATTTTCAATTTACAGACGGTTTATAATTTTTTGCTTTCACACGTCCATGTGCAATTACATCTGACGTAAACTCTGAGTGTTCACAACAGCTGAGTTTTTGCACAATTTTCATAAATATAATAAACGCTCTATGTTTCTGAATGTTTTCTCAGCCAAACCACACTTTTGTTTATTCAATACAGTTCATGTCTTATGCCTTGTCAGATGAAAATAGAAAATAGTTATTAGTAAGTTTGTTAACCATTTCTCTCTATTGACGAATTTATCAACAGGCTTCGTTAAAAGTTTTGTAAAAAAAAAAACATTGTTTCATAAAAATCCGGCTCATTTGCAATTCAATTGCCTTTTAATTCTTGTCACATGATAAAATATTATTCTCTCTACACACAAATTTTGCTTAATCTCTGATATGACATACCATAGTTTTTCTATGTTTATAAACATTTAAGAAAATTTAACTTTATTTGAATGATTAAACTGATTTCAATCTCTAACTGCCTGCTATCTATAAGGTTTCAATGAAACCAGATTCAACAAACAAATATTTCGGATTATTCAAACCAAAATAAATGTTTTTTATATCGTATTTAACTCCAATCAATTCCTGCTATTTTGCTGGAAACTCAAATGAATAAAATTATTCAATTAAATTCGCTTACAATTAAGATTTAAAACTAAGAAAAAAGCTATAAAATATGACATTGATTTATTAGAAAATCGTTATTAGTATTTAAACTAAAATAAAAATAAACAAGTAAAAAAAAAAACTAAACCAAAATTTATTGAAATGTCACATTTTCGTTTGTATGCAACACAAAAAATTGTACTCGTAATTTTCATTTTCAATAATGTTCAATACTTATTTAATGCAAAATATAACGAAAAAGTCAAAATGGCGTTATAAATATACGAGTAATAGATAGTAAATGTTTATTTCAAACTACGGTATGACACTATTAAAGCAAGAACAAAAAAAGCGACATTCACCATGTTGTATTTATTTTTTTTCTAATGAAAATTATATACTAGACTAGATTTGTATAGACGTGCAAATATACATACAAGTCTACTCTCGTATTACAGCAAAAACTATGCGTAATACTTAAACTAAAACACTTTTTTAAACAGAATTTGAAATTTTTCTACGACAGTTGCTGTTGTTGTTTCTTTTTTGTTTTAAAAAGTTGATTTTCATTTGTAGCTTTAGCCAATCCGCTTTAGACAGCTCAACAAAACAAAAAAATCACCTTAAATTACATATATTAGAAAAAAACTAAACACAGTCAAAAACATAAGTTTTTTAATTTAAAATTTGTTGTTGCAAATCAAACAGGTGTTGCAGGTCTTTAGGCCACAAAAATACACTCACTCGCTCACACACACGCATAGAATTTGGTGAACGCATTAAATAGTCGCGTCTTACGAGGCCGGACAAGAAATTATATAGAAAAAAAAATTTAAATTCCTGAAACATTTGAAAAGCTATTAAAATATCTCATAAGTTGTAGTTAAAAAAGCTATTTTTATACTCTGAATGGGCATTTTACTCTGAGTGGCCATTTTTCTAGTCGCAATGCCGTATTATCAGGAGAGCTCAGTGTTTTTTTTCCAAATTTCATAAGAATCGGTTTAGTAGAAACTGTTGAATAAGTTCATTTACTTTGTGTGGGCGTGGCACTGCCCACTTCTCTCGTCACATAGTTGGTATCTTGAAAGAAACCCAATGCCGGTGAAAGAAATATTTGATCAAGATTATTTATATAAAATGGGCGTGGCGTTGTTACTTTTCTCATCATAATAGTTTAATGTCATGTGAACTCATCACGTATGCAAAGCTTTATAGGAATCGGTATAGTGAAAGTGGTAGAAAACTTCGAACAAGATCTAATTACAAATCCAGAGACTGTTCGTATATTACGTAAGGGGCTGTTCACATGTTACGTAACGCCATCATTTGCGTTTTTTAATCCCCATCTTCTTAAAAAAATATCATTATAAAATATCAAATCCGTAACAAATCTTTCCTGCAGAAACACCACAAGACTCAGGCGGTAATCCCACTCGTTACCGTGGCATTCTAAAAAACTTTTCATACTCCCTTCCTACTTCAATGCAAAATATTAAGAAAAATGTAAGAAAAAACACGTTAAGCACGCGTTTCGAATTCGTTTAGTCTATAATGTATCATGAAAATTATCAAGTGCTAAAGCTTGATTTTTGTTTAAGTTTTTCTAATACATTTTTTCCACTTCCAATACTCTGCTCGTATTTGTAGTTGCCTCCACTCGTTATATATGTATATATTTTTTTTGTTTATTCTTTCAAGTATTAAACATTAATACAATCTAAAAATTTTGTTTTACAAAAAACAAGTACATCGAACACATTTCAGGCCTGAATTGCGTTAATAAGTGCATTGCGTGTATATCGTTCGTTTTAGTTTCTGGTGGTTTTTTAGAACAGTAGGCGGGATTTTCCTAAGGTGAAGTATTTAATGTATAATTTATCAATTTATATTTTCAATAAAAATGATTTGTGTGTTAAAGAGTTGAATTTTTAATTTAAATAGTATGTATTTGAAATAAATAGTCTGGTTAATTCTCTAAGGGTAAATGTGACGACAACACTGTGAATGCTTGTTAATAAAAATGATACACACACATATTCTTTTAGTTAACAACACTGTTATATCGTGCAGTACATTTTTAACTGTTTGACATTTCTTTTTTTTTATTTTGAAAGGAAATTTTGCTTAAAAAAGTAAGGTTAAATTAAGTATTTATAAACGTTAAAAATATATAATAAATCCAGGCAAATCTAAAGAAGTAAACCTTAACCAAACACAAAACAAACAAATTTTATGTGCGAATATATATATAAAAAACGGCTGGCCTCTCAGGTCAACCCTCGAACTTCCCGCTAATTTAAAAAATTTATGGATTTTTGCAGTGAACAAATCACTTATTTTTAAATTTTGACAGCGTTATCTCGAACCACTTAACCGCTTAGGAATAAATTTTCGATGAGATACAGAAAATAGATTCGAGGAGAAACTTTCGTGATCATAGCTGCCAGAAATGCCGATTTTTTACGATATGACAAAAAACGATGTGACATACTGTGTTCTCATATAGTAAATTTTTTACGATATGACAACACTGAGAAAGTCATACACGGTGTATTGTTTTCTCAGTGTTGTCATATCGTAAAAAACTTACGATATGTCGACACAGCATGTCATATCGTTTTTTGCCATATCGTAAAAAAATCGGCATTTCTGGCAGCTATGTTCGTGATATAAAAAAACGATTTTTCGAAAATTTTCGACAACGATATCTCTCGAACCATTGATGCCAACTTTGGCTCTTTTTTACGATATGACAAAAAACAATATGCCATACTGTATTCTCATATTGTAAATTTTTTACGATATGACAACACCGTGTATGGCTATCTTAGTGTTGTCATATCGTAAAAAACTTACGATTCCTCACCTGGGAGACTTTCCCCGCGAAAACTGTAATTTATAATAGGAGGAATAGGAAAAAGAGAAAATTTCCCTGGGGGTATTTTGTTTAGAATAGGGGAAATTACGGAATTGTTATTCATAATTGATCTGATAATTAATCTGCCTTTTTAATTGTTACAAGGCTGCTCAAAAATGTGGCCACGAGAGCAGATTTTCTAAAAATAGTCAAGTTTTCAGAAGTATTTCGTTTACCTGCATGAAAACTGTACTAAACTTAATTTTTTAATTTTTATTTCTTAACGATTTATTTAAAAAAACATAACAATCCTCTACTGTTTGGAAAAGTTTAACGATGCATTAAACGGGAATTTTTTATGAATTTTTAATTTAAAAAAAAATGTGAAGAAAATGCGGATATCCAATATTTTTTAAGGCAAAAGTCTATTACGTATGAGTAATATGATGGCCTACTCCTTTATGGAGTAGGCGGCAGGCTACAGGAACTTGGTTTAACCCGCTGTCCCATGACACCGTGCGTTCTTTTTTTGTTTTTTTTTTTGTTTTAGGCTTTCTTAATTTTTTTTGCTTTTTCTGCTTTGCTAAGTTTTTCATTTTGGTTAATTTTTCCGTTTTGACGATATCTTTTTGCCTCCTTTTTTCAGTTTAGCTTTGTTTTCATTTTGGCGATTTTTGAATTGTGGGTTTTTTTTCAATTTAAGCAAGTTTTTCATCTTGGCGACTTTTTTCGTTTTGGCGCTTTTTTTAGTTTTGCGGTTTTTTTAGTTTTGGCGATTATTTTCATTTAGGCGGCTATTTTTTGGCGATTTTTTCAAGTTTGCCGGTTTGTTCTGTTTTGATGTGACTTTTTCGCTATGTGGTTTTTTTTCATCTTGTGAATTTCCAAACCATCAAATGAAAGTTTGAAAAAGGTTAAACGTGCCAAGTTAAGTTTGAAGCAATTCAAGGAATTGCATATACTTCAGGCGCAGTGGTGCCAGAAATTTTCGGGAAAAATCTTCATTCTTCGAAAAAATCTTCATTTTAGAAAATAAATCTCCAAAAATTTTTTATGTGTAATATAAATATAATTCATGGTCATATTATTTATATAAAAATATAAAAATTAATATGTAAACATCGAAACCCAAAATTCAACTCAAACAGGTTACGTAAATTAAAATGATAATATATTAGATGAAATTTATTTGCTGGTGTTTGAGCATTGTCTATATGACATTCATTCATTCATTGGTGCTTTACCAAAAACCATTCGAAAATTTACAAATATGTAAATAATTTTCAAAAATAAGTACAGTAGGCCTTGAAACTTATACAAAATTCTCAAATGGTTTTTGAAAATCTGTAACTGTTCAAAAGTGTGCTTGAAGTCTACTGACGATTTGGTAAAGCACCAATGAAATGCATATAGACAATGCTTAGACGCCAGCAAATAAATTACATTTAAAATAAAATTATGACAATATGTTAAATAATAAATTTCTTATAATATATTAGTTATGTATGTAAGTTATATTGTACATTTATAAGATCAAATATGTGTACAGTGCGCCCTCGGTTACTGCAGCCCCCGATGAGCGCAACCTAGATTATTGCAACAACTCAAATCTTTACATTGTAGACTCAGTGAATGCAACTTGGCAACAATTTGTGACTCATTAAACGCAACTTGTAAATTTTGTCGTCGGTTGTTTGGTTTTTTTCTTTTTATTGACTTCAAAGAAGCTTCTTCAAAATCTTCCGGAAACTGCAGCGCAGAAAAAAATTTCTAGCACCAAAAGTATAAAATGTCCGACTTCTTTCTATACCATTTTACAAAACTATGAGCCAATTCAACTAAATGTTAGTTATATTGTTTATTTTGTAAAATCATAAAAATTTGCTATACATTTCAATATCAAAACTTTAAGTTTTAAAATTTTAAAACAAAAAATTGCTTAGCAAATTTTTATGATTTTACGAAATAAACCATACAACATTTAGTTTGAATTAGCTCTATAATAAATAGCCCATTACATAAAAATTGGTATTTTTTATTTAATTTACTTATTGGGATTGCATTTGTTAATCTCTTTTCTGTATTTCGTTTTATTTAAATTTACTTTCGAAAATATCCGTTCAACGTTTGCAGATGAATTAAGAAGACATATTAAACTTAATGCAAATTTCTACAGCTTTGGAAACACTAACTCACTATCTCCTCTAGTATTTTGAGATTGTGTGCCAAAAGTCTTCCGCAGTAACGTTTTATAAATTTCGAAAATATTTATTAATATGTGGTGGAGCCATAGCTGCCAGAAATTACGATTTTTTACGATATGACAAAAAACGATATGACATACTGTGTTGTCATATCGTAAGTTTCTTACGATATGACAACACTGAGAAAGCCATACACTGTGAATGGCTTCCTCAGTGTTGTCATATCGTAAAAAACTTACGATATGACAACACAGTATGTCATATCGTTTTTTGCCATATCGTAAAAAATCGTAATTTCTGGCAGCTATGGGTGGAGCTATCTGAATTCGCCATCTAAATTTTGAACCTCAGTGTCCTCAATTAAATTTGGAAAATGTTTTATTAGACGTTTTAGGGATTTTTTTTTTGTACTAAAAAACGTCTGATACATTTTTATATAATTTTTAATAAGTATACTTAATATATTAGCGAATGGGAATTATCTACAGTACTTCATTCTTTTATTGAGCTAACGTTTAGCTGACATAGGTAAATTTATTTAATAGCTTTAAAGAAGCCGTGTGACAATAATAAGTGTTAAGCGACTAAACTCAAAAAATCTTCATTTTGGGAAAAAGATCTTCAAATCTTATTTTGATTAAAAAATCTTCAAAATTAAGGTAAAATCTTCATTCTGCCCCCCTATTCTGTAACTCGCTAAAGCTAAATCTCTATCGCTAAAAATATATAAAGTCGATTTATCAATATTTGGCTACGACTACAATTTTGCAACGTGTATTGCTAAACTATGGAATGCCTTGAAAATTTAATCCACCGAAATTGTACTGTTTTATGTCATCGCCAAAAATGTTTAATTATGTATTTGTTCAGCATTTTAGCGATCGAGATTTAGCTTTAGCGAATTACGGAATAAGGCGGCTGGCATCGCTGCTCAGGCGAATTGACGAAACGTAAAGGATATTCAACCATTTACTTGACTACAGCAGCGATGCGAACTTAGTGCTTTTAGCACTATTTTTAGTGCTCTTTGGTGTTTTAAAACTCCACATTTCCAGTGTTTTTGAAAATTTTAGTGCTTTTTAAAGCTGCTTTAACCTGGAAATTGTACTATTTAGTGCCTTTTTAAATGTTATTGTTCTTTTTGCACCAAAAAAGTTGGCATCACTAAAATGCGTCTTGACAGTCACTTCGTTTATAAGCATTTCTTATTTGCACATAAAAACGTAGTGCTGCCAAGTATGTTTTTTATTGTAATTTACCTTTCTTCTATAACTGATATATTTTTATCATGACAAATGTTAATTTCCATATACATAGGAAAAACAGCTAACATAAAACAAATTATTTTTCAATATAAAGTTTGACTTTTTTCATGGTAAAAATATATCACGTTTATACGTAGGGTTACTAACTCACTATTTGCAAATAAGAAGTTTGAGGTGTCACCTTTACACATGTTTGTTAATAAAAAAAATAATAAATATATTAAGAAATAGATAAATATTCAGTGATTTAATAAATGACAATAAAAAAGTATTTGGCAGCATTTTATGCTCTTACTTGCAAATAACTAAGTCTAAGCGGACAAGAACTCTGATGATGAGATCGTGCTTGATCTCGAAACATCATGGTGTCAGTTCAATCTTCCATGCAGTCAAAATTTCTATTGCCTTTTTAAAAGCTACAGGCTTTAGAATTTATTTCTAAATAAAATTAATTTAATTGACAAATTTAATGGAACGGACTTAAGCCAGAATAATTAAATATCTTTCGATTAAAAACCATACAGATCGATTAAAAATTCTAAACTTAATTAACTAAGATATTCCAAGTAAGAAAGAAACAAATATGCAATTTTTTATGGCACACAATAAACTTTTCTGTTTTAAAAACTTTATAACTCTATTAAAATGCTTTAAAGTTTTGGCGCCACTTTCAAGCATCATAAGCAAGAAGTTCAAAAGACAAAAACAATTCAATTAACACTAGCAATGAATGATTGATCAGTTAAATTCAGCATTAAGCTGTTTTGTAAAACTTAAAAAAAAGAAGCTGATGAATCAAACAAGTGGCAAATGATACCAATAATCAGCTGCATTATCACAATTTTTAGCCGATTCAACAATAAAAAATACATTAGAAAAAAATACATGGAAAACTAGACAATTTTCAAGCAGACAATTTCCATTTGGGCTTATCTTTCTATGACAACTACAAAAAAACACAATAAAAAATAAAAACCAAGAAAATCATACTTTAGAATAAGATGTAGAGAAGTCAAGAAAGCCATAAAAAAATGATAAATAGATAAAGCCAAAATGGTCAGCTCCATAGAAGAAACCAGAAGCAGTTGGAAACTACATACAATTTACCGCCTGGTAGATAAAATTAAATAAACTTTGATAAGTTCTTTTAACATTTTGCAGTTTTCTTTTCGCAATGTTATTGCATCTGAAAACAATAATAAGAGAAACAAATCAAATTCATCGATCATGGCCAATAAATGGAGATTCAATAGCTTTTCTGTATTTATATCCTTTCCTCTTTTGCTTTTTTTTTAGCTTTTCTTGTGCTTCTCTAACATTTTTAAAGCTGATAAAGAAACTTTATTATTTTGTAAAAAAAAAAAACTTAAAAAATTAGGAAAAAAACTCTGCAGTTCCAATTAAAAACGGTGTTGTAATTGATCGATAGCGATCACCCATGGTTGGCAATAAAAACAAATAGAACACTACTTGAACGAAAAAAAAACACCACAAATAAATCTAGTTTCTTAGCCAATGCTCGGAAAGAAAGACTTGTATTGCTTTTGTTGTAATCACAAGAAATACATACTAACTCCATTGCCGCGCTAATCATCATTTTAATGAGCGTAATCATTTGAAACTATTTTATGTCCATTTACTAATTGTGGTAATTAATATCAAATGGTTGACCACGTATACGAGTGGCAGTTGGCGGTTAACTTTTTCTTGCAACTGCAATTTCTTGTGGCATGTGTAAATGATAATCCTTCCCAGTATTTGGTTTAGTTGGGGTTAGGTAGGGTACGAGTAAAACAACACTCAAACAGAAACTAAATAGATTACAAGGAAAATGAGACAACAATGTTTGAAGTCCAGATATGATACGGCCACTAGTTTTTGTTGGTTGGTCTGTTGATTGTTGACTTGTTTGTTTACGACGAAAATGTCAACCATTAAATGAAGTTAATTATTTAATTACTTTGTTAGTTTTGCCGAAAATTCAATATGAAAAATTTGCCATGGCGCGGCGTTCAAGATAAGATTTTCATTGGAAAGTTTACAAGTTTTATGAATAAAAAAAAGCAACATATTTTGTACTAGTATTTCTAGAAACTAATTGCTGAATTAAATAAATTTTAATATCTTTAGACGGCCTGTTTCAGGATGTCTAAAATTATTGTTCGCTGGGCTTCTAGACGAAATACCACTGATTTACGATTTTATGCTGGCAACTTCTGTTAATTTTGGTTACACTGCGACTTTGACTTGCACACGAATACCATATACATATAAATAATCCCCCTTATTCCGCAACGTCAAGACAATACAAAAAATTGGCCTCTTCCTATTTTCTATTCCTTAGAGAATGGTAAGTGACTGTCAGTAAATATAGTAAATTGTAATCGATGACGAGTAGAAATGTGCCAGTTTTTTGGTATTGTCTTGACGTGACGTCGACAAATAGTTACGGAATAAGGGGAATATGTATGTGTATGGTATTCGTACGGAACATCTCAGTTGGCCACGTCTTTCAGACATCATCAATGACGGGTGTACGACAATGTTAAATCCTCGACGACAAATGTCGGACAGCCGGAACAAATCATCGATGAAATTTTAGAACAAGTATCGCGAAAATCGTGTACGATTCAATGAGCGACAATGTCGCTCCGATTGTCGTCAATGATTAAAAAACGATAGTGTCGCCTACGACTATGTAGGCTACAATGTCGTTTACCTTGTCGTCAACGATTACATAGCGACAATGTCACCTACTTAATTATTTAATATTTTTGCTTACTTGTTTTTTCCGTTTCATTTAAATTATTGACTGACTTAGCTGAGATTCGAACTAAGGCTGCATGTTTAACAGTTTTCGCGCTTGCCACCCTGCCGCTGCACCACCTAAAACATCGGCAACAAGAGGCCAACATATTCATTTGCGCTTGATTGAAGACAAAATATAAGACATTGTCGCTTATATTGTCCTTAACAATGTTGAATTGAGGACAGCAATTAAGACATTGTCACTCATCTTGTCCTCCACAATGTCCTCAACAAAGTTGGATTGAGGACAAAACTAGACATTATCGCTCATATTGTCGTCAAAAGTGTGTACTAGAGGACAACTTGCAGTCATTTTTCGCTCAGATTGCCCTGAACGACGATTTCCTTTAAATAGTCGATTAGAAAACCAATCGACTGAGGACAATTCGTACAAGAATCGTGGATGACAATGTCGTGCAAGGCAGTCTGGTCAACTGGGATATTATGTATATCCCTTTTTTCGTTTTGGCGAATTTTTTCGTTTTTGGCGATTTTTGGTAGTTTTGACGATTTTTTCGTTTTGCCAATTTTTTTCGGTCTTTGACGATATTTTTAGTTTTGGCGAATTTTTGTAATAGGTATTGGCGATTTTTTTCGTTTTTTGGCGTTTCTTTTTAGTTTTGACGACTTTTTTCGTTTTGGCGATTTTTTTCAGTTATTAGTTAATTTAATTAATTAATTTCTTTTCGTTATTGCGATTTTTGTTAGTTTTTGAAGTTTTTTTTTCTCTTTTGGTGATTTTTTTGGTTTTGTTTTTGTTTTGGCGATTTTTTGCATTTTAGCGATTTTTTTATTTTTTGTGCTTTCTTTTCTTTAACCGATTTTTCATATTGGCGACTTTTTCGTTTTCTCATTTTATTAGTTTTGTCATTTTTTTAGTTTTAGCTCTTTTGTTTTGGCGATTTTTTCGTTTTGACGATTTTTTTTCGTTTCGCCAAACTGCTTTTTGGCATTACTTATTGGGATACCCTTTAACATTTAATCTATCCATTCGTTACACAGGCCTGCGAAATAATATTTTTTTGGAAGTTTTTTCTCAAACTGTAAGTATTTGTTGTTATTGTCATAAAAGTAATGGGAAATTAATTGATATGATTCATTGCACGTCTCATGTACTAGATAACGGTACATTTGTGTTTTTGATGTGTAAAATAAGAGAAAAAAATGCAAATATTCTAAAACCGTTATAAATTTATGGGTCGATTATGGATAGCAACCGAACTTCAGTTGCGTTGCCAGCTGGTAACTGGACATTTGTGGTTGCCATAAAATCACTAAATAACAACGGAAAATAACAGTTCTCAGTTGCCATCCGTAATGCCGTTTTTGGCAACTGGCAACCCGACTGAGGTTCGGTTGCCATCGATAATCGACCCATTAATCTCTGTTTTTGGAAAAATTCATAGAGTCTTCTTAGGGCGACTTTTTTACTTTGAGATTAGAGACTAAATTTATTTAGTTTTTGAGTTGACTTTTTTTAATTTTTTTTTGCTAGTTAACTAACTCTTCGTTGTATGGGTATTTTTTCCCTTTCTTAAAAAAGTGGCAAAAAATTATGGGAACTCACAAAAATCAGCAGCGATATGGGCAGGTTTATAAGCTCAAATTTTACTCTATATAAATAAAAACTGCTTGTTCTGAAGCAGCTTTTTTACTGGAAAATCATTGATTGAAAAATGTTTTAACTAATACGAGTATTAATTATAGGCTTTTTAAAAAGTCTTATCTCTAATCACCAGTTACAACGCAAAATAAATTTTTGGCATTTCGCAGCTTTCGAAAAAATCAATACATTTTTGACTATCGTTATTAATATTTTTGTAATCATATTTTAGCTATTAAAAATATGATAATTTTAAGTGGACACGTTTGAAAAAAATAAATTAAATCTAAAGTGTGGAAAAATCTAACTTTACTGGCTAAAAGTGTTCAGTAATCTCAACATAATACAACAAATTAGTTTATTGGTGGTAAAAGATAAATTCATATCATTTGAAAAGGCAATTCACAAAGTATAAAACAGTTTATAGACAATAAATTATAATTTTAGCATTTAAAGAACTTTTTGAATTACCTTTATTTGCGACTTAATTTTGAAATTTTTATATTCTTAAATTTTTTCGTTTCAGACATTTCTCTTAAGACAATAAATTTTTGGGAAAAAATTACGATATGGCTTGTGATGTCTAGTACATATTTTCATTTAAGCAAATATGGTTTTCTAATGTAATGCTTGCTATGCATGTATTTTAATTTTACAATCAATAAAAAGTAATTTTATTAAAATGTATAAAGTTTTGTGTCAAATCATTATTTTTTTAGCGAAAGCGGCGCGCTTTAATCTAAAGCTTTATTATATAAAAACTAAAAAGATATTCTTTAATATCACATCCTACACAAATATTTGTTGTTTAGCTCATTAATATGTGAAACTCGATTCTTTTGTCTGATTTCGACAAAAATTTAAACAAATAGTCCCCGTTACTTCTATGGTAAAGTGATTTCATAGGCGTACATATATAGTGCCCTCTAGAGGTGGTATCGCTAGCCCTTAAATCGCTTTTAGCACGCCAAGAAGTTTTAAAGAGTCATTGTATATATTTTGAAAATAACCATTTGAATTTCGTAGTAGAAATAGATGGGAAAAAATAAATACTTATCAAAAATTTTGCCAATGACGATTGAAATTCGCCAACCATCATGATAAGATTAATGGTTATATTGATAATTCTTTTTATTTTATAGTTACAATCTTTTATATCAAATCGCCTGTCTTCCGGGTAATATTCTAGCAATTTCATCATTAATGTACTCTAAATAAAATAAATCGATGTTTACTCTTTGAGTGTAGCAGGAGAAGTTTTCTTAGCAAAATCGAATGAAAATGCATTTTTGTTGCCAAATCCATCTTATTTAAAAAAAGTTTAAAATCGCGAAAATTTATTTCTTCTGGATGAAAATTATTGCGCTAAAAGGAGACTATCATCCAATAGTTATGAAATTCGTTACGCAATCGGATTGAAAACTGATTCCCAATTTCAAGCAATAACGAAAAGTTAAATCATTGCAGCATATAAAACAGAACATAACAACATGCTTTTTCCGGGCGATGCCAAAACCCCGTTGTCAGTGTTCAGATGTTTTTCGTGTGAACTCTCACTTTTTAGGGTTCCGTACACCAAAAGTGTAAAGAAACCCTATTGTTTTCGCTACGCTGTCCGTCTATCTGTCCGTCCGTCTGTCTGTCTGTCACATGATGTTTTCTCGAGAACCGTAAGAGCTACGGACCTGACATTTTCACAGAATATGTAAAACTTTGGCCGCTAGAACAACAAATATATGACCGTTAAAAATTAAAGGGTGTTGTAAAGCGAGCAGCGAAACATGTTGAAATACATAATAACGTAATATACACACTTATAAAGGGTGGGCAAATTTGGGGTTAGGAAGTAAATAGGCTGTCAAATGAGGAAATGTCAAGAATGGAGCTGTCATCTTTTGGCATTTATTTAGTGAAGACTTGGGAAATCTTAACCATGGCATGCTACACTCTTGAACAAGAAACTTTAATTGTGAAAATTGACTATCAAAATGGTGAAATTTTTACTGTGTCATTTCGAATGAGTCTGGTACATCAAATCGTAACAATTGCATATCACCAGAGGCACTTTGGGCAATATTTTGCATAAAGATCTTCATCTTCGCGCTTATAAAGTTCAACTCATCCAAGAACTAAAGAAGTCTGATTATGAGGAAAAGCTGCTCGAATTTGATGAACTGATACAGTAAAATGTTCATTGATAGTAAATGTTCATAATTAAAATTCGTTGTTCAATTCCGCCAGTGTAACGTTCCATGGTTAAAATTTCCCAGCTTTTCTCTTACTAAATGCCAAAGGAAGACACTTCCTAACCTGAAAAAAAAAATTAAAATTAAAGGGTGTTCTATGTTTTTTTTTAGTTAATGTAATTTTACTATGTAATTTAGACAATATGCTATATCTGGGAAACCCTAAGAGGTAAATTCTTCAAATTTTCAAAAACTCTAAAACTAAAAAATTCCAAAATTAAAAAATGTCAAAACCAAAAATAGCAAAAATGAAAAAAATCACCAAATTAAAAAATCGATAAAACCCAAAAAACACCAAAACTAAAAAGAGCGCCAAAAAACTAAAAAACGCCAAAAAACCGAAAAAACCGTCAAAACGAAAAAAGCATTACAACATAAAAATTCGCTAAAACTAAAAATATCATCAAAAAACGAAAAAATCACCAAGAATAGAAAAAAAATCACTAAAACGAAAAAAGCGCTAAAAACAAAACAAAAACACAAAAAAAACCTCAAAGCTAAAAAAATCGCCAAAAACCAAAAAAATTGCCAAAAAGGAAAAAAGTGAAAAAAAAATCGCTAAAACTAAAAAATCACTAAAAACCGAAAAAGAATCCCCAAAACCGAAAAAATCGCCAATAAAACAATAAAAAAAACGCCAAAACAAAAAATAAAAACGGCTAAACTAAAAAAAGGACAAAAACAAACAAAAAACTAAAAATTTTCAAAACAACGAAAAAAAAAATAAATAAACTAAAACTAAACAAAAATCAAAGCGAAAAAATTTTTTAAATTAAAAAAGGGCAAAACGAAAAGGGTTATACATATATATGTGTGTTCGTATGGAACCCTTCGTGTGCGAGCCAAAGTCGCTCTTTACTGAATTTATTTTATTAAGGTTCTCTACGATCTCCGTCTCCTCTTACGGTTCTGGAGATAGACGCCTGTGACAGACAAACACAGCTTTTGCTTGCTGTCTAGCTAACGATGCCAAAAGAAAATACTGTCATATTACTCATTCGTATACAATTTTGCACTTAAAAATTGGAAACTCCCATTTCCTTTACATATTTAATTTTTGTTTTTAAATAAAAATTCATAAAAAAATTTCCTTCATCATATCATTAACAATTTTTTTACTTAAAAGGGTTGCTATGTTTTTTTTTAAATTAATAGTAAAGAAACAAAAAATGAAGTTTAGTAGTGTGAATCCAAATTGATTATTAGGCTAAGGCTCGTAACGTTATATTCAGAACGAATTGGGCGTGATTAATTTTCCAAGGAAAAATTAACATAAACTTAATTTTTCAACGTACACAGCAGAACAGAGTAGCGCCACTTTCGGAAGCCGCTACACTTCCATCGTCAGTGCTCACATGTATTTTGCTTATCACCACTTGTCAGGTGGCTCTGTTGAATGTGATGTTAATTCTTATATATACAATTTTTTCGTGAAAATTGAATACGAGAATTATATCACTCTCAAGCTGACATTAACTGCACTTTCCCAGCGTTGCCATCGGTTTATTTTTCTTCATTTCCATTTTTCTGATTTTTGTTTAGTATTATTTTCATTTAGGTAAAAAAAATGCTTCTGAAAATTTTACTATTTTTAGAAAATCTGCTCTCCAGGCCAACTTTTTGAGCGGGCGGGTAACAATTAAAAGCCAGATTAATTATATTAAATATATGTTATATAATTTGTAAAGAAATTTGAGCAAATTGTTGGACATTATTTTTTGTTAAGAGATGAATATTGAATTTCGTAGAAAAATTCAATATTTTCGTCCAATGCTGGATATGGCGTGTACGCTTTAATCGATTTAAATTACAATTGCAGTCATTCTTGAAGTCTTGTGTTTTGAAATATTGAACAAATTTTGGTTAAATTTTTTTTGGGAAAAACGTCGAACAATTAATTATTCTCTATTTTTGGCAAAATCTGTAATTTTTTTTACTTTTATTTCAAAGTCTTGACTTTGATTATTTTTCACGAATACTTGAATTGAGATAACTAAAAAAATTGCTCTGCATATTATCAAGGATTGTGTCAAAAATCATAAATTTTTAATTTTTACGTAATATTATTTTGAACTGAATAGGAGGAATAAGTCTGAAATTTTATTATTTCGGCTTTTTAGTTCAATATTTGAATTAATATAAATTCAAATTATTTTTTTAAGACTCTTAATAAAAATAATTTGAATTTACATTAATTCATATTGAACTAAAAAGCCGAAATAATAAAATTTCAGACAAAAAAAATTTTTTTTTTTAAATTTTGTCTATGCTATTACCGGAGATATTAATAAAATAGAGAACAAAGTCGACGCCGAAAACCCAAAATTTTAAAATTCAACGCCAAATATCTTTGCAAATAAAAAAGAGATTTTAATGTAAATAAACTCTATTTTCTTTAAATATTTATACATTTTACACCAAGTTTAAATTCATTAAAATCGGATAGTATTTCTAAAAGTTATGAGACCATCAAAGTTTTTCATGTCCGAGCTAGTCAACTTTGACACCCTGTAGCTTACCGTGCGTTTCAACAGGGCGTTCCAAATGTTAATATTCTTAAAGCTTAGATTGTCCTCTATGATTTTTACATAATTCGCTTTGTCATCGGATCGCAAGTTTCAAAGATACAGATTTATTACCCTTTTTTCCCGATTCGCAACACTGTGCGGTGCTGATTACACTGTAACAAAAAATTATATGATTGAAACGACCGATTCTGGCAGAGGGCACCAAAAAATATATACACCTATATTGTCGTTTTGAAAGTATACATCTGGGATGTTTAGCACTTTTGTGTAAAATATCACGGGAAAACATTTTTTGTAGATCGCGAAAATTGCGAAAATTCGCTAGAAACTGCTAACATTGAGGAAATTGCAATGTCTTTTAAACGATTTTGTTGCTTAATTGTACGTTTACAAAACACAACCAGCTTTACCCACAACAAATAAAAACTTTTTTAGTTCATACAAAAGCTTATATGACCAATCAATCAATCTCGTTCTTAATTTTTTCTATTTCGGATTTCTGAATCCGTCCACTTGCTTCTCAATGTTTTGCAGTCGGGTTTTTTTTTGACAAGAAGTATTTATTTTCAATATCAAAGCAAGAATGCTTACAAATTTAGCAAATCTCCTATGATGAAATCATTTTTAAAATTCTCTTTGAGAAGTTCATGTTAATAATACAGTCGATCTTCTTCTGTCTAATGAAGAAGATGAATACATAGAACTATTAAGTTTGATGCACTATTAATTAAAAACTGACGGTTCAGTTGATTTTCAAGAAATGTAAAAAAATATATATGTAAATATATTCAGTATTTGCTTAACACGGTTTTTTTCAATAAGAATTAATTCAAGAATTATGTTAAATTCTGCATTCAATATTTTCTACGTTTACTTTGTTTGATATGTTGGCAAGTGTGTACAGTTGTTCGAAAACTGAATCAGAAGGTCTTTCTGTCGCCTTAAGAAACCAATAATTCTTAATTTTTTAACGAACTGCAATAAATGTTGCAATATCTAAAATAAGTGGAATCTATATGAAATCCACCCATAGTATGTATAAGAGTTCGTTTTCTAAACGATCAAACATATTCAGCCCTTACCTGCATGTGGTACGAAGTTGAGGTTGCTACAATTTATAAGTTGTGGCTCTATAACAAACATGTATGATCATTTTATAAATTTGGCTTTTCCTTTTTCCCAAAATATTGACATAAACTATTAGTAAGTGTCAGTGCTAAGAAAAAAGATATAATTGCCACAAGGTAGAAAAAGTGAAAAAGGAAAATAATTCATTACATGGCAAACGCCCTAAAAAATGCACGCCACAAGATCTGAAGACTGTAAAATAACTCGTAAATTAAAAATCCAAGAAATAACTGGTACAAAACAACATTTGTCACGCAAATCTATAAGTTTTCAACTTTGCAAAGCAAAACAGCCAGCCACATCAATATAGTAAAGATCTACACAAATGCAAATTAGTTAGTGTATGTTTCTTTTCTCTTAAATTCTAATTTAAAGCCTTCGCACAGTGATTCCAATTGGGGGAAAAATGGTAATAAATCTGTATCTTTGAAACTTGCGATCTGATTACAAAACGATGTATGTGAAATCGTAGAGGGGCACCTAAGCTTTAAGAAATTTGAAATTTGAACCACCATTTTGAATCACACGTGAAGCTACAGAGTGTCAAAGTTGACTACATCGGGCATGAAAACCCCTGTCGGCCTTATAAGGCTTACAAATAATATCCGATTTTAATGAATTTCAACTTGGTGTCAAGTTTATAAATAGATAATGAAAATATAGCTTATTTTATTAACCTTACTATACTCACGCATATGGTCTGTGAGACCGACTAATAGCATTTTAATTTTTTTCTTATGAACGAAGAGCACGAGCGTATTATAATTTCTGTTAGCTTCATCATTCTCAATACACTTCAATTTAGTGCCGTTACAAAGTTTATGCAATATAAGACGTGTGCGCGTACATAGCAATAATTGGTCTGCGAGACCGACGTGAGTATTGGCGTAACAGTTTTTCGTAGGCTATATTTTGAACATATATTTTGATTTTGTGTCATTTTTAGCTTTAGCTTATATGTTTTCCTGTGTTATTTTCTTGTAGTTATTGTAATTATTGCATTTTGGTTTGTTTGGTTTTAATAGAAATATATTTTTTTGATGTTTTTTTTATCTCTTAAGAATTCAATCATATTTTACAAGGACTGTCACGAAAGACTTTTAGTCATAATCCAAAAAAAAAATTGTTTTTTTTTTTAAATTGTGTTTATATTACTAAAAACATAAATTTCTAAAACTAAATGGAGTTTTATTAAAACTTTTTTAAATTATTTTAAGTTTTCTAGGGTCTACAATCATCGGTCTCACAGACCGGTAGCGAGTATACGTGTTTAATTTTTTGACGTTAGTATAGGAAGGTTAAGATTCTTTAATATTTTTAAAGATATTTGGCTTTGAATTTAAAATTTTTGGCCTCGACTTTGTTTTCTTTCTATTTCGTTAATATCTCCGGTAATAGCATGGCCAACATTTTCAAAAAAAAATATTTTATAATTACTAACACAATCTTTGATATCATGCAGGAAAAATGTTTTAGTTATCTCAAATCATGTAGTCGTTAAAAGGAATCAAAGCCAAGACTTTGTAATGAGAATGTCAAATGGCTAAATTTTGGCAGGTAAACAAAGTGCTTCTGAAAATTTTACAATATAAAAAAATCTGCTCTCCTGGTCGGGTAACAATTAAAATCCAGATTAATTATAATAAATATATGTATGTATCAGAGAAACAAGCCGTCTTAAAAAGACGGCGGCGGCGGATTAGGAAAAAATACTCGGCGGCGGCTCATAGCCGGCTGACAGCGGCTGGTTTTGTTTTTCGAGAATTTCGCGATAAAATGTATATAATCAATTGCACTTTTTAATGTTGAACTTCTTTAATACGAAATTTTATTAAATTTTCTTTTTATAAGTTTTTTTAAAACAAATTTTCATGTAAAATTTTTCGAACAGCTGATGACTTTCACATAATTTGTAATATCTAGTACAAATTTGCAGCTAAAAAACAATTAGCCGGCTGCAATTTTGAGCCGAGGCTAGCCGCATGGAACGGCGGCGGCTTGCAGTTACATTGAAAGTCGGCGGCGGCTCTTAAGCCGGCTTTGAGCAGATCGGCTTGTTTCTCTGGTATGTATCTAATATCATTTGTAGAGAAATTTAAAAAAACTTGATGGACGTATTTTTGACTTAAGCGATTAATTTAGAATTTCAAAGAAAAATTCATAATTTTCGACTAATGCTCGATATACAATTTAAACTCGAGTCATTTTTGAAGTATATTCTTTTGAAATATTGGAAATAAAAAATGTTAGTTTTGAAAATTTTTTGAGAAAAAGTTCGAACAATTAAGCTCTATTTTTGTCAAAATTTAGCCATTTTTCACTCTCATTTCAACGTTTTAACTCGGATTCGTTTTCACGACTTCATGAGTTGAGATAATTAAAAAAAAAATGGTAAAAATCATAAAATATTTTTTTGGAAAATTTTGGCTATTCTATTACCGGAGATATTGATAAAATAGAGAACAAAGTCGAGGCCAAAAATCAAAATTTGAAAATTCAAAGCCAAATATCTCTGAAAATATTAAAGATATCTGAGAAAAAATTTGATTATTTTGGCTTGAGTTCGGCTTTAATTTAATTTTTCAGTTAAATTATATTTTTTGTTTAGAGATAAATGTGAAGCTTATAGACAAAGGAAAATTTGACTGCGTGTAGGGTAGAACTGACATGTTTCGAGAGCTCCCGCTCTTCTCGTCAGAGTTCTTTACCTCGTAGAACACTCAACCAAAGTCGGTTGTTTGCAGTCAAGAGTTGAATATCATTTACCTTTATTCAATTCATACTGTCACACTTTGGTCGAGTGATCTACGCGGTAAAGAACTCTCACGAGAAGTGCGGGAGCTCTTCAAACATGTCAGTTCAACCCTCCGCGCAGTCAAAATTTTCTTTGTCTACATGCTTCATATTTATCTCTAAATACTAGGGTATTCATTCGGTTAACAGTTAATCGGTTAACCGGTTAATTACTACCCGGTTAACTGATCGGTTAATTAAAAATAGACTATTTTCGATTAACGGTTAAACCGGTTAATTTTATTCGATTAACCGAGTAACCGATGTACAAAAATTTTAATTTTTTTGTAGTATTGTAACATATTTTTTGAGTTTTTCATTATATGTTTCGTCTCATAGACAAAAGGTATGTGTTTAGAGATAATTTTTCCATACAAACAAAGAAGTGTGTTCATAATCTCAACTTTTAAGTTAAGATTCCTTAGAAGTAAAACTTTAAAAACGTTTGGACGTGGCTATAAAAAAACTTAGGAAAGACTTTTCTACTGTATTATGGACTGCTTTCTATTTCTCCAACATCTACGACAAGTGAAAGGAATTTTACAAGTCGAATTTTATCAAAACTAAAGAAGAGAATCGCTTAACTTCTAAACATTTAAACCAAATTACTTTTTAGAGGATTGTTTTAGAAGATCTCCTTAAACTATTGAAAAATTATCTCACAAACTTGTTTATTTTTTATTTAATATATATTTATAATTCTTTTTGCTTGATTTAGTTCAAGTATTGTTATGTTTGTTATGTTATCGTTTTTTTTACTAATAAACTCAAAATAATAAATAATAATATATATTTTTATTTGTTGAAATCGCTTAATTTACGAAAAAACTTTATTAATCGGCTAACCGCTTAATAACGAAATTAACCGATTATTAACCGGTTATCCTAAAACCTCGATTAATTAATCGAGCGATTAACAGATTAAAGCAAAAGTCCGATTAAATGCATACCCTACTAAATACAAATATAATTTAATTGAAAAATTAACTTAAAACCGAACTCAAGCCAAAATAATTAAATTTCTTTGGATATAAACCCATACAGTTCGTCTAAAAAATTCACAACTTAATTGATATCATAAAAAATAAACTGCATTTTCTTTATCTATTCATAAACTTTACACCAAGTATATATTCATTGCAATCGGATAATATTTGTAAAATTATGAGGCCGACAAGGGGTTTTAATAGCGGTAGTCAGCTTTGACTGTATACCTCAACGTGTGTTTCAACAGGATGGTTCAAATTTCAACATTCTTAAAACTTAGATCTTGCTCTGTGATTTTTAAATACATTGTTTTCTAATCGGATCGCAAGTTTCAAAGATACAGATTTATTTTCCTTTTTTTGCAATTGGAACCACTGTGGCTCCGTTAGACATCAGATATTGAGGTTTAAGAAAATTCTTTAGTTTTCTGCAGAAAGAAGGAAACATCATCATCTTGAACATTTTGTGTTTTAGATATATGTATAACCATTTGCCAAATAAAAATGACGCTAGTAACAACTACTATTAATTCTTTCTGAAAAGCCTGCGTGTTGCTATTTTAATTAATGCTGAAAATACAACTGACTTTATTTTGTGTTAAAATTCTTCATAAACATTGCCACCATTTGCTGCATTTAATTCATACAATTCTTTGATTTGATGAGCCAATTCACGATCGACCACCTCACCACCTCTTTTCAACACTTCCTGTATCGTTTCTTCTTCTGTGGGTTCGGCCGTTAGGAAATCTTGTGATGTTTCTGTCTTGGGTTGAACTAAATGCATAAGAAAGGCTGCACAGATACTAATACTGTAGGGTAAGAATTTGATGTATTCTTTGAGTAACGAATTGTTGCTAAAAAAAAGAAAACTTTAACATAAACAATTTTTTCCCATTTAAAAAAATTCGTTTCATACCTGAAATATTCGGGCGTTTGTCCTGGTACCAGTCTTTTATAAGTTTCCCTCAAAGTATCACTATAAAGTTTGAAAATTTGTGAAAAATGTTTATAACGTACTTGGGCATATGATGAGAGTGAGAGGAATATTGACAAGTCCACCATGGGAGAGGATACTCTTAAAGTCTGCAAATCGAACATCATAATGTCTAACGGCTGGCCATCTTTGTCATATTTAAAGGCCACATTATTACGCAAATAATCGCCATGACACAATGTTATCAAAGGTTCACGAGGTTTAACACGTTCTCTACCATAATTATATGCATCACTCAATATTTTGGTTAATTTTTCCAAAAACTTTTCGTCTACAGACGGTTCATATTTTCGGGCAGCATTTAAAGCTCTTTTTTGACCTTCCCTGATAATAATGGCCCAATTTGGATGTATGTCATTACCATAACGTGACTCTTTAAGTTCTTTTGTTAATTCGTGAAATTGTTGCGGTTTCTGTTGGCGCCAAGCAAAACCAATTGCATGAAATTCAGCCAAATATTTCACACCTAAAAGTATATGGTCCAGCGGTATATTGACCATTTCTTTTGCTACATTCCACTGGTTGCTTGAGAAATCGTCTGTTATGACGATAGCATAATTACTTCCCAAATTGGCATAGTAAAATTTCGCTACTTTCAAATCGATTTTGCCAAATTCTTGTAATGCAGGCAGAAGTTTTTCATAGCCTAAAATTTCATTGTTAAATAGAGCATTGAACTGTATGCTGTCGAAGATATCTTGGGATAGTTCCGGTGTTTTCTAAAAAGATAACATTTTTGTATTAAAAAAAAAAAAAGTTTTTATTTATGTATAGATTTGTCTGTAGGATAAATGAAAATACCCTTTAGAGAAGGGAACTGACACAAAACTAGGCACGTGACATATTCCAAGTGATAGGGAACACTTCTAGTTCTATTATTTTATACAGTTATCGAAAGTAGTAACGGAAATAACTTGAAAGCATATGTGGAATTTCAATATAAAAATTTGTTGCTTGTTAGATAAGGAACAAAAATATTTTTATTTTAAAGTTATTAATTCGGCTTAAGTTCAATACTTGAATTTACAAATTACTTTTTAATTATAAATTTTTTTTAATCCAAAGATATTTAATTATTTTTGTTTTAAGTTGGTTTAATTTAAATCTTCAATTAAATTATCTAAAACAAATTTTGACTGCAAGAAAGGTTGAACGTGCATCATGATGTTTCGAGACCAACCACGATCTTATCAGAATTTTTGTACGTCTAGACCTCTCTACCAATGATTAGGCGGATAGCAATGCTGATGATGGGATCGTAATTGGTCTCCAAACATCATGATGCAAGTTCAACCTTCCGTGAAGGCAAACGTTTTTTTTTTGTCATTTCAATTATTACATGCTTTAGACTTTCTTTCTTAATAGAATAATTTAATTGAATGATTAAATTAAACGAACTTAAGGCAAAAATAATTAAATATCTTTGGATTAAAAAAATCCAATAAAAATTTCATTAATATTGTGAAAGAGTTTTGTTGGTTGAATTTTTATGAAATGTTGCACTAAAATATTCAACCAACGAAATTCTTTCACAATAACAATAATGAAATTTTCATTGGATTTGTGAAATTGTCATTGTAATAATGAAAAAATCGAGTAAAATTGCTTCAACCAATGAAATTCTTTCACAATATTAATGAAATTTTTATTGAATTTGTGATATTGTCAGTGCACTAATGAAAAAATGTAATAAAATTCTTTTAGTGTAACGAAATTGTTAGTTAAGAATGTACATTGTTCAAATAAATAAAATGACCAAAGCAAATATTTACTTCGTAGTATTCGTAAAGACCAATGGGTTTTCAAGCTGGGAATGAATAAGACAAATAAAAATAGTGAAGTTCGTAACCATCAAATAAGACAAAACCTAAAATATGGCTTCAGCCAAATTAATTAAATTAAAGGATTTTCAACTACTTGGCTATAGCTTTCGTGATTGCCAGTGAGGTCTAGTTGGATAAAAATTATGCTGTTGAGATTGTGCTTGGTCTAAAAACATCATGATGCAAGTTCAAGCTTCCGTGCACCCAAAAAATTTTTTTGTCTTTTCAATTGTTACATGCTTTAGAATTTCTTTCTTAATAAATAATTTAAATGATAAATTAAGTTAAACGAACTTAAGCCAAAAATAATTAAATTTCTTTGGACTAAATAGCTGAATTGTTAAAAACTCTAAAGTCACATAGCTAAGAATGTACACTGTTCAAATAAATAAAATTAACAAAAACATTCGTAATCCGATGGTTCTCAAACTGAAATAGAGGGAGGAAACAAAAAGCTTAATTGATCAAGACAAAGAAAATAGTGATTTTCTAAAAGCATCAAATGAAAGTTAAAAAAACAGACAAAAGTAAATGATATTCAACTACTTGACTGCAGCTGTCCTGATTGGCACTGAGATCTAACCGGGCAAGAATTGTGATTGTGAGATCGCGGTTGATTTTGAAACATCATGATGTAAGTTCAACCTTCCATGCAGCCAACATTTTTTTTGTCTTTTACATGCTTTAGAATTTCTTTCTAAATAAAAATAATTTAATTGAAAGATTAAATTGAACGAATGAAAAAATAATTAAAATGTCCTTGGACAGTTCGACCGAAAATTTATAACTTAATTGTTAAATTTTTTTTTTTACCAAATTACTCCAAAAATATATGGATATTTTAGCGTTTTGATTTATGTGTTTAAACTTCCTGTGAAAGAAGCTTTTTAAGCTTTTAATAATATAATCTATATGGGGACGTCTGAAATATAACTAGTGACTGGGAATTATCATATTTTAAATATTCTATTATATACCCAAGAAAAATTTTGATGGCAAAGTAATGAGTTAAAATGCTAAAAAACATACTTTTCACTACTTCTACTTTGGCGTTTTAAGCAATTACTTTAACATGGCGATGTCATTGGAGGCAAGTACTTACCACAATTGATTACAAATAACGAGTTATAAATTTCAATATTTAGAAGGCATTGAATACATAAAACACAATAAAAATTAAATGTCTTTGCTAAGCATTGAACTCATGCCATTGTCAGTTATTGTGTCATTTTATGCCAAGTGTTTTACCCACTAGGCTACTGCACAAATGTTTTGTTACGGGCTTAAAACTGCTTTTCACAAACATGAACACAATTAAAAAAAATCTATTTTTCTTCCCCAGAGGTTGAACTGTTTATCGTCTGTATGATAAGCAGATACACTAGTATCCTGCCAATAAGAGAATATATCGCTTGTTTAATTACTAGTAAGTAATTGTTCTACTACTGTAAAGTAATTCAGACGGTATGTAGTTTGTGATTGAAAAGTATGTTGTTCGGTAATGACAACTCATTACCAAGTTTTTGCTGGGTAAGTATCTAAAGGCTGGCTTATATCATTCACTTAGAAATATTGTTGTATGAATCTTAATTATTGTTATATACATAGTAAGAAAGTTAGTTTCTACGAGCGAACGTTAGTTATTATAAGTCTTCTTATCTATAACACCGTCATCTAAAACTGCTTAAACTAAAGTACATTTGCTTGGAAAGTGTTTTAACATTTCCAGAGTGTTGGGTAAATAAATTGCATCACATGTTTTGAAAAGACTCTTTCTTATCAAATCTTCTTTTACATGAATGGCACAACAGTATTTAAAATTTTAAAATAGATCTTTCGAAAAATATTACTAGTGATTGTAATTCCGCTGTGGCAGCTTCTCAAATTTTTTAATATTAAACTTTATTGTGTATGTCATTTTTTAATTATTTTCTTTTTTCATTAGGTCTTTTATTTATCTATATAGTGTGTCTGCAACTGATAAGCTTAGATCACGATAAACGTTGTCAATCTCTGCACATAACAAAAACAGTATGCAAATAGTTTTACTGTTTTAGTGTTATTGTCTAGTGTGACGTTAATCATGATTTAAACTAATCAGTTGTTATCGTCATTATCATTTATTTGTTTAAAGCTTATAAATAATAAAAGCATATGCGAAATGTTTGAAATACCACTGAAAGAATTGCACTGCATAAATCCAATGAAACAGTTACGTTAGAATATTTTTCACAATTCCAATGAAATATTTCACAATATATGATTTCGCGATTAATTGGGAGAAATTTCATTGGAATTACGTCATTAGTTTTCATAGTTTCATTAAAAAATTTAATTGAAAATTATTACATCGCAGCAATGCAATTATTTCATATATTTGGCGAAGTTTTCACTTAGAATAATTTTAAGAAATCGAATTATTTTTTCTTGAGTTCGGTTTTAATTTAATTTTTCAATTAAATTATATTTTTATTTGGAGATAAATGTGAAGCATGTAGACAAAAGAAAAAATTGACTGCGTGGAGGGTTGAACTCTGACACTTTGGTCGAGTGGTCTACGCGGTAAAGAACTATAACAAGAAGAGCGGGAGCTCTCGAAGCATGCCAGTTCAACCCTGCGCGCAGTAAAATTTTTCTTTGTCTACATTCTTTGTCACATTTATCTCCAAATAAAAATATAATTTAATTGAAAAATTAAATTAAAACCGAACTCAAAAGAATTAAATAAATAAATGGATATAAACCCGCCCATATATTTTGACTAAAATTCATAACTTACGGCCCTTTTCACAATGTACGATTATAAGTTAGCGTGGACTTTAACGGCAAGCTCGGCATATAAAAGTTGTCGTTAAAGTCCACATTAACTCTTAATCATACATTGTGAAAAAGGCCGTTAATTGTGAAACTCGTTTTCTTAATCCAACAAAGCGTGACGTTGGTTGAGTTCTAATGAAGTTTTTCTAATAGTTTAATGCTGAAATTCATGAGATTTATGGGAAAAATTCTTTCAGTGTAGTCTATCAGTCTGGCGGTAGTTGCATACTAATTGATAGCCTACCGAGGTACTCCTATACGAAATCTAAATGAGTATTTTATGTCGGTGTTATTAGCAACTTTAAGCGAGTACAGTAATTTTGAGTTAGCTGCACAATAAACTTTTCGTGATTTTTTGCGGAGATAAGTCAAAAATGCTGTTAGCTTAAATGCACTTAGCTGCCTTAATGTGCACGTACACACAATTATTTGATTTTTTTATATTAAAACAATTAAAAACTGCCAAAAAATATGTTAAATGCATGTATACAAGTGCAGGTATACAAAGTGCACCTAAAAGAGGATTTTGAAGAATAATCACAGAAATCAAATATTTTGTGCAGTTAAGTCAAAATGCAGCTAAGATTGATATTTGGAAAAAAATAGTTTTAAAATGCCAAACATTTTTGGCATTTATCTTAAGAGTGCAGGTACAGAAAGTGCACTTAAAAAACGAATTTGTATGGGATTTTAAAAAATAGTGACACAAATTAATGATTTTGTGCAGTTAAGTCAAAAGTGCGCTTAAGCAAAAGGCAGTTAAGTCAAAACTAATGTATACCTAAAAAATACTGAACCCTGAACAGGAGCTTCAAGAGAAAAAGGGGAAAAAGGGTTATTCCCCTTTGCCCCTAAAACGAATAAAATATACCTCGTTTCTATTGAGTTCTCCTCTCCCAAAAGCTTAAGTTGGATCCGCGCTTGAATAAAACAATACCTCGTGTTTTTTTTTCCAGTATTTTTTTTTTATCAAAAACTGCCGCACATGTTGAGCGTAAAAGTTGTCAAAAGCTCATTTTCTTCAGCTTTACAATTTCTATAATATTCAAATTTACATTTGATTAAAATTAAAAAAATTTTATAATAAAAATAAAAGAAAATCCGCAATCAAACATGCTGCTGTTTCATTCAATGATGTTGTAATTATTTAATTAAGAATTAAATAGGAAAAAAATTTATGAAAAAATGTATTAAAAGCTATTTGTGCACTGAAACTGAGTTCTGATGAATTTTTTTTTATACGTGAAACTTAATTAAAATTTAGGTTTGTGTTTAACATGTTGTTAAATAATCTATACAAAATGGAATTTTAATTGCACAATGAGTGCAACAAATAAATATGTATTTAAGGGTGTAACAACTTCCAAAGATTATCTACTGAAAACAATTGAATTTATTTAAATGTAAATAACAGCAGTTGGTAGTAATCGGCTTAGAAGAAGCTTTTGCACTCTTTAGCAGCGAAAATAGTGGTTAACACTGTATTTGGTTGATTTTGAATTTTATTAACTTTATAAAAGCGTGATTTTACTACATTGCAAACAATAATGTAAATAAGCAATTGATTCAATTAAATATTTATATGACACAATAAAAAGAAAGAAGAGAGAATGCTTGACTCTTGTGCAATGTGCACAGTGGACGTTTCGAAAAAAATTATAAATACATAAATAATTTCTAAGCTACTGATTCTATTCTATGTGGTGTTTGAATCTTCGAATATCAATAGAGGTGGACTTGATATTGCAGAATTTTGGCTGCAAAAAGATTCATGCATGCTATATCAAGCAATTAAATCAATTTATTACCAAAAGTACATTTTAAAATTGTTTTTTTTTTATTTAAGTGTTCTATTCAGTTTTTCTCCGAAAATTCAAGATACGCCATTTCTATATTCTGTGGTTTTCTTGAATAAGCGCTAATGTCGATTTTGAGTTATTGACGCCAAATTACATTGGTGTCTATTCGGGAATACGCGTCGACTAAGTGAAAAATACGTGGCAAACAAAAACAAAACTGCATAAATTGTTTTTGCTTATCATACAAAATTTACCGATTTTAAAAGAGAGAGAGAGAGAGATACGCGTTAAAATTCTCACGTTTATTTGATTTTAGAAATGTATAGAAAACAAAAAGAATTTGTGAAATTTTGTTTTTGTTATCATGTAACTTTTCACTACTTCGACGCGTTTTCTCGAATAGACACCATTATTTTATATCGTCTTCTACATGGACCAACAATTTCGCCAATAACATGGACCCATTCCGAATTTCTTTTTTCTAAAAACAACGTACGAGTAACTTCTTAATTCATTCAAATATTTTTCAGCTCTAATGAACTAAATCGACTTACAATTGCGTGCTGGCAATTTATTGCCCTTGAAAAAAAACACATAGCGACATGTGTTGTTACTTTTGAAAACATTTCCGAAATATTTTTTGGTTATTGTTCAGTTGATAAAAACTTATAGTGACTTGAGCGCAAGCATTTTTCTTGTAAAAAATCTTGTGTGCTTGAATTAGTTCACAATAAACAACTGTGATTGACATAAGCTTTTTTGCTGAACACACTTTTAGTGTCCTTGGCAAATTGTTTTTTTTTAAATAATTCTCTAGGATCTTACCCTTAGGGAATTTGCCTGAAATTTTTCACCAAACTTCTTACCACATATGTTGACATGACTGTCCAAAAAAAGTTTGATAAAAATCACACAAAGTACGTATTATTAAAAATAAAGTATTTCGGCTCTCCTAAAAAAATGGTTTTTGAGACATACGCGCTTATTCAAGAAAACCACAGTGTTAACCTATCCATATACAGTTTTTTTTAATACGTTGACCGGGCTCGGAACCAACCATCTTAAGCTTTTCGGAGGGTAACTTTTAAATGAAGCATATCATTCTGTATAAATTCTTTTGGAAACCCAATAGAAATGCGGTATATTTTATTCATTTGGGGTGTCATCCCTTTTTCCACTCCCCTGGATCCACGCCTGATGATGAGATATAGAGAAATAGTCAGCCGTATTTTTAATACATACAAACTAGCCTCATAAAATCTGGTGTTGTCGGATATTTTAGCATTAATTGTGAATACTTACAAAATTAACCCTTAAACATATTTAAAGTTTTTACTAAGTTCTGGCGTTCAAGTTGGATCTTGAGCTTTAGTGTCTTCAGAGTTTATAATAAAATTGTATATATTTGTAGGAGATTTTAGCCCACTATATTGCTGTTTGAGTGGAGTTAATGCTGTTTTTTTTTCAAAAAAGGTACAACAATACTGATACGGGACAGAGTTAGAAGGTTAAAATGTTCCACAAAATTGTTCCTTCTAGTGTTTTACATAAAAGAGCTGAACACACCTTATAACTAAAATGTAAGGTTTACAATTTGCTAGGTCGGCTTACTATAAAACTTTAACTCTAAACACATGAGTAGATAATAAATAATTCTTTCGAAAAAAATGAAATATATTTAAATTTTGGAAAATTTTTGATGGCAAAGTAATGAGTTAAAATGCTAATAAACATATCCTTCACTACTTTTACTTTGGCATTTTAACCAATTACTTTAACATGGCGATATCATTGGAGGAAAGTACTTAGGGACTATTCACATATTACGTAACGCTATTTTTGGAGTTTTTTACTTCCACACCCCGCTCCGTAACGCATTTTACAAAATTTTCTGTATAAATTATCTAGTCCATAGCAAATCTTGAGACCGCCCCCCCCCCTCTGGAGCGTTACGTAATATGTGAATATCCCCTTACCATATTTGATTACAAATAACAAGCTATAAATTTCAATATATAGAAGGCATTGAATACACAGAACACAATAAAAATAAAATGTGTCTGCTAAGCATTGAACTCATGCTATTTTCAGTTATTGTGTTATTTTATGCCAAGTGTTCAACTCGCTAGGACACTGCACAACTCTTTTGTTACGGGCTTAAAACTTGTTTTCACAAACATGAACACTATTAAAAAATATCCATTTTGGCTCCTCAGGGGTTGAACTGTTTACCCTGTGTATGATAAGCAGATACACGCCCAGCAAAAATATCCGTCTACCGGAAGCAGGTTTGTAAGGGAGAGATTTCGGTACTCTCCCTTACCAACCTGCTTCGGTATTACATGATTTTTGTATGGGATATCCCACTTGGTAGGTCTGGAGGCATGAGCTTCTTTCTGCGCATCCTAGATGCATTAACCTCATGTCTTTTTTATATGTATATAATTAAAAAATGTTTTTCTCTTTATATCATAATTTTACCACACTTCGATTAATTTTTTATTTGCCATTAGTTTATGTTGTTTTTATATTTATTTATGTATTAAAGGGTGCAAATACAATTGGAAATTATATTACACTACAATTTACTTTTACTAAATACTTTTTGTTCGCGTATTTAATCAGGAATCGATCCCACGATCTCCGCATGGTAGACTAGAACACTAACCACTAAGCTATCGAGGCACATTTATTTTCATACACAATTCAATGGAAGAATAAAAAAATTAGATTACGAAGCAAAAATCACACTCGCATCCATATTTGTACCCACGTAAGCGAGAGATGATGCACTATAAAAAAGTTTGAGTTGAATAAAAAACTTCGTGTTTAAAACATATGAAAAAACATAAATAGCCGACCAAATTCATCGTGTGTGTGGTAAGTTTCTTCGCTCATTTACGTTATTGCATCGTCGTAAGGCAGAGGGGATGCACGGTGTGCTTTTCCGTATCTCCGAAGCACTTCTTATTAATCTACCTGCTTCCTTGTACCAGATTTATTTTTGCTGGGACTACTCCTTTGCCAATACGAGATTAGATGGCTTTCATGTTTTTTTAAGCACTAAGGCAATAAAGCGCATAATAATACGCTTTAAAAGAAGAGCTTATTGCAGAGCAGTGAATGTATATGCAAGAAACTATACAAGAAAAGGAGATTTTTCACTGCTGATACAATGCAGGTTCTTAAGCGAGAAAGTTCCATATACTTACAGTTTTAGTGCTGAAAATTGTGATGATTTTCAGCGCTTCAAGCAGCGCTTTTTGTATCAAAAATGTAGTACTCCAAACCGGGAACTTGCCATACAAAAATCAGCAGCTATATCGGCAGGTTTGTAAGCACTACTTTTATTCTCTCATAGTAAAAACCTGCTTCATTTGAAGCATTTTTTTGCTGGGTAGTAGGTAATTGTTCAACTACTGTATAGTAATTCAGACGGTATGTAGTTTGTGGTTGAAAAGTATGTTGTTCGGTAATAACAAATCATTACCAAGTTTTTGCTGAGTACAAAACGAAAATTAAAACCGAAAAACAAAAAAAAAAGTTTCAAATAAAACAGTTTTCCTTTTTAGTCTTATGCCTTTCCTACAACAACGCCGATTCAAAGAAGAGAAAAAATTTTTTTAATGTTATTTCCTTTGCAAAATCAAAATCCACACACACACTATGTACGCATGTAAAGGGTAGCAACTTTAAACGCTTATAGCTACAAAAAAAACTGAACCGGCTTTAACAAAGTATAAATTGTGCACATCTGTTAATAAATGTTTTGAAAATGGTATACGTTTAGTTAAAATCTGCTGTATGATGTGGGCGTATATTGAATAACAAAAAATCGTTTCGCCTATTAATTATACAGACGAATAAAAAATTTCGAAATCGATCTGTAAATGATGGAACAACATTACAACAATAATTATTGAAAAGAGCCTACTCCAAAAACAGAAAAACATATCGTCGGCTTAATATGCAAACCTGCTAACGCCCTTTCAGCACATTTTACAGGAGAGACAAAAAACTTCTTATATTTCATATTTGCAGCTCGAGAGGAAAACCAAAAATATAGTTGGTTTATTTTATAATATTCTTCATCTATGACTACAATCTACAACAATAAAAATCGCAAAAAAACTAAATTGCAGTTAGCAATAAACGCTGAACTAATAATGTACTGAATTTAGCAGTTTTTCTTATAAAAATTTTTCTATGAGTGGACTTAGCAGTTTTTCTTATCAAACATTTTTACACATTTCAAGACTCAAATTGAAGACAAACTATATGCTGGTCGACGAGGCGTATCTTTATCTACCACACGGCATCAAAATCTCAATTTACTTAAAAAGTGGATTTAGCAGGTTTGCATATTAAGCCGACGATATGTAAAATATATGACAACAATTAAAAATGAAAATTTTAACAACGGGACAACTTGGTCCTATGCATTTCCTTTTATTTAAATTGCAAAATTTCAAAATCGGCCTGGAAATGCTGGGGCTCTGAGAAAACAAACATAAAGAAACAGAAACGAGTTGATAAAACTTTTCCTTTTTTTAAGTCGGTAAAAAATTGGGAAAAAGTCAAGCTTAAAAAAAACACGCAAGGTAGAGCGAATAACTCTACAATTATTTTGCATTTAGTTTGTAAAATGCCCCACTGTGAATTGTTGCAACAGTTCCACAATCTCTCTGCCTGAATATTATAAATAAACTTTTTAGCTCCTGAGCCATACAATCTTTAATCTTTAACAAATACGCCGATGCAACTAATAAATTAAATTCTGGATAAAAATTCCAAAATCAAAAACAGTCACAACTCTATATATTTTTCTAAATCTCTAACAACCACAAACATTTATTTTGCATCACAGTCTTCTTTAACTACAAAAATGTTTGTAAAGCGTCAACACTATTCTGCCTCCCTAATTGATTTTTTGAGTTGTGACTTTTTTTTTTGCTATAATGTGCAATATATCTATTTGTATTTTTATTTTATTGGAATTGTTGTTGAGATTTGTTGTAAATTTTACCACTTTGTTTTATAATTTATATAATATTTATTTAATAAATTAATTTTCACTGCAAATTAAATTCCACTTACAAGCAGACACAATTCTGATAAAGTCATCAGAATAAAATATTGTGATAAAGAATATAATCACGACTTTATTTATAGCTAAATTTAAAATATCTCTTAAGATATTTTAAATTTATGAAATTTAAATTCTTCTTCAATTCATTGTACATATTACACATTTCCTCATCATATTTACCTTAACAAAAAAGTTTATTTTATTTGGGACACCTTCGAATTGATATTCAAGGGCAGCTCTGTAACAAGTCGTTAACATAAAAGCCTCCTCCGCCCCCACCACTTTGATATCAACATTAAGTATTTGAAAATTTTCGAAATCCGCGTCCTTGAAACTTTCAATAAGTTTCTGTTGTTTCAATAATTTTGGAACAATTTCCGTTTTAAGCCATTCAATTTCGATATCTTTACTAAACGACATATTTTATTTTACAGATTTTTAATTGTTTTAAAATATTAATTTGTTTTGAATTTTTTTACATAAATTAAATTCAAATTGAACAGCTCGATTTGTGAAATACAACTGAAAAGAGCTTGTTAGGCCGTCGATCACCACAGATGATGATTATAGTTAGTGTTCATTTATATTTTTTAATATTATTTTGATAAAACATTATAGAGATAGGCAGAGAAATTAACAGAGAGAGAGAGAGAGAGAGAGTTAGAGAGAGATAGAGAGAGATATAGAGGTTCCCAGTTATATTTCACACCTTATCCCTAATTTTCGATTTTTCGTCCCCCAAGACTCCCAAAATAGCTATTTTGTCATCCCCAAAAATCCCCACAGTGCGTTAAAAAGAAAATCATATTATTTCAAAGGAAATATATTAGTACATTATTTATTTAATTAAATCTATTTACACTCTAAAACAGTACTTCAAATTTACGATCATATATTGTCTAAATTTGTGTTGAAAATTTCTCCTTGTCTAAAATTACATCGATTTTGTAGTTATTTTATTAAAGAAAAAACCTTTCAAATTAAACATATTTACACCAAGTGGAAAAAATTTAACATAAAGTATAATACGGCTATGGCTGAATGGTAGATATGTCAGACTATCAGTCAGGAGGTCGCGCTTCAAACCTAAACGCAGGCAATCGCTTTTTTTAGTAAAAAAATTTTGTTCAAAAATAATGCGCGTGTAATTTTAGATCGATAATAATCTGTAAAGTGTTGCCGACTACTATCGACATAATTTTCAACAAAAGTCTTTTAGAGTGTATCCATGTTGAATATTTTAAAACTAATTTTATTTGTACGTATATCCAGCGATAAATGGAAGAAGTAAAGGCCTAATTTAGCATGTTCTAGTAACGGGTGTTTTTTTTAGAGGTATAGAACTTCGAATTGAAATAAAACACAAGAAAATCGTTTTAATGTCCATCAATTTGGCTTTATTGGAAGGATAATTTTATGCCATTAATGTTCAAATATGATTTCGGGCATGTGGCCGCCGCGGCTGGCTCGAATAAAGCCAATTCTACAGGTCCAATTTTCAACCACTTTTTCGAGCATATGGGGCCGTATGTTGGCAATAACGCCACGAATGTTGGCTTCCAAGTCCCCTAACGTTTCTGGTTTGTTGGCGTAGACGAGCGACTTCACATATCCCCAAAGAAAATAATCCAATGGTGTCAAATCACACGATCTTGGTGGCCAATTGACAGGTCCATTCCGCGAAATTATGCGCTCATCGAATGTTTCCTTCAATAAATCGATTGTGACGTGCGCTGTGTGGCATGTAGCGCCGTCTTGTTGGAACCGCAACTCATCCACATTCATGCCATCCAATTCGGGAACAAAATAGTCGGTTATCATGGCTCTATACCGGTCTCCATTAACGGTAACTGACTCTCCAGCATTACTTCGGAAGAAGTATGGCCCAATGACTCCACCAGCCCATAGAGCACACTGTTCGACGTCTCTGCGGATGCGTATTATCACATAGAGTAAACGTAGTGCCAAAACGATCCATGGTTAACCGAATTAATTGCTCTGATGGACGATTATGTCGACCATAAAATGGACGGAGCTTGCGGTAAACTTCGCGAACTGAACCATTATTTTCGAAATAAATTTGCACGATTTGCAAGCGTTGTTCTTTTGTCAACCTGTTCATGATGAAATGGCAAACCAAACTAAATATTAATCACTTGACAGCTGACAAAATGGCCGCCAGTTAAAAAAGTGATGCCAACTTAAAGTTCTATACCTCAATAAAAAACACCCATTACTTCCACTCCCCTTGCATATTCATATATTTTTTACACGCGATGTCATTGCGGACTAAGGCCTTCCTAAATTTCGAGTATTTACTAAGAAGGAATTGGGTATGATGTAGTAGTTACAACATAAACGGCATAATAGCAGCATGTATGATGCATCTTGTACGTAAATTTCAGTGTTATATACAAATTATTTGCGAAAAAAGAATACGAGAATGTTTGTTATTGCTAAAGTACATTTTTTATTAAACAAAAAGAAAAATCTAACAATAGAGTACTCCTTCCAAAAGAAGGGAGAACGAATGTGTGTCGGATCTTTTAGAAAATAGTATAGAGGTCGGCTAGAAGAATATCCTGAGAAGGTAGAAAATAATTAGTTTTGGATCTTATTTCAGGTCTTTGAAGGCCTTTGAGTTCTATATGCATGCATATGTATGTATATAAAAAGAGTAAAAAAAAAAAAACACGCAAGAATAAAACAATTGCTACGTATCAATAATGTTTATTATTTCAAAAATTTCATAATCAAAATCTTCTGAATAACCGTTTAATAGAAGTTTGTTATAAATTTTGTTTGCAGTAAAAGATTTTAGCGTTTGAGAAGATAACTGAACTCATTCACTGTCCTTCTTTAAAGAGGTCTACTAGTAAGCCACACACTAGACCATAATTGTTGGGTCACTGGTATCTTGAAATGATTTTTGTGCAGAAGAAATAGATTTCAAATCCCCAAAATTCTCCAGCGAAAAAACTTGTTTTCCTTAAAAAATCCCTTGGGGATTTTCACAAAATTTTTATTCCCAATCCCAAAAAAATCCCTTATTTGAGGACAAATCCCAAAAACTGGGAACGATGAAATGCATATTTAGAGCATAAGAGTGGCAAAGTATTGTAAGCTGTTTGCTGTTAGTAATAAGAGGTAAAATGGGAGATTTTCGTACCTCTGAAAAAAAATTAAAAAAAAATAAATTGATAGCAAATTAATGACTTGCTAATTTGAAATAAGAAAATTGCGTTTAGCGCTAATAAAATTCGAACTTATTATTGCCTCAACATTTTTATTTGCAACGAAGAAAAACGAAAATTCTGTGGCAGTAAAAAGTTTGGGTTAAATGTTTGGCATGATGTCAAAGTGAACGTGATAAGTGGAAAATTAAGTTAAATTTTAATCAAATATGAGTACAAAAGACTCGCTCTAATGGCGTATAAGTTGGGTATAGAGCTTCAGTGTGTTTGAAGACTAACAGTAGAATTTTATGGCAGTAATTTTTTTTAGAACATTTCTTACCGCTATATCGCAGCTGAAGGGGAGTTTTTTTTGCGCTTTTTTAAGAATGGAATGAAAGGACCCATACAACGAAGAGTTAGATGGCTAAATGTTCCACAAAAATTTTCATCATGGTGTTTTACATAAACTAAGCGCATCTTATATCTTAAAATAAGATGTGTTCAGCACTTGTATGTACAACACCACGAGAAATATTTGTGTGAAACTTTTTAGGTCTGGATAATTTTGTCCCTTTCTTAAAAAGGGGCCAAAACTCTCCGTCAGCGGTGATATAGTAGGCTAACATGTTCTATTCAAATAATTGCCATAAAATTCTACTATTAGTCTTCGCACAAACCGAAGCTGCACACTCAACTTGAAAGCCGGAAATCATTCAAAGCTTAACATATATTTAAGGGTTAATTTCGTACTTAGTTACAATTAGTACTAGGCGTAGGAAATCGTGTAAACCTTACGTTTAAGGTATACAATATACTTTGCATTTATATGTAAAAAATCACGAGGAACATTTTTGTAGAATGTTTTAACCCTCTAACACTTCCTTGTATGGGTTGTTTTTGTTCATTTCTTAAAAAAGTGACAAAAAACTCCCCTTCAACGGCGGTATAGCGGGCTGAAATGTTCTACAAAAATATTGGCAATAAAATTCTACTACCGGTCTTCAAAGACATCGAAGCTCCAGACTCTACTTGAACGCATGAAATCATTCAAAGCTTAAAATGTGTTTAAGGGCTAATTTCGAGGCATAACATTTAAATTACATGAGTTGATCATAGTAGACTTCGGTCCAACTCGTTCGAACTGGTTCAGCACCTCGTTTTAGCCACAAACTTTTGATAATTAGAATTGGTCAAATAGTTTCGGAAGGACAGAAATTGCCCCCTACCCCTCCTCGGGCTTCTATTTTTTAAAAAATGTAGAAGCTATGTGCTTTTCTAGGCTCAGATCTATCTATGTTTTGAATTTCAACAAAACCTGATAGAAAGTTTCAAAGAGGAAGAAAATTCCCCCTACCTCCCCTCGTGATCCTATTTTTGAGAACGTCATAGTCTATGACTTCTTTTAGACTTAGATCTATTTATGTTTTGAATTTTATCACAATCACTTAGCTAGTTTCTGAGAGGCAGAAATTTCCCTCTACTTCCCCTTGTGGTCCTAGTTATTAAAAACCATATAACCTATGTGTCCTTCTAGACTTAGATCTATAAATTTCATCAAATGGATTCTGTGGTTTAGCCTTTAAAGCGGAGCAAACAAACAAACTTACTTTCGCAATTTATAATATTAGTAAGGATAGTTAGCAGACACCTTCAGCTATCGCTACCACGAACCACTTAGCCAAGCCACAAACCATTAAGAAAAGACACAAACTATATTGGAGGTTACCAAAAACTAGGCCGAAAACCCCCAAAATCCCAGGAGCTCCCCGGCACCCTCCCGGAAGGTTACGGCAACAGTGATAATCTAAAAAATCATTACTCCAGTGTACTGGCACAAACAACTGATGTTGAATTGTGCTCGAAACACATACCACACTCTTTTAGTATCATGTATTGTCTAAATTTATGTTGAAAAATTCTGGTTGTCTAAAATTGCATCGAGTTTGTAGTTATTTGTAACAAAAAAACATAATTTGTCTAATTTTTCGGAAAAATACAAATCTGCTGTTAAAAGTATTTATTTTTGAGCAAAATATGTCTAAATAAAATTAAAATTGTGAATATTAAGCAATCTGTCTAAAAACAACAGAAAAATGTTTAAGCAATAGAAGCGCACCATATTTTTCTTTGGTAATCAACGTTTAATTTCTGGTATTTAAAGGTTTTTAGATACATATAAATTTTGTAAGTATTAGTAAGTAAATATTGTTAACTTATAAACAACATTTTAAGAATTTTTCTTGTGTTAGTAAATGTTATGAGTAAAGAAAACGTACTTCAGACATTTTTATTAAAGAAAAAACTCTTCAAAATAAACATATTTAGCCCAAGTGAAAAATAAATTTAGCATAAAGTATAATACGTCTATGGCTGAAAGTTAGCTACTATAGACTGTCAGCCAGGTGGTCATGGCTCGCTTCGCAGGCGTTTTTATTTTATTTTTTGTATTAAACATATTTTGTTCAAAAATCACCTAATTTTAGGTCGATAATATTCAGTAAAATGTTGCCGACTATTATCGACCTAATTTTAATCAAAAGTGCTTTAGAGTGCATACAAGCATACTGATGCAATATAAATTTCTTTTAAAATTCTGTACGGATAAGTTGTTCTACCTAGTGCGCACCGCATTTATTTTGAAAATAAAAACTAAAAAATTATTATGAATGATTTGTGTTATTTCAGAAACACTTTACAATATATATTTTGTTCCTTTTTTCTTAATTTATGAGTAATTTATTCAAGTAAATGTGTTTTATCCCAATGTTTACTCTTTGACAATTTTTCTCAACTGAGCTAATTTCGCCATACACAATACCACAAACTGGTACGTACCATCAGCAAAATATCAAACTCTGTTTGACATCGCTACAGCAAAGCGTACAATCGCTGCAAATGCCCATACACGACCAAACCACTGGCGCCAACACTTGATTGCGCGTGCATACTGGTGTTGTGTATAGGACCCTTTACGTTATTGCATCCTCGTAAGGCAGAGGTGATGGATGCACTTACTGTTTCCTTGTACCAAACTTGTTTTTGCTGGGGTGCATGGCACGCCAAGGGTACATTCGTAAATTCAGTAATTGCGCAATAATCAAAGTTCTGCGTTCAAAAACCATCACTTCGCAATACTTTTCTACGTCCAAAGTTTCTTTGCGCAAACAATTGATAGTACTGCCGCAGACTACTGCAACTACGGCAGTATTTTTATTACTGCTTACGAATTCACCCAAAGTTCCAAAAATTACCCTGATTTAACAAAAATAGCTCTGATCTCAAATTGTAAAACTTAAAAAGAAATAAAAACTAAAAAGGATATCACATATTTTTGTTTCTAAAATTTAATCATTTAAGAATCTTTAACGTTCCATTTTAATGTTCAATTACAATCTGAATTTTATCTCCTCATCACAAAAAAATCATTTGAATATTTCATTTTTGAATTCTTTTAAATCAAATTTATAGTCTCGAAAACAAATTAAAAAAAAAGTATTGAATAACAAATTTTATAAAATATTTTATTTTATACTAAATACACACGTTTTTGTTGTTGTTTTTGACCATTTCATTTGGACCACACACATGTTAAGAGTGAACAAAAATCATTATTATTTACTCTGTGCAATTCCCATGCGGTGGTGGTCTTGTGAGTTAAAACTCTGTCCCGGTTTAGTTGTTTGTGTGGAGAAAACATTTGTTAAGCAAATAAATTATTTAATATATACAATTCAGTCGTATTGTTGCCTAAATGTGCAATATTTTTCATATCGTATTGTATTGGATTTTGTTGTATTGCATTGCATGACTTTGTCAATGGAAGGTGGTGTCAACATTTCAAAAAAACAATCTGTATAAAATCGAAATTCTGAAAAAAAGACATTACAGTCATTGTTTGTAATGCCAACTATACATATATTCTTGGCCCGGGCTTTGTTTGTTGGGGCCACCACCATCAGCAACATGCTTCATAAAACCATAAATCTACATTTTTGCATGTGTTGTAAAATGTATTTGTATTTTTATTTGTTAAAAAAAATGAAATAAAACTAAAATAAATATAAAGATTATGACAACAATAAAATAAAAGAATTGTATGTGTGTGGCATTGTTGTTGCATATTAAATAACACATACAATTTTTTTTTGTTGAAGTTTGTATTTTTGTTAATTCATACAAAATAAATAAATTACTTTAAATAACAAAAACAAACCAAACAAACACTAAACAATCTGAAATGAGAATTGTTTTATGATTTTTTGTTGTGGATGTTGAGTCATGAAAAGGAATTGCATATTTGAATTTCTTTTTTTCTTCTCTATATTGTTACAACAATTTATTACATATGCCAGCATGGACAAACATATTTTGTTATTTGCTGTGATATTTAACCTGGAATTATCACTAAATAAATTTTTTTAAATGTTTGATATTTATGAAACACCTTGTTGCAAACACTTCGAAATGTAAATGGTTGTAGACTTTACTATGTGTGCAGCCACACAAAGAAATATTGTAATTATTAAATGCTTGAAAATGTGTTGCCTGCTTTTTACGGTTTTGTAAGAATTACCCTGACTAAATAGGGCTGTCAGATCTTTTTTCGTAGTCAAATTCGCCCAAACTCAATGGGAAAACCTCCAAAATTACGAAAATGATTTGTATATATTGCTAATAAGCGTTTTTCTGCCATATTCATAGTACTTATCAAACGTTTATGAGAGGTTAATGCAGTAAATTTTGTATAGAAATCTGCTTTATAAATCTGTTATAAAGCAGACTATGCAACAAAATGAAACTTTTGTCATGACCATTGATCACCGCTATATAGTTTTGATGTGTTATGGTTGGTCCCTTAATCAAAAAAACAGTCGAAATTAAAAATTCTATTCATAGGTTTTTTTTCAAAATAGTTTTCTAAAATTAAGGATTTTTCAGGAAGCTGCTACACCGATTTCAGCATAACTTAGGAAGGGGCTTAGTTAAAAAAAACTCCAGAATAGTTGGAATAAAATTACCTTACCAACCCGTTGTACCATTAATATTTTTTAAATACTCAATTGTTTGGGAATTATTCTGACCGCAATGAAGAAAAATGTATTTTTTTATGCAAAATTGGAAGATTTTTAATTGTTAAAAATTTATAAAAAATCGAAAGTAGCAAAAGCTTGCCACATATACTACAAATAAAATAAGCTTTATTTCATGAAAATCGATGGATAAATATTGATTTCATTCATTATAAAATGAAGTCACCTAATTATTGCAAAAATTGCAAATGTTTACACTGTACAACAACATAATTTTTTTTAAAATAACAAGATTCTAACAACAGATTTTGTTGGAGACCACCAGAAAATGTATACGCGTATCGATGTTTTGAAAATTTACATCTGGGATTTATTTTAGGGGGAGTTAAATTTTTCCCTTTTTGCATATAGTTATACTCACTCTTGTAGGGCAGGGCTTACGTTTAAGGCACATGATATATTCAACACTTTTTTGTAAGACATCAAGAGAAACATTTTTGTTGAACCATTGAGCCCGCTATAATGCCGCTGAAGGCGAGCTTTTTGCCTCTTATTTACTTAGGGGCCAAAAGGACCCATAACGCAAAGAGCTAGAGGGTTAAAATGTTCTACAATAATGTTAACCATGATGTTTTACATAAAAGTGCTTAACACATATTATACGTTAAGCGTAAGGCCTACCCGATATCCTATGCCGAGTCAGGAAATATGTGCAAAAGAGAGAAATTTAACTCCCCCAAAATTAACTCCAAATGTAAATTTTCAAAACGCCGATATACGTATAAATTTTTTGGTGGCCTGCAGCAGAATCAGCCGTTAGTACCTTGTTATTAAAAGAAATTGTTTTTGTTGTACAGTGTAAATATTCGCAATTTTAGCAAAAATCAGATGATTTCTTTTTATTATGAATAAAATCAATATTTATCTGATGTTTAAGAAATAATCCGATGTTTATGAAATAATCCGTATTTTTTTTCAATATATGTGGCTTTATAATTAGCCTACAATTTTATTTTGAGTGAATGAACAAGAACCTTTATATAAAAATAGTACATATTATACCTTAATAACTTTTCTCTAAATCTCATAGTTAGAAAAATAAGTACAAAATTTACAAACGCCATTTGTTTATTTCAATGTTTCCTTCATCCTCCCATCTCATTAAAAAAAAAAAAGACAAATTTACAAGGGCTTGGACTGGATCAATTGAAAAATGGTTTTTATGTAATTTGGTGTGAGGAATCCGAATCTGCAATCGGTTTATTTTTTTAATTCTAGTTTTCGATTTATTTAAGAAATGAAGCAGTTGCACGACATACCTGGAGAACGGTTTGCCCTATTTAATTAAAACAAAAACCAAAACTCTACTTTAATATTATCATTAAGCCGCACAAACATTGTTTTTAATCTACTCAGTAGCTTCAGAGATATCATGGAGCATGTGCCAAAAAAGGTTTCTTATAAAAAATTTTGTTTTTAAAACATTCATAAAAAATATTCCGTTATTTTTCCTTGAGCATATAGATTAAAGTGTTTAAAACAAAACAAGCCACATTTCATTAAAATTTATCCACAACTTTTGATTTTATGCGCAACTAAGCTGTGTAGTGATAAAATATTGCATTAAGGAAGAAGCGATTTTTTTAAATTAGTTATAACTAAAATTTTACCCAAACAGAAAATATGGAAATAGTTTAATAAATGTTTGCATTATGTGTCAAATTTCGTCTTTTTGGTGAAGTTATGAAAAAGTTTTTGTCTTCTGTGGTACAGAACTTACGTTCTTCGCATTTCTTCGAGGAATGATATATATATCGTCATTTCTGTGAAGCTCAGACTTCACGTCACACTTAATTGTTATGAAGCTTCTTGCAGCTAAGCAAATACTTTCGTTTTATTTTATTTTATATACAAACACAACCCGCGAAGCGATTGACTTGTCTGTGGAAAACACCCAGGGTAAATGGCGGGAATTGAACGCACGACCTCTGGACTGACAGGTTAGCATTGCTACTACTCAGGCACAGGGGCACCCTTTTTCTAGAAACATTGAAGCTTAAAATTTGCGGATGGTACCGCAAACTTTTTCAAAATGCTTATTTTACCAACAGGGGCTTCTACATTAAGTTTTATAATTCTGGTACACTTGGAAATAATTTTTGCCGCAGTTTCAGCATTTGGACACAGTGGACTGGCAGCACTGTTCTTCTAAAATCTCCAAAATTGGGCTAACAGATCTGCAAAATCCGATTAATATTTTAATAATAATATGTTTTGAAAAAACTCCTAATGATGTATTGCATGAACGGCAATCACTAGAACCCCAAAATGTTTTGGGATTTTTCATAAAAAACAGTTTTTAATTGTAGGGCAGGTAACAAAACACATTATTTAGGTTTCGTAAGAGGTGTCGCTGTAATATACATATTATCAGGACTCGGACTTTCATGCAAATGCATGTTTGTTGTGGTGATAGATAAAGAGGTATTGTCTAATTATCTATGCGAATCATCAAGTTTTAAATAGTTTGGCATCGATATGTAGTTGCATATGTTTGCATATTTTAGTGTTAAGTGCATATTTTTGTATATTTTGGCAATAAATGCATATTTTTGGAGTTATAAAAATTAGTTTAATGCATATTTCTAAATTTTTGAAAAAACAAATTAATAGGCCGATTATGGATGTCAATAGAGCCGCAGTCGGCTAATGGCAACTGGTATCTGAGAGCTGTCGATTTCATTTGCTATTTAGTGCCTTTTTGGCAACCATTAATTTTCAGTTGCCGACCGGCAACGCAACTTAAGGCAGATTTTGTAAATACAAAGGCTTTTTGCGTTTTGAAATTTGTATGGAAAGAATTATTTTGAAACGCATTTGCGTTACTTTTCATACAAATCTCAAACATTTAGAAACGATTTTTTTTTACGAAATCTGCCTATTGAGTTTTGTTGCATTAAACAATAGACCCAATTATGTTTGTTTTATGTATTTTTCTCTAATAATAACAAAAAATTAAAAAAAATATTTTCATATTATTTTAGTTTTGGTACTTTGTTCGTAGGTAAATGCATATTTTTGCGCATATATTTCATTTTTAGCTGCATTTGTTAAGCGCTTAACATAATTTTTAGTTGCATAAAAGTCCGAGCCTTGCATATTATGAATGGATGTATATAAGATCAGGTTTCCAGTAGTTTTACTTGTCGAAATGACATTCTATAAAATCTGCAATATAAGGACAAAAATCTGTAAATTTCACTATGTAAATTTTTCAGTAAAAAATCAGCAAAATGCAGAGAATTCTGCAAATCTGGCAACAGTGCTGGCAAGCCATTACCAAGTTTTTTCCAAAATTGCACATTTGTAGATTAATATTGCCTATTTTATATGCATATATTTAAAGTATATGGCAACATTAAATTTATATTAATTTGATTTTACTGTTCGTTTTTGTTTATCTTACCTCAACAAAAAGCTTTGCATACTTTAAGGTGATTTTACTTAAACCCCAATTACATACTTTTTTTAATAGCATCCATGGTTTTAATGAAATTTTCTTTTCGAAATGTTGCAAATAAGTACAAAGTTATAATAATAATAAGAAGCAATAAAAGCTGTTTTTAATTTACAAACGCCCTCATTATTTAATTGAAAACATCAATATTAAAATACAATTTATTTGATATGAAAACAAAGTACCAGTTCAGTAGTATTGGATAATAACCAGCAGTTGTTTCGGTAATTAATGGTCACATTAAAATTGTTCTTTGTACGAACAGGAGTGAGGGTTCATTTGTGGAATACTGCTGCTACCATATCTGCTGATACTTCTAGTTAAAAGCCCAGTCAGTGAGAGTAGTCAGCCATAAGTTGTACACGGAGCCAATTGTTAAGACATTAGAAAACAAAAACATTCATTATGCTAACAAACATCGAAAGGATCCCTATTGCTCTGGCATAACAGCAAGTGCTTAAATAACCAGCATTAATGGCCAGTGAAATTATGAGGGAGTGAGAAATAAAAAAAGCATCCATTAAATTTATTGAAATTACCAAAAATACGACATTTCATTTGAGAACAAATATGTTTATAAAGGACTTATTTAAATATTTATGCATGTACTACGTAGCCGTTTGTTTCTAAATTCAATACAACCTACTGAGGTATTAAATTAATGTGCCGTCGTTCGTAAAAGGGAATTAGGCATTATCATTCCAAAATTTATTAAACACATACCTAGCACGTCATCATATTAGTAATTTTCTTAATATTTGGCTTACGACTTTCAATGAAATGAATTTCATTGAATTAAATTGATACTGAGAATGCTAATACATACTTGACCAAATGAAAGATTTTCCAAGAATAAATATCATTCGTTTAAATATTTCCCCCTTAACTTGTTTTAAGTTCCTGTGTGCTGCAATATTGTAGGCAACAGATTCAATAAAAATTTCATTAGTAGTTATGACTTCAGTTCATATTAAAATCTAATTCGACAGCTGTGTCCTTTGTATTGCTATTGCTTTTCATGCATAAACAATATTGTCTACATATAAGTGTCAATTTTTATAGGGTGTTTAAATAAGATACGATTTTTTTTTACCATAGACTATAAGAAAAAATATGGCGTTTAAACGAAAAACTTTGTTGAGCACAATATTTCCCCTAACGATTCCTCATTTTGATAATTAAGTTTTATAATTTGAACGTAGTGTTTAATCGTGGCTGGTTACATAGTAATTTGGCATCAGTGACTGAACGCTAGACATCAGATTGGACAGAAGTCCCTAAAGCAACGAGGCCACCACAGCACAGACTATCAACCTTGGCTTTAGTAGAAAATATAGTTTTTACCAAGGAAATAAGAAGAAGTTAATTAATTCAAACTTACACGGCTGAACATAACATCATTGCTTTCGGAGATCGCAACACCACTTCATCATTATTTATGTGTATTAGGGCATTATTTTTAATAGACTTGTCAATTGTTCCATTAATCAATTAATCGAAATTGAGGTTTTTAAATTACTAGAACCATCGAGTAAAGCTTTTATTTCATTCGAGTTATTCGAGTAACTTTTTCGTTAAAAAATTATTCGAGTTAATCGAAAAGCTTTTGAATTTACTCGGTTTTTTAGGGTTCCGTACACCAAAAGTGTAAAGGAACCCCTATTGTTTTCGCTGCACTGTCTGTCCGTCTGTATGTCTGTCTGTCTCAGGCTGTTTTCTCGAGACCCGTTAGAGCTACGGACCTGCAATTTTCGCAGAACATGTAAAACTTGCCGGTACAACAACAAATATATGACAGCTAAAAATTAAAGGGTGTTTTAAAGCGAGCAATGAAATATGTCGAAATACTAATGTAATATACAGACTAAAACATAAAAATTCCAAAATTAAAAAATGTCAGAACGAAAAATCGTCAAAATGAAGAAAGCGCTTAAAGAAAAAAAATTATCAAAAAATTATCAACACTAAAAAGATCCCCAAAAAACTAAAAAAAAACACCAAACATCGAGAAAAGTCGTCAAAACGAAAAAAGCACTAAAACCTAAAGAAATCGCTAAAACTAAAAATATAATAAAAGGGAAAAAATAAATCGCCAAAAATGGAAAAAATCACCAAAAAGAAAAAAAAAACGCAAAAAAGAGCCAAAACTTAAAAAAATCGCTAAAATGAAAAAAGTGTCAAAACCAAAAATATCGCCAAAACTAAAAAAATCACCAAAAACAAAAAAAATCCCCAAAGTCGAAAAAAGCTCCAAAATTGAAAAAAAGCGCTAAAACTTAAATAGATCGCTAAAACTAAGCATATCGTTAAAAAGCAAAAAAAAAAACGTCAAAACAAAAAAAAAACCCAAAACTAAAAAAATCTCAAATAAAAAATCGGCAAAAAAACAAAAAAAAAATTAAAATTGCAAAAAACGAAAAATCCAAAAAAAAAACGAAAAACTCACCAAAATGAAGAAAAAGCGGCAAAACAAAAAAAAAAAAAATCGCCAAAGCAACGAAAAAAAGTAAAAAAAAAACTAAAATTAAACAAAAAAGCAAAACGGAAAAAATTGCCAACTTGAAAAAAGGACAAAAACGAAAAGGGATACATGTGTATTCGTACGGAACCCTTGGTCTATCTAATTTTTGTTCGCAAAAATTTAAAAAATCAAGTTTTATTGCCGTGTTATATATTTTAGTAATGAAAATAGTTGATCATCTAAAATAATACGCTCTTTAAATGCGTCGCTTTGAGAAGTTTTTGCTTTTGGAAAAAATTTTATGATCATGTTTTCATCCCACTTTATGCAGGCTAATTCATTAAATAACACTGCTTTACAAATTTTTGCTTTTGGAATGTTTAAAGTTTGTATTGCATTTTTTTTCAAGGATGTGCTGAACATGAGAACATTTTTTTTTCATTTCGGCCATCATCCATATAACCGCTAAATTGTGTTTTTCGATGTATGCTTCTATTTAAAGCTCCATCTAGCGTGAAAGGATGGTTCGAATAAAATAATATCTTGTTTTAAAGGCTATTAACTTACGCGTGCAATAGTCGCTTGTTTGCTTTAATCGGATAAAAAGCGACTGAGTTGCAATGGATCGAATTTAAAATTTAATGAAATTTTCACCAATTGTTGTAATTTCAGATGCTGTTTCGTATAAAAAATAATAACAAAGTCCTTATTTTTATAATTTTATTGAATATCCCATTTGATGTCAAACATTTTAAGCCATAATGAACCGAAACAGGATAGAACCTAAAAATTCCATAATAAAAAAAAACCAAAACACTAGCATTTAAATTTACTATCTACCAAAATACTTGGTAACGACATAGTTTCTTTATTTCAAATATGTAATTATTGCTCAATGGAAATATTTTCGAACTTTTCTACAAGATAAGAAACATTTTTCATTCGCCCATTGTTGCTATATATTTCACTTAATTCCTTAATATCTACATCAAGCCGTCCAATAGTATCTCAAAACGATTGAATTGAATGGCAAATTCTATCAAATTAAAATATTTTGTCAGTTCTAGTTAAGAAGTTTTAAAGATGCATTTGAAAAAAGAAAACTTACATAAAACTTTTTACTCGACTTAAATAACTCGAACAATTTTTTACTCGAAATTGATCATTTTTGTTTAATAAAACATTATTTGACTTTAATTTTCCGAATATCGAACAAACATTAATCGAGTGAATACCCTAATGGGTATGTATTTCACCACCCTTTGCTTGGCAGTGGTGAATGGTTCCAATTGAAAAAAGGTAATAAATTTGTATCTTCAAAACTTGCGATCCGATTACAAAATGATGTATCCAAAAACCATAGAGTAGGACATGAGCTTTAAGAATGTTGAAATTTGGACCATCTTGTTGAAACACATGTTGAGCTACAGGGTGTCAAAGCTGACTACTTCGGGAATGAGAAATCTTGTCGGCTTCATAACTTTTACAAATATTATCCGATTTTAATAAATTCAAACTTGCTAAAAAGTTTATAAATAGATAAAAGAAATACAGTTTCCTTTATTAAGATATCTTTAATATTTTCAAAGATATTTGGCTTTGAGTTTAAAAATTTTGGTTTTTCACCTAGACTTTATTCTCTTTTTCGTCAATATTTCCGGTAATAGCATAGCATAAATTTTCAAAATAAATCTTTAATGATTTTTAACATAATCCTTGATAACATGTTAAACATTCTTTTAAGGGGAGCTAATTCCACAAAATAAAACATTCGTAAATCTAACCAATTTCATAGGTTAGAATTGCACCAACCCATAAAATACAGTAAAATCAACCAATAGAATTGTAGCTTAGTCGATAGTGTGCTAAGCTATTAAACGAAAGGTCGTAGGTTTCATGCTTGGCAAGGCTTAAGCAGTGTGTTGTTAAATTTTTTTGTTTGTAATTTTTAGGTCTTGAACTTAGATTCCCAAAATTTTTCTCATGTTTACTAACTAACGCCTTTACAATCCCAGCTAAATCGTCTTGTTAAATAACAACCCAAGAAAGTAGAAATAGACATATGACTTGCTTGATTTAAATACAATAATTTTTGTAAAATAACTATTTTCGTTGTTATTATTTTAAATTGGTAATTTTAACCATAAAAATTGGTAATTTTAATCATAAAAAGTGGCAACTTTAACCGCAAAAATTGTTAAAAATTAAATTGTAATTATAACCATCAAAAATAATTTTAATTTTGAAACGTGGTTTTCCCCAAATCTAAATATATTTTACAATTCAGTAAAATTTATTTAGATTTGGGTAATTTTTGGTCTTGAACTTAGGTTCTTACAATTCTTCGCATGTTTATGAACCGGACGAATTTACCACCTCGGCCAAGTTATCTTGTTAAATAACGGCATCACAAAGTAAACATAGACATGAACTGACTTACAGCCTTAAAAGGTTATTTTAACCAATAAAAATTGTTTATTCATATAAATTGCAGCGACAATTAACATTAACAATAAGTTAACAATTTAAATTGGTTAGATTTACCAACAACATTATGTTAAGTGTAGTCTCCTCTGTCAGAACTCATTGTGAGACCCTTGTATTTTTTTGTGTGTTTTACAGTGTAACTAGATATACGTTTTCCTAAAAATCCTTATTAAATTTTAATTTACACTCTAAATTGAATTCCTCTTTTTTTGGTTTTTATATCAAAGAAGGACAAAGTGTAAATATGATTATGTGCATCAGTGTGTGTCTCTATTGTTTTCTGTTTATTTCGTTTATATTGCCTTATAAAAGGATTCCATTTATGACATTCGTAATTGTTATTCATGGTATTTTGTAAGTTTTGCTCAGCTTTTCCTTTTATAATCCTGTCGACTTTTGTGACATATTCTCTGTGTGAATGTCTGAAATGTTTAAGTGTTTAATTTTCAAATCAGGTTTCATATGCATTACACAAGCAAACAGATGTATAAAATACAACCATACATACATCCTGCTCTATATGTAAATATGAGTGTTTGTGCTTGTTTCCTTAGATCACAGCACTGTCAAACATTCGTCTTGGGAGACGAACGAATTCGGGTTTTTACATGTACACAAAAATTCCATTCAGTAGCAAGTGAAATACTTACTTATCAAGAGTTAATATTAAAATTGTGCTATGTGCCATACACTGAACCAAAAATGTACATAAATTCAATGAAAAATTTCATTGTTTCAACAAACTATTTATTAGATTTGGCTTAATGTACTAATACGTTAAATCAATGAACTGGTTCATTAATCTTGTTAAAAAATAACAATAATGAATGCTTTCAACGAACTTTTTTACATTGGACTTCAATGAATATATTCATTGAAACAACTTATGCGTGTATTGAATCAATGTATTTTTGCAAAAAAATTATGAATCTAAATCAATGAAGGTCATTCATTGAAATTATGTAAAATAATTTTTTAGGAGTTGCTTGGCCCTATTTCTGCTTAGTGAAAGTCGGAGTAGTTAGTAGTTAGTAGTTATATATGCCCATTCCTTAGCCTTAATCGACACCTTGCCCAAAAAGAACGATATGTCTTTTTGTTCATAAGCAAGAGATCTATAGATCGGAATAAAAAAAGGTATGACTTGAGAATGTATCTTGTCCTAAAAGATTTCTTACACTCATAGAAGGCAAAGGGGGCCTCCTTCAAGGCGCAGACAATCTAACAATTTAAACAATAACCAGACTAAATTTTTTCAG